>CAWUFW010014995.1:0-384138 GCA_963921515.1 Calotriton arnoldi | reverse complement strand
CTGGGCAGGGTCCCGACTGCATTGACCTGGTCTACGATCCGGTTCCACATTCTCTTTCTGGTGGCTAGTGGTGTGTGCTGGACCAGGTTCCCATAGATTTGTGGGTGCACCTTGATAATCTCGTCGACCATGACCGTCAGCTCAATGGGCGTGAACTTGGGCATTCTTTGTGGTGCCATGGTGTTTGTGGTGCTGGTGCGGTGTGTGTTGTGTAATGTGCAGGGGGTTTGTGGTGCCGGTGTTTGGTGGTGGTGGTGGTGGTGGTGGTTGTGATGTGTGCGTTTCTGTGGTGTGCTGCTGTCCTTGCTGTGTCACTGTGTCCTCTCCTCTCCTCTCTAGTTTGCAATGTTGCAAGGGGTTGTGGTCTGTGGGAGTGCTGCTTTTGTACTTACCTATGTGGGTGTGTCCTCATGGTCTGTTGTTTTCAGGTGTGTTGTGTCTGGTGTTCTGGCCTTTGTAGTTTTTGTTTGTCCGGGGGGGTGTTTTCGGGATGTGTACTGTGCTTGTGTATTTGTGCGTGCCTTGCTGTGTGGACTTGTTGGCCATGTTGTGTGCGATTGTTTTTGTCAGCGGATGGTTTCTGTGCAGGGACGTGGGCGCCATGGCTTCTGCCGTGTCGATTCTCATCGGCGTTGTTTGCGCTGGCGGGCGGTATATTTGTAGTTTTCCCGCGCTCATGGCGGTGCGATCGTAATTTCACGTGCGGTGTGTCGGCCGTGAGGGCGGGCGGTTTTGTGTTGTCGTGCGTGTTTCCGTCCGTGGCGGGCGGTTTGACTCCGACTCGGACGATGGCGGGCGGTATCTTGTGTGGTTTTTCGCCGATGGCGGTTTTCGGTTTGTGTCATCGTAATGGCGTGGTCGGTGTTCAGACGGTGTGTGCGGGCGGATTTTTGCCGCTTTCATGCCTGGCGGATTTTTTTACGCCGGGTATCGTAATGGGCCCCTAATTCTCTAAATTTCCTTGCTGCTTCCCTGGCAAAATTGGCTGATTTCTGCAATACGGCCATGGAAATCCATGATATCAGATCTATTTTAGATATACTTTTTTGTTCCTGACCTTCAAGAAAAGCATTAACACTTATTTCTTCATGAAACGTTTCTATGTGTTGAGCGATGGTATGTAATCCAACAGATCATTACAGATGCTGACTGGGCTGTGGTAGCCTCACTTATATTTTGCAGGGTGAGCTTTACACTCTGGAACATATCAAGGTACCTCTGATCATTTAGATTTCTCTCTTCTGGAATTCCAGTGCGTAACATTTTGACCCTATAACATGTTATAAGGTGTACCATTCAACAAGCCATGTCTTGTCATACTATTTAAAACTCTATGGTTGTTTAGCTACAGTTCACCATTACCCAAGGCTTGTTTAAGCATACTGTTTTCTCTTTAAGCAACCACGCTAAGCTAGGCCTAAAGGGTTGCGAGAACTGGACATGTACTCAATTCTACAAGCGCTTCTGCTAACCCCCAGAGGTAAAAGCCTGGCTTGTGATTAGAGTGAAAGGTACTAACTCCACCCATCGCTGCTAAGTAGATAAAGTCTTGTGGCTGGACAAGCTGTGATCTGGCACTATGGCCACACCCAAATAAAAGTTGTGCAAGAATCTACCACCGCCAGTATATATTCATGTTTATTTATTGGTTTGAATGGGGGACATAATCCTGATAAACGACTCAGAAAGATTGCCTGCTTTCTCATTTGGAGTTTGCAGTGGCCTTAATATGATAATGTTTTTGTTGCTGCAAATTTCACATTGTAAGATGTACTTCCTAGTTTGTTTAGACATTAATGACCACCCGTATAGTTTCTGTAATGTTTGCAGTGCAACTGAAATTCCTGGATGCACTGTGATCATCTCTTCATGGAATGCTCTTATCAAACTGTGTCTTGATCACCGATTTTCAGAATAGTGGCTTTAGGGAGCCCATCTTGTCCCAGGAAGTAAATGTACTTTTCCGGGAAAGCAGAAGATGGAGCTTCTTTTTGTGTTATGATTGGACTGCTGAAAGTATTTTCAGGCTGCTTTTCTTGTGACATTGCATAATGTCTGCTACTTTGTGTGTCTGCACCTGTACTGCAAGTGTCACAGCCAGCTCTGAGGCAGAGTTATATTAAGAGTGGATTCCATCACTCTGGTGACTTGTATTGCATTGTATTGTATACTTTATTGTTTAAAGTTTAACTAAAACTATGAACAATAATAACTTTTCATAACACAAAACAGAAAATATTAATCAAAAATTATGTTAAAGATCGCTTATTAAAATCAATGCACAGTTACATAAAACTGTGCAATAATAAATTTTCATAAAACCCCCAAAATATTAGTTAAAAAGCATATTAAAAATCGATGCTAATTAAAAATAAATGCACAGTTACATCTTTGCCTCCCAGAGCTTAATGGCCTGCCTCAAGAATTTTACGAGGTTATCCACCCCTTTTACAGAACCAGTTAGAACTGGGGGTCTCTAGTTGGCAGAGGTAGGTACCTTTGTTCAAATAGGGACCCTTGCTTCTAGTCAGGGTAAGGGGGATACACTGCTAAAATAACCCCTGCTCACCCCCTTGGTAGCTTGGCACGAGCAGGCAGGCTTATCTCAGAGGCAGTGTGTAAAGCATTTGTGAATGCACACAGTAACCCAGTGACAACACTACAGATGGACACCACACAGGTTATATTATAAAAATAAGTATTTTTATATAGACTTAACACAAGACCCAAAACGACAAAAATCCACAGTACACTATGAAAAATATGACTGTCAATGGTAGAAAATAGTTCAGTTCAATAAAGATGGTAAATGCGACACTCAACGTTCAATGTACCTTTGGATGCGTAACGCGATACAAACAAAAGAGTTGCAGGGAAGGTGATGCGTCGGTTCTTTGCTCCGGGGGAGGTGATGCGTCGGTTCCCTACTGCTGCGTAAGGGACGGTGATGCGTCGGTTCCTTATCGGAGAGGAGGTGATGCGTTGGTTCTTCACCGCGTGGGGAGGTGATGCGTCGGTTTCTTACTGCGCTTCTGTGGCGATGCGACCCGCAGCGCCGCGATGCAATGCCATGACGACCCGGTGCAATGAAACAAAATGGCGTCTTCTTCTTGATGCGACACGAAGGGGGCGATGCGTGCACGCCCGACGGCCGTGCGGCGACTCAGTGAATCTTCTGAGCCGCGACAGGCCCTGCGACACGCTTCTTCGATGATGCGACGGCGTCTGATGCGACGGCGACACTCTTCTCCGGTGATGCGAGGCGCTTCGGTGATGCGATGGCGACAGCGGCGGCACGCTTTCTCGGCGATGCGACGACAGCGGCTGCGACACTCTTCTTCCTCGTGAGTCGCGCTTCCAGCTCCCAGCGACACGCAGTCTCTCAGAAGGCCCAACACAACAGTAGGCACTTCAAATTCCCAGCAAGGGAATTCAGGGGAACTGGTTGGTGAAGTCTTGTATCCCTGAGACTTCAGGGGGAGGCATGCTCAATCTTCAAGATGATGAAAGTAATCCTTTCTCCTTTCTTTTGCAATCAGGCAACCACTGCAGGCCAATCCCTCAAACAGCACACAGCATAGGGATAGTCTCCTCCTTCAGTTTCTCTGGTTTCTCTCCTCAGCAAAGGTTCTTCTTGTTTCCCAGAAATGATCTAAAATCTTGGGGTCTGGGTCCCAATATTTATACTAGCAAATCCTTTGTCCTCTGAAGGCAGAGGGTCCTGTACCTAGTCCAAACCAGTTCTGGGTGCATTCTGCCAGTGCACACCTTCTTCCTTTGTCAATGTGGGCCAGGGACATCAGACGCACCACAGGAGGTGGAGCCAGCATTGTGGAGGCAGGCACAGCCCTATTCAGGCCCAGGTGCTACTCCTCCCACCACTATACATGCAGTGAGGTCTATTCAGCCCTGTGCTGACTCACCCTGTCTCCTGGAGTCCCCCAGCCCCTGTCACTCACAAACCCAGACATACAATACACAAGCTAGCAGAGGCAGGCTGGATGGTTAGGCAAGAAAATACCTACTTTCTAAAAGTGGTATTTTCAAACACAGAGGGGCCGATTCCGATCTCGGCCGGTAGGGCACCGAATCGGATTCGGCTTAACCGGATCCGATTCGGAGCCCTCTTTCCCGACCGATTCGTACGTGCGTCCGGCCGAGCGAGTACGATGTGAGCGCACGCGAAATCGCCGACCGACTTGTTCGCAAGTCCGAAGCGCTCTGACCGACTCGCACGGACACGACGCGCACCGCACGATGGAGACGTTCCCCGGCCGGGCAAGTACGATGCGCGCCCCGAGCAGTCCGACCGACTCGCGCCGTCCGGCTCGAAAGAGCAGTCGGAGCCGCACTTTGGGGGTCCGTGTCGGACCCCCCTGTACGCGTAGCCACGCGAGTCGCACACAGGGGGGACCCATGGGTCCCCCCTACCTGTGCATGTACGTCGCGAGTCGCTTCGAGGCGTACCCGCTGTAGGGGGCACCCTTGTACGCCTTGCACCCATTGGGTCAATGGGAGCCCGTGTACGCGTTGTACGTCCGGCTCCCTTTGACTCAATGGGAGTCCGACCGACTCGAGTCCGATTGCATGCATGCGCATCGTACTCGTTCGGTCGGACTGCCAGAGTCCGATTCGGTCGGAAATCTCTCCGGGTCCGGCTCGGTCGGAGAGATTTCCGGTCTGAATCGGAATCGGCCCCAGAATGTTAAAACCAACTTCACTAAAAGATGTATTTTATCATTCTGAGTTCAGGCATACTAAATTCGTTTTTCTACCATGTTCCCTGGGTCAGTTAGGATTATAAGATGTTATAATCAAACTGCCCATTCTGGCCTATGGGGACAGGTAGCCTTGCAATAGTGAAAAAACGAAATTGGCTGTAATTCACTATCAGGACATGCCACACACACCAGGGCATGTCCCACCTCTTACATACAATGCACCCTGCCCGCAGGCCTACTTTAGGGGTGACTAACATGCAGTAAAGGGAAGGTTTAGGGACTGGTAAGTGGGTGCACTTACCCAGTCAACATGGCAGTACCAGACTGCACACAGGCTCTGCAATGGCAGGCCTGAGACACACTTTACAAGCTGCTCCTGTGGGTGGCACAACCAGTGCTGCAAGCCCACCAGCAGCATTTGATTTACAGGCCCTGGGCACAAACAGTGCACTGTACTAGGGTCTGACAGTGATTGAAATGGGCCAACCATGGAGTCACTAATCCATACATCATTTTATAACAGAGAGCATATGCACTTTAGCACTGATCAGCAGTGGTAAAGTGCCCAGAGTCATCAAACCAACAAAAACAGGTCAGAAAAAGTACAGGAGGAAGGCAAAAAGTTCAGGGATGCCCCTTGCAAAAAGGGCCAAGTCCAACAACCACCTTTCAAGCAAAATAATCCAGCCTCTGATATTGTTCTTATGCCCTCTGCATTAAGCATTGCTTTTAAATATTTTTCCGTGCGTCAAGTAGGGTTGGACATAGGCACATTATGTGTTCAATGGACTCTTCAGCAGACTTACACATCCTACACGACTTGCCAATACAGCCCTTTAATTTCCATTGGCGTCAAAAACCTCAAAAGGGAGATAAAAAAAAAAAAAATGCTTGAATGCTATCTTCTCCTGGGGCAGCATATTAAAATCGAACTAGGGTTGCCTCAATCTAGATAAGGTTTCTTCAGTGTATCTAATATGCTTATATCTGGAGGCTGCGTCAATGTCCCTATTCAGGATTAGGCTTTTCACTCCCTTTTTTACCACTAGTTTGCGCGCTGCTCTAGACTTAGATGCTAGTGCCACCTTAGAGGGGAACTTGTATTCTTCCAGCAGGTATTTGAATCGTCTTTCTGAAGGGAATGTTCCTCCCGAGCATGCAGTAAGTGCTTTGCCGATAAGTGAACTTAAAGTGATGGTTCCTGCCTCCTTCACTTTTAAAAAGTACGTGATGCGATTAATATCAACCAGCGCATGTAGCAGCGTCAAACATAGTTCTAGCTTTATGCACCCTAAGGGGGTCGACTGCCTTAAGCGAAATAATTTTTTTATACAGTTCATGAACATGCGATCCAGGCTTTGTGCAAATGAACTAGTCCCCTTTAAGGCCCTGTATAACAGTACAGGTATAACCTTTGCCTTTATAACATCCAATAGAGGGCCTAACACTCCCCTCACATAGAGAGTGGAAAACCTTTTTAGAGCTTTGCAGATACTAGCAGTTTCAATTTTTTACTTCTCCACATGAGAAATCCAGGAAAGATTTTTGTCTAAATCAAATCCTAAATACCAGTATTCCCCGACCTCCTCTACTTTAATGGTACCTATCTTCTATGCAAACGTTGAACTATTTCGGCCAAAGCACATCACTTTGGTTTTCTTAATATTAACAAAAAGGTTGTTTTCTAGATTATATGCTTGAATTCGGTTGAGTTGCCTTTGAAGACCAATCTGTGTTGTCGCCAGGATGACCAAATCATCAGCGCAAGCTAAAAAAGGACTTTAGTTTGCCCTAGCTTTGGAGCCTCATCTAGGCTGTGAATGAGTACATCTGCTAAACCTGATATATACAGGTTAAAGAAAAGTGGGGCTAAGATGCCACCTTTCTTTAAGCGATCAAGGGTGGGAACTTTGGGTGAAAGACAGTGACCGTCTGACATCTTCACTCTAACCCATGTGTTGCTGTGGAGTTATATTATCAAGTGCAAAAGCCCTTGGGAGATACCCCACCCCGCAAGCCTCCTCTATAACTTAAAAAAAAATTTTTTTTTGATTTTATTTATTGAGATTTTACAAACTAACAAATTCCAACATAAGGCTGTGATTACAGAGCATTGTAGAATGACATCGATACAGTAAATAGGAGTAGCATTTCCAAGGGTACACGACAGCATAGAAACAGCACGAATTGCTTCACATGTAATCAATCAATCAATCAGGGAATTGTAAGCGCGCTACTCACCCGTGAGGGTCTCAAGGCGCTGAGGGGGGGGTCCGCAAATCTGTTTAGCCGAAGAGCCAGGTCTTGAGGGTCTTCCTGAAGGTGTTCAGGGAGGGGGCGCGTCTGATGTCTGCCGGTAGCTCGTTCCAGGTCTTGGCTGCAATGTGAGAGAAGGATCTTCCGCCTGCTCTGGCTCTGTGGATGCGCGGGGTTTCGGCCAGTGCGAGGTTGGAAGATCGGAGGTTTCTTTTGGGTATGTGGAAGTTGATTCTGTCGTTGAGGTATTTGGGTCCGTTGTTGTGTAGGCATTTGTAGGCGTGAGTGAGGATTTTGAAAGTGACTCTTTTCTCCACGGGGAGCCAGTGGAGACTTCGTAGGTGTTGGCTGATGTGTTCGTGTCGGGGGATGCCGAGGACGAGTCTGGCGGCGGTGTTTTGTACTGTCTGGAGTTTGCGGAGTAGGGACTTGTTGATGCCGGCGTAGAGTGCGTTTCCATAGTCCAGTCTGCTGGTGATGAGTGCGTGGGTGTCTGTCTTCCTTGACTCAAGGGGGATCCACTTGAAGGTCTTGCGGAGGATGCAGAGGGTGTTGAAGCAGCTGGAGGTGACGGCGTTGACCTGTCGGTTCATGGAGAGTGATGAGTCGAGTACGATGCCGAGGTTCTTGGCGTGGTCTGAGGGGGTCGGTGGGCTTCCGAGGGCGGTCGGCCACCAGGTGCTGTCCCATGCAGAAGGGGTGGTACCGAGGACGAGGACTTCTGTCTTCTCGGCGTTGAGCTTCAGGCAGCTGTTGGTCATCCAGACTGCGGCGTCTTGCATTCCTTTCTGGAAGTTGAGTTTGGCAGTGGTGGGGTCTTTGGTGAGGGAGAGGATGAGCTGGGTGTCGTCGGCGTAGGATACGATGTAGAGGCTGTGTTGTCGGACGATGGCTGCGAGGGGACAGTACAGTCCATGTTGTCGCCATAATAGGGTTGCTTAGGAGCCGGATATGTGCCCATCCGTTTTGTACATGTGAGGCCTGGACTATGCACTACCTGCCCCGTGGGTGGGTGTCTAGTTCAAACCTGTTTCGCTTATCTGCTGCTCTACATCAATAGGCCTGTTCCCTGGGAAGACCAAGTCTGTGTCCTGCGGCCTCGTCTGACCCCCCTGTTCCTCCCCCTCAGCCTGCAGTGGACGGGCCCATGCCAGGAATGGTTCCCAAATGTCTCTTGGTCTAGACGGAGTCGGCATCAGTTCCCAGAACGTCGTTAATTGTGCATGGCCAAATATGACATCTTTCAACCAGTCCTTCAACCTGGGGATCCACCTCCTGCCCCAATGTATGGCTACACTGAGTTTGGCAAAAAGTAATAGCATGGCCTGCAATTTCCTGTGTTACGGCGGTGTGTCTTTCACGTATCCCAGTAGCCCTATGTGCGGCTTGGGCTCCACTGGTGTGTAGATGATATCATGAATTGTTTGGAAAATCTTAGTCCAGAATTCAGCCAGCCCAGGGCAATCCCATGCCATGTGTATGAATGTGGCCAGGCTGAATCCACATCTCCAGCACCTATCATCTGCCCTAATCTTCATTCTGCGCAGCTGAATAGGTGTTCTATAAAACCTGTGGAGGAATTTAAAATGAATCAACCTTAGTTTATAATTGGGCGATAGAGCAGTGAGTTGCCCACAACAGAATGTCCATTGCTCGTCAGTTAAAGGGGTTTGTAAGTCTGAGTTCCAGCCCTGTACCGCCTTCGGAGTAGTTATTGGGGCCAGATTTTCCATATTACTGTATAGGCGTGTGATAAGTCTACGAGTAGATGCCGTCTTGATAATAATTTCAAGTGCCATCAATGTGGGCGGGGGATCTGGGAATGTCTCGTGTATTTGTTTGCAGGTGGAGCATAGCCTGTAGTATAGGACGAGCGCCAAAAATAGCCCGGCCCTCCCGGTCATAGTCGCCGGCAGGGCTCTGAAGCTGCCGTCTGGATATAAGTCGTCCAATGTTTGTATGCCCATTTCACTAGATATGGATCTGCTGGCTCCCTCCGACATCACAGGCAGCATAGGATTATTCTCTATAGGGATTGAGGGTGCGTATAATATTGGCAATTTAGCTCTGTCACTGAGCTTTTCCCACGCCCATCTCATAGTTTCAACCGTGCCGACACCTTCTCGCGGTCGTTTGTATGCCTGGTATACCACCACTTGGAGGGGTACCGGTGCTGCCATGTCCAACTCCACTGCGACGTGTGGTTGGAACGGGATAGGGTGCAGCCAGAAGTGTAAAAACTGTGCTTGTGCACACCAGGCATATAATTGAAAGCCCGGGGCACCCAGCCCACCCTGTGTCCGTGGTAGCATTAACAGCTCCCACGTAATACGTGCCTGTCCGCCTGCCCATATTAAGGTTATCAATAAGGATCTGAGTTTGCAAAAAAAAGTCTGTGTGAGTGGGATCGGAATGTTAACAAATAGATATAAAAATTTAGGCAGGACTACCATTTTGGTAACTGCAATCCTCCCTGCTAAGGAAAGGGGTAGCCCAGCCCACGCATTTACTTTTCCCTCCAGCCATGTGATAGCTCTCACAAAATTCATAGTCCAGATTTCTTGCACCTCCCGACTGAGCCATATGCCTAAATATTTTATCGGACCGTCGGCCCATTGGAGGGGATATTCTACAGGGAACAGTGTGGTGGCATCTGTTAGCGGGAATATAATGGATTTTCCCCAGTTTATAGATATACCGGATAGTCCGCCAAAATTTATAAGTTTGCGTATTAGGATGTTCTCCTCAGGGTTATTTATGTAGAGGGTGATATCGTCTGCGTTTAGCGATATTAGTAACTCCCTTGTACTGAATCCCAGACCTCTCGCTGCGTGGTGTTGTCTGATGCGCGCCGCCAGAGGTTCCATGGCTATAGCGAACAAGAGAGGGGAAAGCGGACAACCCTGCCTCGTACCACGAGTAATGTGGATAGGGCTCGATAGCACGCCGTTAAGCCGGATCCTAGCGGTGGGTACCGTATATAAAAACCGTATTAGTCCCATGAATAACGGGCTAAACCCCATCCTTGCAAGTATAGCAAATAGATACCCCCGCTCAAGTGAATCAAACGCTTTAGTCGCGTCTAGGAACACGGCAGCTGCTTTCATGTTGGGGTGGAGATAGTGTAGGACAGTAAAGAAGGTGCGTAGATTATGTGCTGTCGATCTATCTGGTATGAAACCCGACTGATCGGGGCATGCAATCAGAGGGAGCAAAGGTTGTAGCCTGTTTGCAAGTAATTCCGCTAAAATGTTTACGTCCACGTTTATTAGGGATAGTGGCCTATAAGAGTCCACTTCATCGCTAGGCTTCCCCGGCTTGAGCAATGTGATAATAATAGCTTCCCGCATTGAAGGCGGTAGAACCCCGGTGGCTTGCGCTTCTTCAAAGACTGCAATGATGTGCGGAGCTAACTCCTCGACGTAAGTTTTGTAAAATATAATGGTCAGACCATCCGATCCAGGGGCCTTGTCAGAGGGTAGTCCTCTGATGACCTGAGCAACATCCTCCACAGTAAAAGGATTGTCCAAATACTCCCTATGACCCCTGCTGAACCACAGGAGTTCGAGAGATTCTAGGAAAGACTGTAGGCCGCCCGGCTGTGTCTGGTGCATGGTGGATTTTAAATTAGAATAGAATTGGGTGAAACTATCCAGGATTTGTGGTGGGTCTCTGAGCAGGGATTGGTCCTCGCCTCTAATCTCCGTGACGTATGCGGCATTCCGTGGGGTACGTAGCATGTTCGCGAGTGTCTTACCTGGGCTATCCCCTTCCCCATATCGTCTAACCTGTGCATGTTTGCCCATGAACTTCACCTCCCGTTGTGCCTCCTCCTCGAACTCCAGCAGACATTCCTCAAGTTGGACTATTGTAGCGGGGACATTTGTCTTGTAAAATTGTGTCTCGAGAGTTTTGATTCGTGCTTCGAATAGCCTTCAACACCCCTGCTTGGCGTGCTATACATTTCCCTCTAATCACTACTTTGAACGCTTCCCAGAGGGATGCTTGTGTCTCGACAGTGCCGGAATTTAACTGAAAATATTCTCCTATGTCTCCTCTGATCTCTTCTTTGAACGCCTCATCTAATAAGGCATTTGGGGGAAGTCTCCAAGTGTATAGTCTGCTGGGCGCATCAGGTATGGACACACATAGTAAACATGGTGCGTGGTCTGACAGGGTTCTAGGGAGGTGGCGGACTTCCTGCAGCCACGACACCGCATCTCTGGATAAGAGCCAATAATCTAACCTGGACCAAGCCCTGTGGTGTTCTGTTATGCATGTGCCTTCTCGCCTGTCTGGATTAGCCCTTCTCCAAACGTCCGTGAGTAGATCATCTGATATAATGGCGCTAAGTGTGTTCCTGGAATTCAGGTGAAGCGGACGAGACAGTCCCCTCCTATCCTGGGCATCATCTAGCACAACATTAAAGTCCCCTCCCCAAAATACAGTGTTGCAGCCTGTGGATCGAACTTTCGCCCAAACTTGCTGAAAAAACTCTGGTGTGTCTGTATTTGGGCCGTATATAGCTGCTAAGGTGATCAGCCTCCCCCCAGCAAGACAACAAACCTCCCTTCAGGATCGATAATTGATTCGCGTATTTTCCAATCTAGGCCCCGCCTGATCAGCACAGCAACACCTCTCGCGTAATTAGAGTAGACTGCTGAGTACACATGTCCCCATCTTTTTTGTTGTTGCCCAGTAGAAGGGGACCTGTTCAGGTGAGTCTCTTGTAAAAAGCAGATGTCTATTTGATGTCTGAGTAGGTATGCATGCACTTGTCTGGCCTTTCTATGGCCGTTTAAGCCCCGGATGTTCCATGTTAATATGTTCAGCGTCAACATGACTTATCTGTTGGTGATTGTGCTAGGGTCCGCCTCCTCGCGACCATTTCCGTTGCTCTACGGTTGGCTGTACGTTGCTGTCTAGTATCATCCCGTGTCCCCAATGTCCCCTCCGCTCTGTCTGTCCCAAGGTATGAAATTCTTCTACTCCTTTATGTATAATGTACATCTGCATCCCACCTAACAATGTAACAAAAACAGTACCCGCCCTCCCACCACCCACGCCAACCCCCCAATTAGGTTGTGCGATCCCATCCCATCTACCAAACAAGCCCACCATACACCACTTCGAATATCTTCAGAGGCAGACTTTGGGAGCTCACCCTGGGGGGCGAGGGGTCTCCGGCATACTACCCTGCCAAAAGGCGGGGTGGCCATGCTTATAAGGAAGAGTCAACGTCACTAAACACCTGAAAAAACAATGAACTCTGTCGAAACCCTCGCCCCAACATAACATGACATTGCAAATACTAACGTGCGCTAACTTGTTTCCTGTGCGCTCAGCTTAACCTCTTAGGTCATATATTGGTACCAGTTGGGGGACAGCATTGAATGACAAATGTAAGTAGAGGATTAGTCATTATCACTGAGACCAGCTTCGGAGGAGTGGCCTGCCGGCGACCTGCCTGTGTTTTTCTTCCCTCCTACATGTTTAGTGAATTTCAGCGCCGATTTAGCATCAGTGAACATGTGGGCTGACCCATCGTGTGTCACCTTGAGTTTAGCGGGATATAGCAGGGCGTAAGGGATCTTGGCCTGCATCAAAATGCGCTTCGCTGGCAGGAATTCCCTGCGTGCCGCCTGCACCGCCGGTGTAAAGTCTGGGTAGAAGGAGACAGAGTTACCTTTAAAGTCGATCGTTCCGCGCTCTCGTGCTAGTCTCAGTATTGAGTCTCGGTCTTGATAATTCAACAGTTTGGCTAAGATCGGCCTGGGCGTCGCTCCAACAGGCGGTGTGGGTCCCAGCGCCCAGTGCGCCCTCTCCACCGCGAACACCGCAGACAGGCTAGGCCCAAACAGATCCTTCAGGAGATCTGACACATAGGTCTCCATCTTGCCCATGGCTGTAGTCTTGGGGATACCGGTGATACGAAGGTTGTTTCTCCGAGATCTAGCCTCCAAATCGTCGTTCTTTGCCCTTATGAGAGTCAGAAACTTGTCCATCTGTAGCAGTTGTTCTCTGGTTTCCACTTGAAACTCATGATCCTCAGAGCTTTGGTTCTCAAGGCCATCCAGCCTGGTCTCGTGTGTGTCCACTTGTTTTTTGACCGCATCCAGCTGGGAGGTAAGGACATCCAACTTTGTGTCTATTGTTTTGAGACTTGATGTCATTTCCAGGAGTAGCGAGCGCAAATCTTCCCGTTGTTTTTCTGGCTGCGACACAGCCGGGCGATCAGCATCTACCTCCCCCTCAGTTTCCGTCAGTCTCGTATGTCTTTTATTTTCGAAGTTGAGTTTGGGTTGCATTGCGTCTGTCTTACGAATGGCACCAGAGGGTATACAGCTGCGCCACCTGCGGTTGCCCTATGTATTGCGGTTATAACTTATTGTACGCCTCAAGGTTTAAGCCTTTTGGTTCTCCTGCGTCCGAAGAAAAACAATCAGTGCTTCACACGGCTTATCGGACCCAATACGACAAAGCACCTCGTGGTTGTGCAGCGGATTCCAGGCCCAGCCCAGGTACCCGGCTTAGTTAGGAGGCAGCGGCTGTCCACCAGCTTCCGAGTCCCTCTGGTCGGAGCACGGCACCGGCTTGCGCTCCGCGGGGCCAGGTCTTCCCCCCGTCAGCGCCCTCTTCAGCGATGTCATCCCATGCCTCTGAGCCGTCCACCTCCGGAGGGTCACCAACACCGGCAGGGAGCTTCCAATCTCCCGCGCACCTCACCAGGGCTCATGCCTCCAGGGCCACCTCACCTCGCTCTCCAGGATCTGCCTGCCAGCTTCTTCAGGGCGTGTTGAGCATATGTTTCTGCAAGGGGGCGCGCAGCACCCTAAGAGAGCCCCGCCAGGGTCCAGGTCGTAATCGTGCCCACCTTGCGCCCAAATCCGGTCTCGCCTGACCCCAGTATGGCAGCTCCACTTCATGCGCCGGGACCACCCTACCTTCTGCGCTGAGTCTGGGCACACCAGGGTCGTAAGCCAGAATATGCAGCCGCTCACCTGGAGACTGCCTCAGGGCTCAGTGTCACCTCCGTGGATCCTCCGCACCCAGAACCGAGCGTGCCTGACCCCAAGATGGCGGTTCGGTCTCAGCAGCGTCGGAAAGAGCGGCCTCGGTCCACCGGAGTCAGCCCGTCACCCGTGAGTGTCTCCACTCCCGGCAGGATCTTCTCGCTGCTGCTCCTACCCAGCGAATGTCAGGGTCTGCTTTTATCCAGATGTCTCCACCGGTCGCGGAGCGCTCCGCTCGACCCACAGCAGGCTCACAGCACTGCCCTCCGCCCGCCGCCCCAGGGCACTGCAAATTAGGCCACCTCTGCTGTTGCGACGCCGGAGCTCAGGTGAATTTCGTCTCTGCACTGTTATCTTCCCCCGAGGGCCCTGTTATTGCTGCGATGACTCTTCAGGTGTAAGGATTAAAGGAGGATCGTTGCACGGCCAGCGGAGCTCGCTTACCAAGCGGCCATTTCGCAGCTCGGCTAAGCCATGCCCCCTCAGCATCCTCTAGAACTTATTTCTGGTCACCCTGTCGAAGGCTGTTGAAAAATCTTTGAAACTAGCTACCAGGTTGTTTTCTGGGTACAGGCTTTCTACCCAATCATGGTCATGGCTCTGATATTGTCTGATGTACTGCTGTTAGGGCGGAAGCCTGACTGATGGAAGGCTAATCTTTTTGATTTTTGTACCCTTAGCTGTAGAAGAGATAATAGATGTTTGGCAAATAATTTCTCCCCTGCATCCAGCAAGGCAATAAGGAGATAGCTGCTTGGCAAATTTTTGGGGCATTGTTAATATTGAAAAATGCGATGTCGATGCATGTCATAATATATGTACCTATAAAAACTAATCACTGTTGTTGAATCCACTTGATATGATATCCCCATCAACCCCGAGTCAAAATACGTGGTCAGGCAGACCCTGCAACCTAGGCCTGAAGCAATTGATTGACAGATCACAGGTAGGGTGACGCGTAACCCTTAGACAAACACCCGAAAAGGAAAACCCAGATCGATCCCACAGATAGGCAGTGACACCACAATTGCCTTAGGAGATTGGCCCCATTAAAACACGTTTGGCCGGAGGGGCGCACGTTCCCAAAACACCATAATGTCAGATGCCACACTCAGTTAGGAACACTCCACCAATCAGAACACAGCATGCACACTACACGCAATGATCATGTACTCCCCTTGCCGGACATCTGGACACATACCCGCTTGCCTCACTTTCTGCCCACGCAAGGTCGAGACCCACCTCCACCTCTCATCAAATGACCTGATTTATAACCCCGTGACTTGGCCCAGATTTCTTCCTCTAAAGGAATGTACAAATTACTTTATGACGCTTCATGTAATGCATAAAATGACTGCCAAAACCAATGTGCTTTGAGACAGTCTTCAGACCCCGACTCTGTTGCCTGCTCTCCCGGCTGCTGCATTTAATTAACCAACTGTTCCTGTTTTGACAAACTCCTCTTGTCTTTTATTTTTTCAAGGTAAATTCATATTTGAGCAAGATCTTGGCTAGCCAGATAGGGGAGATTGGTTCTTCGAGCCTGACTGCGGCCGATGGAACAGGTCCCCGCCCGTACGGATTCACATCTGCACAGCAAGAACGGTGAGCAGAAGCTGCAATTGATTGGAAGTTCTGCTTAATCCGCTGGGCCGAGGTCTGTCCTGAAGCTGCCGTCAGTGGGTAACAGACTATATCTGATCCTTAGTCCCAGCATTTGGCATATGGCAAACTAGGAAGAAGCGCAAACATTTTACCTGAGCACCCTGCCACTGACAGAAATCTGACATATGGGCTATTTTATGTGTCCAAACTGAGTAGTTGGAAGGCAGCCTCGGGGCGATCCTGCAGAGGTCAACTTTTTTGGATAGTCAGCATGCTAGGAAAGGTGAAGGTTGTTTGTTGCTTGGACTGCTGGGTGTAACACAGAGGGTACGCTTGATCCCTGGGTGTGATACAGGGATGGGGCCTGACCGCTTGGACCGTGACACAGAGGGTACGCAAAGGCTCTGGGTGTGATATAGAGCTAGCATCTCAATCTTCATTTTTTAGTCTAAAGGAGTTCTCTTAGTGCTATTGGTTTCTTAACACTGGTAGTATCTGAAAGAAGTGAGAGGTGTTATTAGCTTGGACCACTGGCCGTGACATAGCCGGAACGCATGACCACCGGTTTATTTATTTTATTTATAAAGTTTTATATAGCGCGAACTTGACCCTAGAGGGTATCAGAGCGCTTTACATTTAGGATCGTTGCGTTAAAAGTTACATCAGTTACAAGAGCATAGTAAGGTACAGTACACAAAAACAATGTTGCGAGAATTCGTAGGAGGGAGGGGAGGAAGGAGTCATAGCAGGGAGACGAGGAAGAACTGTGCCCAATGTCCGGCTGGGTAGGTGACGGTCGAGGGGAAACTAGGGCCAATCTCCTCAATAGCTGTCTAGCAGCTCCACCGGGCATCAGCCATGTTGCTCAGGTCTCAGCGTTCAGGAAAAACAGTTTTGAATAGATACATAGGCTACAGTAGCATAGTCAAGTAGTGGAAGAGCATGTCCCCACTAGAGGATAGAGGTAAAAGAAGGGGGGGGGGGGAGTATAAAACAATCCAGAGAAGGAGCTGGGGCTGCCATTTAGGCTGCTGAAGAAACGAAGGCAGAGGCGGCGCCGCCATTTTAAGGTCAGGCACGTCAAGTCCTGGTGGGTCAGCGCCACCAGTGGCGCCGGCAGTACTCTCAGTAGCCATCTCAGTGGGTTGCCCGCTGTCTTCCTTTGCAAGAACCTCAAAGGGCAGTGTTTTCTGCTTCAAATTCCTACGCACTATCCCCAACTGACGCAGAATGCTCCAGCCAGACCGCCGTGTTGCAATGGGTATTTTACAAGCGAGTCGCCAGATTTCCCCTCCCCGCTTCTCTCACTTTGCATACACAGGTAAGTGGTGGGGCTGTGCTCAGATCTGATATTAGCTCACGAAGGCAGGCGTGCGTTCCTTGACTGCATAGGCCCAGACTGGTAATATCCTGACTCTTCCGCCAGCTGGGCAACCCTCTACCCAGATTTCCTCGCCTTCTCATAGGATCTGAGGCCCCTCCAGTGTCTTGCTGACAGATTGAGGGAGGAGAGCACTCACCAGTTCGTATTGCGGCGCGAGAATACTGCATGTCTGTGCTCCTGTGCCCAGTGACTGTAGGCCCCTAAGTGTTGTTCGCACTGTTCACTGCAGGCGCTGCTCTCAGATGTGTGGGGTCTCGCCCGCGCGTCTCCTGGGGGATCAATGCCTGTTATCCAATTATCCAGGTGTAGGAGCCCGTGTGACAAGGAAGCAAAGGGTCAGAAAAAGAGTTCCAGTTTATTCTGTACTCAACAACGTGCAGTGTTGAGCTGGTGAATCGACCCCCAGTGCCCCCCATATGCCGAGCCAGGCCGCGCGCAGTGGTATATCCCTACAGTGGGCCCAGTACATGCGGGGATGGCGGCGTAGGCTCTCCACGCGTTGCCGTAATTACAGCGCACATCATGCAGGAGCCACGCCCGGGCCGTACCTCAATGCTGCGTCCTCTTCCGGCTTCGCCCATTCCAGATCGCAACGTCAGGCCCCGCTCCTTACTACAGTGCTGAGGCAGGGGCACCTTCAGTCCTCAGGTAGTGCGACGTTGTTCCGGGGTCCGCACTAGCACCAGGGACACCTCATGGAGGCCAGGCAATTTCCGATGCGGCCGCAGTCGGGCCCGTGATCAGCCGGCGCCAATTTACCCTCAGAGCTCCGGATCGCGTCACTGCTGGTTTTTAGCTCATTTAGCGAATTTGGGCAGCGATCTGGAGCTCCTCCACACCAGCTTACTTTCCGATCCTGGGCGTCCCAGTTTTCATCAGGATTGGAGGAATATAGACAGCTCTCTAGGCCATGGCGCGCGGGGTCTGCACGGAGCTTCAGCTCCAGGCAGCCATTCTGGACGCCGAGCCGGAAGCCAGTTGTGACATAGGGTGCAATTTGTACGTTAGGGAAACATTTGGACCTTGGAGAGTAAGGTGTAGCTTGTGCTGGGCCAAGGAGGGCCTGTAGTTGTCTAGTCGCTCCTTCTTCCCCATGTAAATTGTTGCTTTCTTTGTCCCAGAGCCGATATTGACAGAGTATCTGGTTCATTTAGTCCCATGTACCATTCAGAGCCTCCCTCGTCATCGGGCACCATGCCCTAGGAGTGGGCTAAGATTTTTTGACAAAGTCATCATTTTTTCTTCTCTGTCGTTTTTCTATTTTACTTCTCTTATGGTTTCCAGTGGATGCATTTTTCTTGATGTTGTGGTGTTGATACATCATTGCAACTGTGTTCTTGAATGTTATGTCCAGTTAACTATTCTATGTGTGTTTGAAAAAGTTGTTATCTTTTGCTGCTCTGCTGCTAAAAATAATTCAAAATGTTTTGAATTAACGATTGCACTTTCCTACAGGTTTTTGAATAATATATGTTTTGTTTTGTGTACTAAGTTTGTTTCATGCATCTTTGTCCTAAGCTGAGCTCATAGTAAAAGTAATATTTTTTTTTTTTAATTTGTTTATTGAGCAGCTTGCATATAAACACAGCTGGTCCTCGCACAGGAGGCAAATGCACTTATAGAATCAGCGATGTTACAAGCATTTGTTTAGGTCATACAGCAATGTAGCAACCCCCAACACACCCCACCACCCTCCAACTTGTTAACCTCAAGGCACAGAGAAAATAATCATGTCCTCAACAGAGCATCTCATCAAGTACGACAGCCTTACAGTAAATGACAGTCCCAAAAATAAGACATACCCAGAGTAAGGGAGCGCATCAGCTATCAAATGACAGGATTTGTAAGTAGATATACAGTAAGTGGGGCCCAAAAATCTTTAGGGCGGGAAGTTTCAGGCAATTCCTCGGCATAGGTCTCTAGTTGTTCCTTGCAGTACAGCAGGTCCTGGACCCATCTCTTCAGAGTTGGAGTGAGCCTAGAGCCCCAGCACTGTGCGACCGCTCGTTTTGCTAATAAGGTCGAGACCGCTACTAGTCTGCGATTGCAGGGCTTTAGATTTTTCACCCATCACAGTAGACAAACTCAGGGGTACATTGTACAGTTTCTAACACCACTTTCATGAGTAGACTGGTCACCTCTCCTCAAAATTTGTAAATACCGTGGCAATCCCATGCGAGGTGCAAGAAGCCCGCATCCCCCCGTCCACAGTGAGTACAGCAGGAGCTGTCCCGCAGGCCAAACCGCAACAGTTGCATCGGCGTGTAATATAGCTGGTGCAGGAATTTAAAATGCATGATGCGGAGGTTGCAGTTTGCCGTTAGCCGGCCAGTGAGGACACAGCACCACTTCCACATCTCCGGCGTGAATGAAGCCCCCAGTAGTGACACCCATTTATTGTAGGAAGGGGAGTCCAATTGTTCCCTTTCCCTGAGAGAGGCATCATACAATTTCGTGATCAGGCCTTTGCGTTCCGCCCCCGCCAGCACCGCCTGCAGCGCTAACAGTGGCCGGGGCTCCGCTGGGTAATCGGGATAAATGGAGCGCATAGCCTGCCTCACGCGCACATAAGTGAACCCCAGCATAAACCCATGGTCCCTGTCCCCCTGTATGTCGGAGAGCGATTTGAACTGGCCTTGGTTATAAAGGTCCCCTAATTGAAGTATCCCCACCGCACTCAGTGCTTTAAGAGCAGCCGGCTCCCGCGCGGCAGAAATTTCCGGGTGCACGGAAAGCGGTAGCCTTGGGGCGTAGAGGTGCTGCAATTGTGCACGCTTCGCGAGCGCCTTCCACGCCCATGCCGTACAAAGAGCTGGGTTTATTTCTGTTCTCGGTCCACCACACCACACCCACCTGACAAGGCGGTCGCAGCTAGGGTCATCGGGCGGACTGCGTCAGCCTCAATAGCTACATGTGGCTGAAATCGTTGTGGGTAGTACCAGTAGTGTGCATACTGGGCCTGTGCACAGAGATAGTAAAGGCGCAGATCGGGGGCTTCAAAGCCTCCCCTCTCAAACGGCAATGTCAACACCTCCCAGCTGCAGCAGGCCTTCTTGCCGCCCCAAACGAAGGAGAGTAGAACTGACTGGAGTGAGTTAAATAGCGCAAGATTGAGCCGAATGGGGATATCAATAAATAAGTAAAGAAGTTTGGGCATCAGTGGCATTTTGACTACCGCGATGCGATCCGCTAGAGAAAGCGGAAGTTTGGCCCATCGTGTTGCACGTTCAGTGATTTGGACCAGGGCCCAGCCATAGTTTTCCGAGACAACTACCTCAGGGTCCCTATGAAGCCATATCCCTAAATATTTTACTGGGTCATTTGACCATGTTAGTGGGAAGTCTAGTTCAATACGTCGCGAACCCGCCGTGAGGGGAAATACCGTCGATTTTGCCCAATTTATGCCGAGCCCCGAGAAGCGTTCGTATTTTATATATTCGCGAATGAGTTCTGGGAGAAACGTCTCAGGTTCCCTGACATACAAGAGCATATCATCGGCATATTTTGAGACTACTAATGGGCGCTGCCTGAAGCGTAGTGCTGCTGGTGCGTGTTGGCGAAGTTTGCAGGCCAGCGGCTCTGGGGCCAACGCGAAAAGCATGGGCGACAGAGGGCAGCCCTGCCACGTGCCACGTCGAATAGGGAACGCTGTAGATACCCAGCCATTGACCCGGACTCGTGCTACTGGCGCCTCATATAGAAGATGTAACCACTTCACAAAGAAGGGTGGTAGCCCCATTCTAAGTAGTACCGTGAACATAAACTCCCACTGCAGGGAATCAAATGCTTTTGCTGCGTCTAATAACACAGCAACCGCCTGAAAATCAGCTTCAAAATAATGAAGGGTAGAGTAGATCGTTCGTAAGTTATGCGCTGTGGAGCGGGCAGGGACAAACCCCGACTGATCCGGGAGGACCAAATTAGGGATGAGTGGTTGAAGCCGACTGGCAATCATTTTTGCCAAGATCTTAGCATCTATGTTGATGATGGAGAGTGGGCGGTAGGAATCACAGCGGTTAGCAGGCTTATCAGGCTTAAGGAGCACCACCAAGAGAGCTTCCTTCAGCGATGGGGGGAGAGTACCACTGTCGTATGCCTCCGCAAAGACATCCAAGAGCCTAGGTGCCAGATCGTCAGCATAGGTTTTTATAAAACTCACTGGGGAGCCCGTACAGCCCGCAGCCTTACTCGTAGGTAAAGACCTAATAGCCATTTTGACATCTTCCACGTCGAAGGGTTGGGTGATATACTCGTGTTGATTAATAGAGAGCCAGCCCAACGCGACATCATCCAAGTACTCATTGATGTCAGTAGCCGACACATGCCCCTGCGCACCATATAGGGTGGAGTAGAAGTCCAACATCACCTCACTGATTTCAGTGGAAGTGTAGTGCGCTGTTCCCACAGAATCTAGCATTTCCGTGATGGAAGCCTGAGCCCGTGGTGCAGCCAGTTTCTGAGCCAATGAGCAACTGGGTCGGCCCCCCTCTCTGTAATAACGCGCCGTACAACGTCTCGATCTATGCGCTATCTCCTGATCCGCCGTGTCATTATATTCCGATACCAACTCACGTGTGGTGGCTAGTAGAGAGGAGGCTGGGTTTTGGGCATATTCGCGTTCCAAAGCGAAGATATTGTCTGCCAGTTTATGCATTCGACGTCGGAGATCTTTTAGTACCCGCGCCTGCGCTCCCATGCAGATTCCCCTTATAGTAACTTTAAATGCCTCCCACAAGACCCCAGGGCTGTCCACAGAGCCAGTGTTGTCTTTAAAAAATTCACTGATGGCCGCACCCACTGTGCACCGAAACACCTGGTCCGTAAGCGAGGAGGGCTGCAATCGCCACTGAAACGGGGGACGCTCAAAGGTAGGTGTGCGCACCTCTATAAGCACAGGAGAATGGTCAGATAATGTTTTGGCTAGATGTCGGACATCCACAACCCATGTACATGCAATCTCCGACAAGAGCCAATAGTCCAATCGGGACCATGTGCCATGCACCATAGATATGAATGTGCTTTCGCGGGCTCCTGGGTGTCGCATGCGCCAAATATCTTGTATAGCCCCTGCCTCCAAGAATCCCAGCAGTGCCTCAAATGCCTGGCTGTGTCGTGTCGCACTACTGCCCTGCCTGTCAAGTTGTGGATCCAAGCGATACAAAAGGGGATGATGGACGGAACGTTTGAGCCAATCAAACACTCACCCCCAGTCAACTGATCTGGGTTTAATCCATCATCATTCTTTAGCTCACTCCACCACCCCAGTTCAGACATGGCCATATGCAAATCAGTCTGACCCTGTGCCTCATGGGAACAGTCCAGCCCGAACTGCCAAGCCATGTCTTCCCTGGACCGGAAACAAGCATCCTAGGACCGGTTTCTGGCATTCCAGCCGTCATCAGCCAGGCTTGCTTGAATCCAGTGGCAAAGTGAGCAAGGGACCCACGTCTGGGCATACCCCCGCCAACTTAGGGCGAACAAAGCGATACAAAGGGGATGATGGACGGAACGTTTGAGCCAATCAAACACTCACCCCCAGTCAACTGATCTGGGTTTAATCCATCATCATTCTTTAGCTCACTCCACCACCCCAGTTCAGACATGGCCATATGCAAATCAGTCTGACCCTGTGCCTCATGGGAACAGTCCAGCCCGAACTGCCAAGCCATGTCTTCCCTGGACCGGAAACAAGCATCCTAGGACCGGTTTCTGGCATTCCAGCCGTCATCAGCCAGGCTTGCTTGAATCCAGTGGCAAAGTGAGCAAGGGACCCACGTCTGGGCATACCCCCGCCAACTTAGGGTATGCCCAGACGTGGGTCCCGTGCTCACTACGCCACTGGAGTCAAGCTATCCTGGCTGATGACGGCTGATAGCCAGAAACCGGTCCTAGGATGCTTGATTCCGGTCCAGGGAAGACATGGCTTGGCAGTCCGGGCTGGACTGTTCCCATGAGGCACAGGGTCAAGACTGATTTGCATATGGCCATGTCTGAACTGGGGTGGCGTGGTGAGCAAAATAACGATGGATTAAACCCAGATCTGTGACTGCGGGTGAATGTTTTGCCAATGTGCAACATTCCGTCCATCATCTTGTGTGTTTTGCTGTTCAGCCCTATGTGGGAAGGGTATGCCCAGACGTGGGTCCCGTGCTCACTACGCCACTGGAGTCAAGCTATCCTGGCTGATGACGGCTGATAGCCAGAAACCGGTCCTAGGATGCTTGATTCCGGTCCAGGGAAGACATGGCTTGGCAGTTCGGGCTGGACTGTTCCCATGAGGCACAGGTTCAAGACTGATTTGCATATGGCCATGTCTGAACTGGGGTTGCGTGGTGAGCAAAATAACGATGGATTAAACCCAGATCTGTGACTGGGGGTGAATGTTTTGCCAATGTGCAACATTCCGTCCATCATCTTGTGTGTTTTGAAGTTGTGGATCCAGACAAACGTTAAAGTCGCCGCCCCAGAACAGTTCAGCCGAAGGAAATTTAGAGACGCGACGCCACACATCTGTGAAGAAGGCGGGGTCGTCAACGTTTGGGCCGTATACATTGACGAGAAGGACATCCTTCCCCCCAAGTTGACCATGGACTAAAGCCACCCTGCCCTGTGTATCCGTTTCCGTGTGCAGCGCAGTAAAAGGGGCCCCTTTTTTCACTAATATCATCACCTCCCGGGCGTAAGAGGAATAGGAAGAGGCTACCCTCAGCGCTGCCCAGCGAGCGCCAACATTCTTTTCCGATAGTTGTGTAAGATGCGTCTCTTGCAAGAACCCCACTTGGACGCTTAGCCTGTCTAGTTGTGCCAAAACTGCGCATATCTTCATAGGGCTATTTAAGCCGCGTACGTTCCAGGTGAGGAACTTTATAGTACTACCCATGGATGTGTAGAGTCAAATACAGTTAGCAGTGCAAAATTGAGTATTGGAACCTGCTCAGTGAGGTACAGTGAGAGTGTAATAAAAAAGTGCCCATTGCCCCCCCTAGCCCACCCACCACAACCCCCCATCCACTTCAGCGACCCCAACTTGCTAAAGCCATCCCGTCCTGACATAAACAGCCCCCAACATGGAGAACAACAGCTGTACAACTGGTTTTGGGGAACACCCATGGGGGGGGGGGACCAGAGTGCTTCAAACCTCCTACGAAGCAGGAAGTGGCTGAGCATGTAAAGGGAATATGCAAAAAGGTAACAAGCAAGCGTCAATGAGTATTGCATCAATATGTTAAAACTGAAGTGCAGAGCCGTCCCCACTGAGTAGTGACATTAGATAATCAAGAGGCACTGTATTTGCGGACAGCTTGCTACTCCCAAGGGGTAAGACAATGGAAAATGCTAATCCTGGTCTCATAGGGGCCATCATGGGAGGTCAGATACCCAGGAAGGTATAAGAAGGCAGGTGCCACCTCTGGAAGGGGAAGAAACATGCCACCAATCAGGAGTTTGGGCCCCAACCCAATAATGGGCCAGAGGCTGGGGTAGAGTCCGCCTCCCCCCTTGGAATTGGGTCCCATATAAGATAGGGGCACGCCTGTATCATACCAAGAGTGCACAGGAAAGCAACAGCTGAGGGGCATATGGCATGACCAGGCAGCCGTACGAGTGGAGAGACAGGTGTGACAAATAAAGGCATATCTCGGGTGCTCAACAGTGTCCCAGCATCAGAGCAGGCCCAAGCACATCATCATTATTCCTCTTCGCCATGAGCCGCCGCTGTCTCAGAGCGTCTACGTTTCTGCTTCTTGACGTAGTCCATTGCCGCCTTAGGAGAAGTGAAAATGTTGCTGCCTCCTTCCTGGCCCACCCGCAGGTGTGCGGGGTACAGCATGGCGTAGGGGATACCTTCATTCTGTAGGAACTTCTTTACGGTACCGAACTCCCTCCGCGCCGTCTGAACGGCCACCGTAAAATCAGGAAAAAAAGACAAAGTGTTTCCTTGGTGAGTAATGGTGCCCTTATCTCTAGCAAGCCTCAGAATAGTGTCACGGTCCCTGTAGTTTAGCATGCGTGCTATTATAGGGCGTGGTGTGGCCCCCGGCACCGGTCTCGCCGCCAAAGAGCGGTGGGCCCGCTCCACAATAAACATCGGTGATAGATTTTCAGGGCCGAAGATGTCTCTGATCAAGGTTTCGATGTAGGTCTCCATTCTGCCAGTACTGGTGGACTCCGGAAGGCACGTAATGCGGACATTATTGCGGCGAGACCTCCAAATCTTCATTTTTCGCTTGGATAAGCGCCAGTACCTTCTCCATTTGAAGAGTCTTGTCCGCCACTTCGCTCAGGCCGTCCTCGTTGGTGGAGACGCGCTGTTCGATTTCACCCATTCTCACATTTTGTTTATCAAGTTGGGAGGACATATGTTCGAGTCTGTGGTTTACCGCTTCCATTGTCCCCTCGATGGACTGGAGACTTTTCTGCATGGCAAGTAAGGTGGATTCCAATGTGGAAGGGCCCTCCCCAGGCGCATCCGCCTCCGAATCCGAGGCAGCACTCTGCTGTGGTTTGGTAGATTTGTGTGCCTCAAACGGGAGGCGAGTCTGCGATTTGTCAGTGCGCCCCATAACAAGAGAGAGCAGGGCGTAAGTGGGTGAGCCTCCCCCGCAATCAAGGCCCAAGTCCCGCCCGTCGCGGTCAGCAGAGTCGTGTGGCAAGAGTACCCCACGTCGAGTTGGGCCCAGCAGCACACAGCCGGCCTTCCGGTTCCACCAAATATGTGGGAGCCGCAGTGCACCAGGCACAGGCAAATGGGCACAGGCTGCCGGAGCCGGCAATGCCGGATGTCAGCCCCCGCTAATGTTGTCAGGATAGTGTTGCAATTAGTTGAATGGGGTAGGCCTCAGGAGCCTCCGACCCGCGGTCTGGTCACAACCAGAGAGCCAGTCAGTATCGTGGTTCACAGCAGTTGCCGCTGGAGGTTATGTAGTCGGTGGCCCCTGCAGCGCAGACGGGTCCAGTTATTAGTGGTGGTAGCGGGATTCAAAGGGCCAGCGCCAGGCTCCTATTCAGCCTCCACGCCGGATCACACCAGTCTCACAGCGCCCCATGCCGCACATACAGGCCGCAGCTCGCAGAGCGGAACCCGGCCCTCCGGCTCCCACCCACCTCTGTGGCTAAAGTCAGGGAGCCCGGCCGCACCCCACTCACCGCTGCCCGCTGACGGCGCTGTCCACTCAGGGCCCCCTGCCGCTGGAGAGCAGCTTGCTCCCGGTCCGGAACAGAATCTGCACCAACACAAGCAGCGGAGGCAGGCCGCACCCCACGGCCCCGTAGTGCTCAGGCTAGGACCCGGCGCCGCTCCAGCAGGTCAGCACACGTCGCGCCGCTCAGTCGCAGCACCAGCGGGCCCCTCAGGTATGGGATCAGAGGCCGCAGTTCCTCGTGGCCAGCCCCGGCCGATAGAACCAAGGCAATGGGATAGCGCTCCCGTGCACCGGGCGGCTCCGGGGGTCAGTCGCCGCTCACTCCTCACAGAAGGATCTTCTCCATTAGGGCCGCTCACCAGTGCGCAGGGCTCCACACAGGAAGGCCAGGTAGCGGGGATCACAGCAGGCAGGACGCGGCGGCCGCCATGTTACCGCGTGGCGGCTTCCGCTGGAGAGCCGATTTTCAGCTTTCGTGATGGCCGTAGGGCGAAACAGCTCACCTCCCCCTCTTCAGCATGAGCACACACTTCAATGCAGGCAGCGACAGGCTCCGATGCAATAATAATGGGCGGATATTAAACGGATAAGGGCTCAGCCGGGCGGAGCGGCACTAATGTGCGGCCATCTCACCTGGCGCCCTCTAGCGCCCCCCTAGTAAAAGTAATTATTGCCGTCATAACCCAGTGTGCATAGTTTTTCCCCACAAACAGAGTAGGATTTAAGTTTATGTTAAAAAAAACAAGAAGTCTAAAAGTGCACTAAATCCCCTAAAAAAGTTTTCAACCCATCATGGAGTTGCCTTTAAGGACCTGCGCACTAGATTCCCCATGCAGGCTAAAAATCTAGATAAATTATGACGTGAATGCCATGCACACACTAAGATGGATGTGTTCTCTTGGCCAGAGGGGGGAACCTTTGACACCAACATAATAGAATACAAGAGGACGCACATTCGGACCAAGTATGTAGGGCAGAAGAAGGCTAGAAGAGAGGCACTTTTAGAACTTTGGACCGTCTTTGAGGTGCCCCTGATCTACAGTCCTGTTCCAGAACCCACAAACAAGGCTTCCGCACCTCCCCTACCATACACAGGCACAGAGGTGCTCTCTCTAATGGCTTCCATACCTTCCCTTCTTGCACTGGGTTACACCAATCTGTCAGTCGAGGGGGCCGAGGGCCCCCCACCAGGCAGCAAACCACTTGATCTAGGGCAGGGAGGTTGCCAGAACCTCAAACCCAGAAAATTCTGTCCTCATCCCAGTTCGGTGCCAGGGTTCCCCGAAGTATGACCCCCCATTTATCATATGCAACACACCAAGCTCCAGCATCACAGGGAGGCTGTACTCCCACTCATCCGGTAGAGCGTTCTCAGGTAACTGGGAGGTTCATAGAAATACTGGATAGTAATACCACCAGTGGTGGGAGGAAAGAGGTCTCAGCCCTCCGGTGTCTGACATTGAGGGAGTGCCGCAGGGTATACCCCCCCACCCCCCAGGGTATGCCCAGGCAGTGAAAGAAACGACAACAAGTGAGCTAGAAGACAAGTTCCTATCAAAGAGAACCGCAAGCAGCACCGAGCGAAGGAGGCAGCCTAGGTAGGAGTTAGAGGAGAGGCGCTGGTTGAGAATGGAAAGAGAGAGAGAGCTCTCGCCTGGGAGGCGCAATGGGAGAACAGAACCATGCACCCTCCCCCAGAGGAGAGCGGAACTAGGTCCTGGGCCCCACACCTAGAGGAGCCCGAGGTAAGACCTGAAGGGAGGCCCCTACTGGGAACACGATACGATAGACCCGGCCGGAGGAGGGATCCTTTAACCAGAGGACATGACCATCATAGAAGACTGCATCTGGCACGCAGGGGGGAGTTCCCAGGTGGAACTTCCCCTACATGCAGAAATGCTTGAGAAGATGAGTGCTACATTGGAGAAAAGCCAGCACAATAGCTCTAAGCCAAAATATGCTAGTTGTTGCAAAAAGGCATGTCAGGGGCCATCTATGTGCCATGGGCTCAGATGGACAAGGAAGGGCTCAGGACTAAACTGCCCCCATTGATGGTCTGGGGCGGCAAAATGGATCTCCTGTTTTGAGAAAAACACAGCAGGAGTAAACCTAGCAGTAGGCGATGTCAAGAGTCTGCTCAGCAGCCTCATCGGAGAGAAGACCAACACAGTGTTTTCCTGAGCCCGCATCCTGGCAGTAACGCTGACCAACACCGAGCATGAAAGGGCCACATTCAAATCATTCAGACACCAGATCTGGATGGCACTGAGGGAAATGTTACCTGACTGCCCAGATGTAGGAGGATCAATGGCAGAGAGTATGAAACCTGGGGAAACCATGTCCGACTTTCTGGACAGACTGAGGGAATGATGGGGTCAAGAGACAGGATAACCATGGACCGATATGGGCCCCCAGGTTGCATTCTTCTACAACATCCTCAAAAAGAGACTACCCACCAAAATACAGAGTGGTCTAGATAGCGTACTCGGATTAGACACCAAATCTTGGCTGGAAATACAAGCCCATGTGTTACATTACTACAGAAAGACATAGGAAAAGGGCAGGGAAAGCAGGAGCAAGCCCAAAGAGACACAGCTAAACTGGTCCAACATAAATTAAAAAAGACTGCCCTTGAGGGGGCTGTGCTGGCTGCGAGCGTGAAAAAAGCACCAGTCTTGAAGGGAGCTCTGCCTCCGAACCCCAGAGGGTTTCCACCCAGTCCTAACAGCAGAGGTCAGGGATGCTGGCAGCATCCAGACCTCAGAGAGTGCTACTACTGTCACTGAATGGGCCACATGGCCCACCGATGACACCTGAAAGCTTATCATAAGTAAAAATCAATAAGCCTGGGCCAGGCCCAGCAAAATCCCCTTCCACAAAACCAAGCCAAGATAAACCCGAGCACGCAGCACTTTCAGCCGCAAGGAAATCAGTCAGCAAACACACGCCCGCAACAAGGACCAGATAGTTGGCCAAACACATGGCAACAGTAGCATGCAGGCAACCCAGCCCAGCAAGGACTGGGGCCAGAGTCACAGCAAGGAGGCTTGACTGTCTGGGGAGGCAATACCTTTACACAAGCACCCAATCCAAATACACAGTAAATCCAAAACTGCCAGTACGACACATCTGCTTCATACTCACTTCAGAAAACCCACCCCAACAATAAAGATTAGTGACACAACAATTAGTAGAAAAACTCAAGCCTTTACTCTCACTCGGGAAGGACTTGGGTCTGTTCTGTTGACCTGGAATTCATGCTAAAGTCTACCATTTGGGTGCCTGAGGGGGCCTAGGCCCAACTCTGCTGCTGGTCCCCCGGGTGGGGATGGCGTACCATGCCACGGGGAGGACAGTCTGACGAGGGGGCAGGGTGGCATCCCGACCAGTGCATAAAACAGACACAAAGGTCCCTTCGTTCAAGTCCAATTGGGATGTGTTCCTATGATGAGATCAAAAGGACCCCATTTAGGCCGCCAGCTAGTAGAGGCCCACTTTCAGTTCCAAAACGAAATGACGTTCCAAGTGCCGGAAGCCAGATTTTCCGTACAAGCGGGATGTTGAGGTCCCCTATAGAACTCTGTAGTCCACACACGAATAAGCAACAAATTGGCACCAAGTCAGCAGGGAAATAGACCAGGGCAGTCAGCTGTCCCAGTTCGTTACCCACATCACGACAAGTCTCAGCTGTGCACCTCACTCCCGTCATAAGCAAGATATTTTGCCTCCTCTTCCCTAATGCTTCCAAACATCCAAAGTCGGCTCATCGGATCATGTCTCTCCAAAACAGAGGAAGTGCAGTGTCCCTGGGTAAGAAGTCCCTTATTCCCGCTGAGGGCAGCAGACCCAAAGCATCCTGGATCCGAGGGAGAAAGGAAGAGTCCGGGAGGAAGGGGTTCTGTAGATGACCATTGCAGCCCCCACACAAGGTGCACAGATACGCTCACCGCAGGGCCTCACAAACATCGTCCAAGGGAGCAATAGGCCTGATCCCAGTCATTGCCACATCCGAATTACACGGGTGCCACAGAGCAGCTTCTTACCCCACCGGTATGCCACAATAAAATCAACACTACATAAGACCTTAAGAAGAAGCCCAATGACCTGCAGGAAGCAGTCCAAAAACTAAGCTTCCAGAAAAAGGGCATAGTCCAAAACACCCAACTCCATTAGGGAAAACCTTGTTACACGCCATTTGCAGGGACCAGATGGTATACACGTGTCTTCAGGACATGTAGCAGTTACCCTCAACCCCCAAATTGTGACATGCCCCCTTCCTTGCACGGTGAGTCATGCACATGTAGGTCAAAAGGTACCATCCGCATCGATAAATCACACTCACACATACACACACCACATATGAGGGAAAATAGGGTATTATAGGGTGGACAATGCCCATAAACCGATAGGAAAAAAGAGTCATCCACACACCTGCAAAGATCAGCCCACCAAAACACTCACCGCTGTCACGGCGAGGGGGGAGGACCAATGGAGCCACAAAATAAAACTCAGACGACCCATGCCATGACCAAAAACTCACTGATTCTTAAAATGACGCCTAGACTGGGACCCACCCATCCAGTACCTCGCCAAAGATTGCGCAAAATGGATGCACAGAAATGCCCCAAAAAGGACAGGCACAGGAATTTTCCGGGATACAATAATGATGTACGTTTTTCTAAAAGCTAACCTACAACCCACAGCTCTTATCCAACAGGTCTGCAATCGAGCCATAGGTGCACGTCCTCTACTGCGGCTTCCCACCTCTTCAGTAGCAACCGCCAAAAACCCAGCAATGCCCGAGGGTTCAAGCATAAAAAATAAATAAAATTGGACTGTTTTTTATGGACATTTTTTTCAACAGACTCTTTACACAGTGCCAAGCAAAGACACCCCTGGATGCCAGAAAGCTGCAGACGACCCCAACAGACACCATCTCAAGACCTTCAATGTTCCAAACGTTATGTATTATTGCACCTTTGTACACCATCTGCTTAGCATGGGTGTGGCCGCATCCATCCGTAGCGAGAAATATGCTTCATCATATGGAGCATACCTCGACATTTCTACAGCGCTTGTGAGGAGGGACCTCTCCCATCTCACTTAAACTGAACCAAACACTAGTATTCCACACGCACTACACAGCACACTCTTACACAGCACATGGTACCAGCATGTGACCTCCGTGGGCTTCCAGACGTCGGCTAGGTTGTGCTATGTCTGCTCGCTGATACTCTACTGCGTGGGCGCAGACACACTTTACTTATCCCAAGAAATAGCCCCGGAAAAAGCAAAATGTCTCATCCACCTGTACCTATGTAGGATTAGGGCCAAGATACAACCTAGTAGGGTAGAACCCCATAGAGTAGTAGTAAACGTCACCCAGTATGAGACCAACCCCACCGCACTGTACATTCTCACCGAGCCTAGCGATATTCAAACTGAGCTAGACAGGATGCGCAGGCGGTACGTCCTAGGGGAGGACACTGTTTGGCCCCAAGATTTTCCAGAAAAGAGGTTCTTGGAGGTAGCAAAACCACTGCACCAATGCACAAACACATCCACTCCCGCCTCTGTCTGTGGTTCCCGGGTGGCCCTTAGCATGTCTGGAGCAGTCTTCTTTAACAACAAATGGGCTTCAGGCATGGAGATCTAGTACAGGGCCATCTACCTCTGTGATGCTAGGGGAAATGGGTCTCATAGGGTAGGGTTGAATACCAACATAGATATCCCATGTCAGGAAATCTGGTATACTGAGATAGGTACACATGGTTGGAGGGAAAGGGACAACCCTTAATTGTATGGAAACTTACACTGTATTCCTTGTGTTTCAGAGGCAAAGGAACAATCTCGCTTGGCACAAATGAGAATTGTGGAGCAATATTGCACGTAAAAGACATACAATGGGGCACCTCCGCGCTGATGGATATCTACTGGCAATGTGGGGAGTTTGCCTACGCTTAGCTTGTCCCGGGATGGCGGGGCCTCTGCACCCTCGTAACCATACGACCCTGGTCATCCCTGGAGAAGACCTGTCAAAGTCGTTCAAAGATCCGCTACAGAAGAGAACAACTCTAGTGCATCAGGCTCGAGAAAAAAGAATTGCTGACTATTTTGGCTGGGCTCAGTACAAGGACATTCCAGAAGAATTTAGACTGTTTTCTGACACTCAAGTAAACGTGGGAGGGTCCATGCCCTTCTTCACCCTGCAAACAAAGGTGAACGCCCGCTGATTACTACTAACCAGGTGGGAAATGCTGAAGATGATCAACAATACTGAACTCGGCCAAAATGCCATGAAGGAGGAACTAAGAGCCATCCACCTCATGGTGATGCCACATCGGCCTGTGTTGGACTTGATGACTGCGATGGAGGGTGGGGTGTATGCTAAGATCGGTACTTCCTGCTGTCCTTTTATCCCTTGTGATGACATGGACAATAGGACGCCAACTCTTGCCATCCAAGCATTGCATTGTCTACAAGCTGACATGAAGAAGGAACGAGGTGCCCATGAGCAGGACTGGTTTGCCGATTTGTTTTCTGGGCTCCCCCAGTGGGTCACCAGACCGTGCACGTCATTACTCCCAATTATCATTTTTGTGTTGTTTTTGTGTGGTTTTCTACAAGTGGGGGTTTCCTGCTGTATAAACGCAGTCCTCAAATTAGGTAGAATGCAAGTAACTAGGGAGAAAGTAACAGACACAAAAGAAACACACCGTACCACAAATAATGTGACTGTAAAGAATTGTGGGGCAATTGAGGTAGTTGAAAATTCAACTAAGGGGGGGGGGAACGTTAATATTGAAAAATGCAATGTCAATGTACGCCATAATATATGTACGTATAATAACGAACTTGCATCGCTGTTGTTGAATCCACCCGATATAACCTCCCCATCAACGTGGAGTCAGAGATACGTGGTCAGGCGGGCCCTGCAACCTAGGCCTGAAGCAACTGATTGACAGATCACAGGTGGGGTGACACGTAACCCTTAGACAAACGTGCGAACAGGAAAACCCAGATCGATCCCACAGATAGGCAGCAACACCACAATTGCCTTAGGATATTGACCCCAATAAAGCACTTTTGGCCGGAGGGGCGTGCGTTCCTAAAACACCATAAAGTCAGATGCCATACTAAGTTAGGAACACTTAGCCAATCAGAACACAGCATGCACATTACACGCAGTGATCACGCGCTCCCCATTCCGGACATCTGGACATGTACCCACTGGCCCCATATTGTATCCATGCAAGGTCGAGTCCCTTCTGCACTTCTTATGAAATGACCAGATTTATGGCCCCATGACCAGGCCCAGATTTCTGTCTCCATAGGAATGTACAAATTACTTTATGACGCTTCATGTAATGTATAAAATGACGGTCGAAACCAATGTGCTTTGAGACCGTTTTCAGACCCCAATTCTGTTGCCTGCTCTACTGGCCGCTGTGTTTAATTAAACTAGCTGTTCCTGTTTTGCTAAAGGCCTCTTGTCTTTAATTTTTCCCAAGGTAAATTCACATTCGAGCAACAGCATCTTTTATATATGGGACACAAGATTGCTTCTTTCCTTGAAGGGAGCACCAGGCCAGAGGATATGACTGAATTAAACCATAGATGTTAGAATCGAGTCCCATTTTTGGGATTAAGCTTCACTAAGGCAACGGGGAGCCCATTGGAGCCAGGGCCCTGTGAGAATTAGCAATTTTTTGTTCCATTGAATCAACATGACTAATTCTAAATTCTTCTTGGTTTACCGGACCCTTCTTGTCCGTTTCGACCATCACATAGAGTACCGTTAGGTTCTTTTTTCATTGATCATATGTTATATGGTAATCACACCCCACTTTAAAGTTTTTAGTGCCCTTACCAACTATGGTCCAAAAGTCTTTATTGTTCTTGATGACTATTGCGGTGTGCAACTCTGACCATTTGCGTTCTTGTTCTGTTTTTTTAAAGTGGTGAATTACAGTTCTTAGTTGTAGATTTCTGTTTTTTATGGCGGGTATGTTGCCTAGATTCCCTTTGGCCTTCAACGGCTGCCTTACTTCCTTTCTGTGAGAGGCTGGCTTAGTATATGGTGCTCACCTATGTAAGTGTTGCACCCTGCACTAATCCAGACAACCCTTATGGTGATTTTAGTGGTCTTAGACAGCCTTAAAAAGCTCTCTCAGTGGTAGCTTTGGAGAGGAGCCTTCAGGCTTAGTCCAGAAGGAGTGTAAAGAAGCTTATTTTACCAGTAGTTAATCTTTTTTTTTTTTTTTTTAGAACTCTTTTTATTGGTACGTATTTAAGGAGCTGTACATTCAAAATGCAGTTTTAAAATGTTACTATGTTCTTGGTGATACATTTGTTAGGTATCTGCAGTACAATGTTGTTACTACAACGACGTCGAGTATTTATGCACATTGCCTCTGTAGGCCTGCCATGCCCCCCATATCTTTTCAAATTTTTTGGGACACCCTCTACTTTTGTAGACTGTGTGTTCTGCTAGCCAGCACCAATCTAGATAATTTTTCCACTCATCTACTGTCGGAGTGGTACTTGCCCCCCATTTCCTTGCAATATTCTGTTTCGCTACCACGGCTGCGAGTGCTAACCACTGTCCTACGTGTCTCGGCCAATCCTCTTCCCCTGCGGTCAGTGGTAGGAACCATTTTGGCTCCATCGGTACCTCCACGCCCATGACTGCTGCCATCACATCAGCTACTTTCCGCCAGTATGTCTATAGGGGTGGGCATTCCCATAGTAAATGATAAAAGGTCCATTATGCTCCGCACCCTCTCTGGCAGTGAGTATTTTCACTACGCCCCATTCGGTGCAGGACTGACCTAGGATAATACACTCTGTGTAGGACTTTTAGTTGTATCAATCGGAACCTTGCTCGTATTGCCACTTCTCTCGGGCCTTGTAGTGCCTCTGTCCATTCCTCTTCCTCTATGGGGCCAACATCTTGTTCCCAGGTACTCCTCAGTGTGCTTAGGGTGTCTGGGGCGTTAATTATCTTCTTATACAGCAATGAAATGGTTTTCCCTTTGGTTGTTCCGTCAATATCCTGGCTTCTAAAGGAGAGGCTTCCTCCAGAGTCTCCCCCTCCCTGATGTATTCCCGCAGTGCATGTTCTAACAGGGTGTATCTTAGCCATTCCCCGTTCCCCATTTCGTATTCTGTTTGTAGGGTCTTGAATGTTATGTATGCCTGAACTCGCCACACGTCCCCCAGGGTCTCCAAGCCCAGCAGCTCCCACTTGGTGAAGCCCCTTAGTTCGCGTACTCCCTTCGGGCGATCACCATCCCAGAGGGGTGTCATCCCAGTAAGTCTACCTTCCCAGCCCAAATATTTTGTCGCTGCATACCATGCTTTTATCACTATCGTAGTGTGTGTTGGTAGATTCCCCCTTTGCCGTCTAGTGTATAATATCGCCTGTGGTCCTTTCATGTCCATGGCCAATCTATCCACTCGATATGCTGGTTCGGCCCATTCTACGAACATCCATCCGTTTATTTCAACAATCTGGGCCGCCCAGTAGTAACCCCGGATGCCGGGTACTTCATAAATTCCTCTCTGGAGTTTGCACAGTGCTATCCGCGGTGCAGATCCACACCACAATAGAGCACTTAGTTCTGAATTCACCATTTGAAAGAAGGAGGGAGGCGTCTCGTACAGTGTGTTTTGCATTGCGTACAGTAGTCGGGGGAGAGACATCATTTTGAACAGCTCTGCGCGGCCCATCATGGTTAGAGGTAACGTTCGCCAGTGTTTTGCGTCTGCTATGAATCGGTTCAATTGCGAACCTAGATTCTTCCAATAGAACTCCTGGGGATCTTTTGTTATGTAGATCCCAAGGTATTTAAAGCCATGTTCAACAATTGCCACTACACACCTGGTCATTAACACAGGTACTCCTCTCGCCAGGGGGAAGAGCAATAATTTGACCCACTTCATTTGATAGCCTGAAAACTCACCGTATATGCGAAATATCTGTAGAATTCTGTCTACCGATTGTCTCAGTTTCTTAACATATAGAAGGACATCATCCGCATAAAGCGATATCCGTTCTTCCCCAATCGGTATCCCCCAAATCAGTGGGTCTTGACGTATCCATGCCGCTAGTGGCTCCAAGGCCAAAGTGATTAAAATCAGGGATATTAGGCAACCTTCTCTTGTCCCTCTGTGCAAGGCAAACACTCGAGACACCGTGGCATCAACCCGTACTCTGGCTAGTGGTTGTTGGTAGAGAAGTTTAATCCACCCTATGAATTTTGGACCCAAACCAAACTGATCTAAAACCACGAAGAGATAGTTCCATTCCACACTAACGAAGGCCATCCGGGCGTCTAGGGACATGTTGGCCAACTGGTCCCCGGGGCACTGCCCTGTTAAATAGAGGACTCCGAAAAACTTCCAGAGGTTCAGTCTAGTTCCTCTGTGTGGCATAAACCCTGATTGGTCCAGGTGTATAAGGGAAGTAATCACTCCAGCCAGACGCCAGGACTTTCACCTCATAGTTGAGCAATGAGATTGGTCTATATGACCCACACGGCAGTATTCCATCTTGTTTTGCCTGTTCAGCATACCCAGCAGGTGTTCTGCTGTTTCATTCGGCATGGACTTGTACATTTCCACTGGCAGACCATTTGGTCTTGCTACTTTGACCCGCTGTATAATGCGGAATGCTGCCTTTATCTCTTCAAGTGTCAGCTCGCCCTCTAGCATCTGCCTATCTTCCCCTGCAAGTCGCGGCAGAGTAATGTCTCGTAACAAGTCGCTGCAGTCCTCCTCTGTATTTGCAGAGAAGGATGCGTATATTCCTTCGTAATACGTGGCAAATTTCTCTGCCACTTCTATCCCTGTTTCGTATCTTCCACCCTCCTCATCTACCAGTCCGGGAACCCATCCGCCATTCCTCTTTCTCTTATCTAACCAGGCCAGTAGTTTGCTCACCTTATTCCCCACGTCATAAAGCTTGTGTTGCGTAGCTAATGCCTGTGTCCTGGCACTGTCTTCTAATAAGTCTTACAAATCTTTTTGGCGCAAGCGATGTCGATCATCAACTATTTGAGAGTCGCCCCCTGTTGCCCGGGCCTCCAGAGACATTATCTTGTTTTCAAGGGTGTGACACTTAAGGTGTTTTTCTTTCCTTATGGCCCCTATGCCTGCTTGAGCCCTGCTTCTGAGGACCGTTTTAAAGGCCTCAGAGAGGGTCACTTTCGAATCAACTGAACCCACATTGTCCCTAAAGGATTGCTCCGCCCCTCTCCTCATATCCTCCCCAAAGTCCCTGTCTCTGAAAAACCATGGGTCCACTCCTGGGGGTAGTGTGTGATCCTTTTGGGGGCCCGACAGCTTTGCTTTGACTGGGGAATGATCGGATACTCCTCATGTTATGTGTGTTGCATCTAGGAATTCCCCCAACCCTGGGCGCTGTGTGATGAGTTAATCAATTCTGGAGAGACTAACGGTCGCTGCCGATAGGTGGGTGTATTGCCTCGCTGTTGGGTGTTGGTGCCTCTATATGTCCCCAAGGCCCAATGCTTCAAGAAAACCCCTAGCTGACCTGCTTTCCTCCCTATGCTCGCCCTCGGGGTCCTGCTCCTCGCCACATCCATTTCTGTAGACAAGATGTCGTTCAAATCCCCGCCCAGCCGGCCCTCTGGGAGCGGTAGCATCAGGGGGCCTAGTGCCTCCAATGTGGCGGTCAGGAGTCCTGGGGGAGAGTACACCAAGCACAAATTCAATCTCTTACCCTCCCAGGTTCCACTAACTACCACGTAGCGCCCCAGTGTGTCTATCCATACTTTCCTCTGGACAAAGGGAATGCTCTTTTACACAAGACTCCCACCCCTCTGGATCCTGAGGTATATCCTGCGTGTGCCAACAAGGTGTAACCATATCTATCTAGTGCTTTGCAGTAATTACCCTTAAGCGTGTTTCTTGTCGGAGAACCACGTCAGGGGAGTGTCGTTTAATGTATTGTAGGACCGTTGATCTTTTAAGTTTGCCATTGAGACCATTTACATCCCAAGACCACACTTTCAGTGAGGTCAGTTTCGACTTACGTTCCGCCATTATTAAGCAGGGTTTGAGTCGAGTGTCCTCTCCTTATTTTATGGTCATACATTCCCGCATGGAGTGCCCCACTGCCTATCCAACGTTTGCTCCTATCGTACTTTCCATTGATACCGTACCTAACTAACAACCTAACCCCCACCCTGCTACCCTGCTTTTAAGGTTGTGACATCCCCAACTTTCCAACCCACAGAGCGCCTGTTGCCCCAAAACCTGCATAACAACTCTATATATTCAATTGGGGGAGGTGCTCGTCTCAACAAGGCCGATACAGAACAAACACAGTTTCGTTCCCTCCCATCCGAGCCTTTTGTCAGAAAATTATCTTTGTGTACCCCTTAGGGGGATATTCTCGGCCGGTAGTCTCAATCCGAGTCCCTGAGAGTCTCAGTGTTCAAGTCTGCCCCTATGGTCAGCCTCGGGGGATACTTTCTGACCCCTCCAGCCTTACCTCAGCAATTTTCTCACCTGCTTATGTTTCTTGTGTCTCATCTGCTCTGGGTGGACTTCTGAATCTTGGTGCTGTAGCTTGTTGGCCTTGCCCGGCTCCACTCTCTTTACCACCTTTATGGAATCCATGTTTGCGGTTCGGATCTTTGTCTTTGTCCCAGCCAACTGTGCGCCAGCCCTCCAACCATTCACCGGCCTCCTCTGGGGATGCAAAGTGCCAGGTTTTCCTGCTTGCTATGACCCGCAGCCATGCTGGGAAGAGCATCATGTATTTCAAGTCTCTGGGTCTTAGCTCTTTTTTAATGGGTTCATAGCTTCTCCGTTGTCACACTGCAGACAAGTGGTGCTGAGTCAAGCCTGAGTCCAGTTGCCGAGTCACATCGGCCTCGTGCGTGCGCAGCCTTCTGGGGATCACCGTCATGTGGCCCTAGGTCAAGTTTAAAGCTTCCCCAGCCCCATCTGGCTTAAATGGAGGTGAGATTAATCCGGTGATCAGATGGCTCTCTTACCCTCTGCCTCTTCCTTATGCTTTGGAGATTGCAGCGGTGCGGGCCGTTCAATTCAGGCCTATGGAGCCCTCCTCACCTTGGTCCAGTCGCGTACTCGGCCTATGCCACTGCCATCTACCGCTATTAAGGCCCTCGCCACCGCCCGCACGCGGACCGTGTTGTTTACTCTACGGTCCCGCTTCTGCTCAGGCGGTCAGGCAGCCACGTCCGCCTCAGCCCACCCTCCGAAGGCTCGGGCAGGAAAATAGTTTGGTGCCACGCGGGCCGTCAACCGGCGCTACTGACGATCTCCGGCTCTGCGCCTCACACTGAGGTCCGAGCAAGGGGGGAAGGTGCGGGACAACCCCATACCTTCCGTTCTTCTTTGGGCCGATATGCATCCCCTAGGGGCCCGGATTCGGCAGGATGTTCTGGGCTCGGACCGGAGCTCCGCTACACTGCGGCCATCTTGGTCCACCGACAAGCCACACCCCCACCAGTACTTAATCTTATAGTATAGGTTAAGTGAAAAAGAACCACACAGTGTAGTTATAAAAATATGTCTTTCTTTATTAACACTCACTAACACAATGTATTATCTCCTACCCAGAGATATAAACACATTACACACAATACTTTGTAAATAGAATTCGTAAATAGCACAGAATACACAGTGGTCTCCAGGGGGAGACCAAACCATATACTATAATAGTGGAATGCGAACCACGCCCTAAGTTGAGAATGGACCCAGAAGACGTAGAAGAGCCGGGGACCCAAGTAACGACCCAAGGTGAATATCTAGGAACCCTACGGAGGTCGTGTGCAGAGTGGGATCACGATTGCGTGCTCAATGTTAGTCAATAGGTAAGTCGCTGTTGCAATTTTAACGAAGAAGAACCCTTCCCAGTGGACCCTGAAGAAACCCTGTGGAAGATGGAAGGTTGGAGAGTCACCCCACCCGTGGATACCCCAGGAACCAGGATACCTACACCAAGGAAGCCGGGTGCATAGGTGCGAAGTGACGCCGGAAACTGCCGTGGACCCCAATGGAGGATTTCAGGAAGATGCTGCTGGCGAAGAAGGTGAAAGTGTCCGGTGGAACCCAAAGGTGGATTCAGGGTGAGAAGCACCTGCAAGCAGAGGGGACAGAGTCTATGCCACTCAGGAGTGACCAGGAGTCACCGAAGACGAATGCCTACCGATGTCCGAGATGCAGGAGAGTTGACGGTGCCCTTGAAGTTGCAGCTGCACAGACCAGGTGATGCAGAGGAGGGCCAGGAGCCATGCACAAGCTGTCCCACGTCGAATGTCAGGAGCCAAGGGGTCAGTGTCCGGCAGGGGCACCAACAAGCATTGGCAACAGCAACTAGCATAGTTGAAATAAAAGGTGCAGTGTCGGGACCAGCAAGGTCCAAGTGACTCACCACGAGCAGGTAAGTCAGAGCAGGCCCGAGCAAGCAGGAGAGCCCACTGGAGCCAAAGAAGACCCTCGAGAGGACCCACGGGCCAAAGGCACAGTAGTTGCAAGAGGACCTCGTGCAGCTCACCAAACGATGAAGGCCCACGGTGTAGAGGATGCAGTGCAGGCAAAGATCTTGGCTGCAGGAAATGCTTGAGGTTGGAGCTTCTTGGAGCCCGAAGATCTCTGGAGGAGAGAGTCAACAAGCCTTGGCAAAGGTGAGTCGATGCAGTGCACAGGGGTTCTGTTCCAGCGGTTCCGAAGGGGGATACTGGCCTCAAACTCGATGAGAAGACAGTGCAGGCCTCGAAGGAGCTGCAGAACCACCACCTGTGTTGCTGAGCCTTTCGGAGTCCGTGGGAGCCCAGGATCAGCGGACCGGTCAGCAGTGTTGCGGTGCCTGCAGATGCAGGCAAGTGACTCCTTCACTTCAGGTGTCTTGGATGTCCACAGGTCCTGTGGAGAAGCTGTATGGAGCACATGCACAGACGTTGCAGCAGACTTGCAGGACAACGAGCCAGGAGCAGCAGGAGTCTTCCCAGTTGCAGTCTTAGTTCCCAACGCGAAGTCCTGCGAGTTCCAGAGTGCCCAGACGGTTGAAGTTGAAGTGGTATGTGATCTGAATCTTGTCCCACAACGAATCTAGGGACCCACCCACAGGTAAGCCTGGAAAGGGATAGAACGATTCAGGGGTCCCTCCCAGAGCAGGGACTGGGCAGTGGGGAGGATACTCCCATGTCCTTTGTCCAGTTTCGTGCCAGAGTGGGAGCCAATGGCTCCCTGAACTGGTTTGGACTGTAGTATGCAAGGAGGGCACCAAATGTGCCCATCAAGCAGTCTGAGTGGCACTGGCAAGCGCCTCCACCCTGTCCCAATACACGAAGTCCTGTCTGGGAAGTGGTCACACCGCCCTATGACAGGATACCTATTGTCCTGCCTTCCTCTGCTCAAACTGGGCTCAGCGGCAGGATGGCAGAATTGTGTCTCTGGTCGGCAGCAGCCATAGTTTGCTGTCCGGGTCTAGAAGACTGGTAAAGGGAGCACTGAGGGCCTCCTGGAAGAGCTTTACAGTGCATGAAATCATACCTCCCACACCGTTTACGGTGTGGAGGTATAATTCCAATATGTTTGATACCAAACCCGACAGGGTTCGTTACAGCCAGTTTAAAGATGGTCATTGCGTAATGACGCATGGCCACTCAATGTATCGCAATGGCTGATGCACTTACATCCCGGGAGAATGGACTCCGAAGGTTGTAGGGGTGTCCTGCTCATGCAGGGGCACCCTCACACTTAGAACCGAGCACCCTGCCTTCAGGTTCGAAAGGCCTGCCTTAGGGGTGACTTATAAGTTTTAAGTGCAGTGACCTCAGATATAAGGAAACTTATATCTGTCGTAAGTGGTGCTAGCACCAGCTTACAGGCTGCAATGGCAGGCCTGTAGTCACAATCTGAGTAGTCTCTCATGTGTGGCATAATGCACTCTTCAGCCCATGGGAGAGCCCTGCTGTACCAATGCCCTGGATACCTTAGTACTATATACTAGGGACTTATCAGGGTATACCAGTAGCCAATCTGGAGTGTACCCAAGTACTCACCATGTCCAATTTAGGGAAGAAGCACAGAGACTGGGGTCCTGATTAGGAGGGTCCCAGTCAGACTAGTCAGAAAAACATAATGGCACCAGCAAAAAGTGGGGGTGACCATGAAAGCAGATACTACTTTCCTACACTTTCTATATCCCGTTTTTAGTTGAGTAATTTTGCGCTCAATTGTACTTTTTGGCGGCACATTACTGTTAAATATTCTTGGTGTGGTAGCTATGAAGTTGAAGATTTGAGTCAGTAAAACAGTGAAACACTCGATATCACTTTACGATCCCTCCCATTGGGCGTTATGTTAACAAAAAGGTAGTCATAAATGGCTGGACCCAGATCTTATCATATAACTGACTATCTCCCTCCTTTCATAATAATCGTATCCCTTTTCTGACTGAAAGGTGATCCTTGCCCAGCAGCGTTCCTGTGATATATTTCACTGTTCTGAGACTTAAGACAATATGTTGTGGGTTGTGATCACATTTGAGTCTGAGTATTATTTTCAAATCCTGTACCGTTTCAAAATCATTAACGTGCACAAAGGTATAATCAATAATTGATTCTTTGTCTGGCATTTTGAAAGCGGACTTAGCTGGGTGGTCGTTCGGATGCCTACCATTTATTAGGCGAAATCTCAGGTCCAGTCGAGTGGAACCAACCAATCTACCTCGGCTGGAAGATTTAGTAAAAGTGACCATTGGATCCAGGACGGCTAAATGTAAGCCTATATTATTGCCCTAGGGGCCTTTATGCCATCGTTGGAAAAGGCTGTTATTAAAGACACCAGTCAGCACAACCCTGGTATTAAGACTTAGACCTACGATGGATTCAACCTCTTCCAGAATAATTGGCACTTTCTTCCTGTCCCAGGCTTCCAAAGGAGGAATATAGATGTTAATTAAGTAGATTTGTATGTAGGTAGCAAATTTGACCCAGACTGCCAGGATATTTTTTTTTCTATACGTAGTGCAGTAGTTTGAAACCCCCTAAGGCGCATTTCACATGAACCGATAAACCACCAGCCAGCCTACCCCACACACCTTTAGTAGCTGGTATACCCAATGATAAGAAATTTTGAATATTAAAAACGGATACTTTCTAGGTTTCCTGAAAACAGAAAATGTTGTACATATGCAAAAGGTTATATAATTACGGGTTATGGCTATTTTCTTGCCTGTCCCACCCAGCAGTGTTCCATGAGCATATCTTCAGGGACTCCTTAGTCTGCCTGGCGTCGTCACTACCTAAATCAGAAATTCCATTGTCTGTCTTTTATTGCGATAGGTATCGAGGTGATTGCAAATGGGAAGCAAACGCATCTGTTCATTTTGGCCTTGGAACATCCAACAGTTATTGCCAAGTAATTAATACCAATATTATTTTTGGGGCCTTTGAAGAAGTTCATATTGTTCAGGATATTATTTGTGGGGTCTCTGGAGAATTAATTGGACACTTTTTTGAGGAAGTGTGGATATTTCCTCTTCTCGACCAGTTTTATGGTTATCCCCCAATGGAGTAAATTGCCTGCTTTCCCAAGTATTGTTTCATACAACTGCTGATTGGACCAGATTGTGCAGGTGGATTCCCTCTGCGAAATGCTACTCTGGTGACTTATTTTTTGCTGCACATCCGTCAGTGAAGCCAGCTGTCTGTGCCCAGACCTGTCTATTTTTGTCTTCCTTCCTGAGTCGTTGTAACCATTAGAGTCCCAATGTTTTCAATTTATGTTGTACCCTTGAACAGAATATGAATAATCAGATGCTAATAAGGTAGGAGCTGAAGTGTTAGCTGTCTGTAAAACTAGGAGGAGAATGTTTAATTATGCTATCTGTGCAGTTGAATCACCTCTGGGCTTCACTTGTATATGCTTTATTTTAAATTCCAAGTCCTTGAACCTGCTTGTACAGCCATGCAAACTTTGGAGGTGTAGTGGGCAAGACGTAGTGGACTCATACTGAATATTGGGCATAGACCTAAGGATGGTGAGGCAAATGTACTGTTTGGTGTGCTTGGTAGAAGACACCCACTCTAATCTAACATCTATGTTCCACATAGGCGGAGCAGGCTTTAACTGTACTCCTCCCCAAAGGTCAACTGACGGGATAGGGTTTATTAGTGTAACGGGCAGGGAATTTTCTAACCAAACAGAGGGCATGGACATAGCTAGCTGGTTCGCAAGACCTGTTGGCAGGAGAATAGCTTTTCCAGTCTATTAGGTAAAGTAATTTTCCATGTAACCTTTTGGAACTTGAGAATGAGTCAAACTTTAAATTCTTCCTGATTCTTTACCTCAGAGGGGGAGAGGGATCAGGTTGGGAAGTCAGTATATATGGCTTCAAGAGATAAGTATAGAATACAGGGTGAATTTTATAATCATCACGCAAATGCAGTTTCAAAGCTACCGGGTTGTTCCCTTAAAAGGGACCTATATAGCGTGGTTGTAACTTTCTGGGTCATTTCAAATGAAGGTTCTTTGTAGCTTGCCAGAGTTGATCCCCTACAGTGTAAGGTGGTGCGGGTTGTCTGTGTCGGTCTGTCTCTTGTTTTATGAGTTCGATTCAATGTAACAAATTTCCTTTTAATAAAGTCCAAGTTTGTTGTAAGGTCTAATGATGGGCATCTGCTGCTGGTATATCGAACTTAGTGGGTACGTTTTCTGGGGAGAACCTAGGGTGTCATCCATGGTTACAGAAAAAAGGGGAAAAACCTGTCGCTGAGTGAGTACAATTGTTGTACGCTAACTCTGCTAATGGCAAGACCTGCACCCAATCACTGATCAAAGAGGACAATAAGCATCTTAAATGCTGTCCCAAAGATTGATTGGTTCTTTCAGTTTGCTATCTGTCTATGGGTTATATGCTGATGACAGACGTTGTAGATTGGAAGAGCTGTGCAGACTATTTGCCAAAATTTAGCCACAAATTGGGCCTTTGATCAGAGATGATTACTGAAGGTAACCCATGGAGTTGGATTATGTTCTGAATAAATACAGCAACGAACACTTGAGATGAAGGTAGTTTCTGTAATGGAAAGAAGTGGGCCATTTTGGAGAATAAATCTACTTCTACTAGAATGTGATGAACCCATTTAGTTTAGGAAGGTCAGTGGCAAAATCCATACTGATTGTATCCACGAGTTCGGGAGGAATGGGAAGTGGCAAAAAATGCCTGCTGGGGGAGTATGTTGATCTTTATTTTGTGCGCAAACTGGACATGATTGAACAAAAGTCTGCACATCTCTTGACAGTGTCCCACCAAAACCAATGAGAACATAACTTCTTAATTTTTACATTCCCTGGGTGACCTGCTAAGGTTGATGATTGACACCATTGTGTTATCTTTTGTCTCAAGCTAGAGGTTGGTATAAATATCTGAGCATTGTGGTAGAAATAACCATCATAAATTGAATTGGCTCCTTCTTCCACCTAAGTGACGGGATTTAAAGACTTGGTGGCATCCATGAGTTGATCTAGTACCTGTTTTACCTCACAACTCCCTATAATTCATTCTTGAATATTAATGGAGAAACCAGCTGTTGTGTCGGTGGTACTAGAAGAAGTTTTGAAAATTCTGGACAAAGCATCCACTTTGGCTTGTTCCACCCCAGGAAAATATGTGAATTTGAAATCATATTCATTAAGAAAAGGACCCACTGCATTTGCCTTGAGGTAAGTGCTCTGGCAGAACAGAAAAATTGGACATTTTTATCAACTGGGTAGATTGTCACTACGTGTTTTCCTAATAGGTTCCTAGAAAGCTCATTTTATGGCCAGTATAGTTTCCTCTCAGCATCACAGAAGTATAAATACTGCGCCCAGTTATCATGCCGTTACTTAACTTACTCTCCTGTTCTGAGAAGGGAACCCTGTGCCTGATCCAGTCTCCCGCATGCCTGCTTCCTCCGAGCTTCTTACCTGCTCTCCGCGTCCCAGCTCCAGCTTCCAGAAGGGTTCTTCGCCTCAGGAGTCGACAACCTCTTCTCTGCATTCTGGATCATAAAAATACGAGCAAAAGCAGTGTTAATTTTGTTTTGATCGAATTGACAGCTCACAATACTCACTGTCCGAGCACTGTACCAAAAACTTTGTTTGAACAAGTAGTATCGAACTACTCCTACATTGTGGGAACTTTCGGGTGATCTTTAACAAAGACTCAATGAAACTGTTAATCTCTTGACTCTACAGAGAGGCTTCCTGAGTCTTCAAACGAAATACCTGTTGCATACCTTATCCTCATTATGCTCTGTGACTATAGTAGAGTAATTTCTGAGTTTTAAAACAGGGGTAAGCGAATGACATTAAACTGAAGGAATTGTTGTTTCTTGATATGTTTGGTACTAGAATGTGTGACAGGGATTCTGCTCAGGGACAGGACTATGCTTGGGACCATAGAGCATCAGTATGTAGGGACTGACTCACCATACAACATCAGTCTCTATGAGCCCGAATCCGACTAGCTTGTAGTATCTCACTTGCCCTCCTAACCATTCCAGAGAGGCAAGTGATTTGGCACCCCAGAACACAACACTTTCGACCCTCTCAGGGATCGCGGTAGCTGGTCATCCCCTTTTATTCTCTCACTCATACTTGTCCACAATAAAAAGAAAAGAGACACGAAGGAAGTTTACAATATTTATTTAAACTATTGTGCTCTGATATGCAATAATTGCTCCACAACTAAGAAACAAATGCAGGTCAGTAATGTCATTAGCATGATTAGCAGACCATATACAATGAAAAGCCCTGTCATATTAGCTGACAGATTTGCCTTAACCCCTCCCTCACTACTGAAGCTAAGTGATTATAGCATATAGATCTCTGGGTTTGAGACAGAATCCCATCCCATAGCATACATAGGTAGTTGCTCTATCCCAGCTGATGCAGCTCTCTCGTTCCAGGACCTTTGCTTTGTCTGCAAGTCTCCGCTCTGTTTTCTAGAACAACACTTCGCGGGTGATATAACAAAACATGTGTGTTCAAAAACAGAAGCTGGGTTTCTCTATTTTGTCTAGGTGCTAGTGTCTGACCACAGAGAATAACAAGGATCAATGTTGTTTGACCTTGCCTATGCTGTTCCAACTAAATACCAGGGAAAGAAGAAAATACAAAATATGTGCTATGTGCGAAAATACAACGTGTGCAAAGCAAAAACGACCTACAATGTGCATAATTAGGCTAACATAGGGAAAATGACAATGGGCTATATAAGAAACACACTTGACCTTTGGTCAGGGCAGTAGAGCGACCAGTAACTACATAATGTGAATGCGATTGTAAGATAAGCAAACTCAAAGTCTATCTACTAAGCAGAATATAAAAATATATATTTGTATAAGGAAATGAAATGTTAATTTAGGAAAAATAATCAAATTATGGTGTGTCGGAGGTGTCCATGATGTCACTCGCAAATTCAAAGGCCAGAAACTCCAAAAAGGAGTCAGTCCCGCAGAAGACCATTGACCGACAGCCCAGGTCACAAGTTCCAGAGAACAGACATGATCCTTGGTCTCAGCCAATGCCGAGATAGCTACAGTTTAACCTGCATCTGTGTTAGTAGAGCCAGTATTTAGTGATCCATATGCCGATGCACACATCTCCTCCGGAAGGAGTGGCTCATACCTTGCATTGTGGAAAATCCGCAAACCCAAGGGACAACTCTGAAAATGGCTTGACAAAGGACTCATCAGCAGTTCCATGTCCATGGGAGCAGGGGTCTGGAAAGCTAAGCAATAAGGTAGCAAAGCAAATGCTCACGACACTGCTGGAGTGGTGGTAATTCTAGGGGCTTGCAAATGGAACATCCATTCTGGAGAAGGAAAAATAGGACCAAATACCGCAAATGAGGAATAACAGCAGCGGCAATCATCCAAATATACAAATAAAGTGAATGAATAAAAGCTGATGTTACTCCAAAGATAGTTTGGAAAGAACTGACCAGGCCGGAGCCTATAATCTGAAAGAAATGCACAGGACCTGCAGTGGTAGATCGTTAAAAACTTTATGAACTAATTTGCCAAAATGTAGTTGGAGGTTAATGTTTAACAGCACCTGTATCTTGCTAGATGACCTTGCAAGCTGTATTTCAAGTCTTGCGAGCAGTTCTGAGAGCTACCTCTTTTTTAAACAATTGTGCTTTGAGTCTGCTTAGCTTATTAAAATTTGCCTTCAAAGTTGAAATGGAAGGCCACAGCGGGCTCTCGACAACTCCTTGCGTGGGGGGGGGAGGTACAGAACATTATTACATGTGACAGTTTGAGTAACCAACAAAATATATGGAATGTCTGAACACATTCCACAACAATCTTGAACATGAAGCATTACATAACTTCCATTTGAAAGGACAGTAATAAGTGGAAGTATAACAGGAGCTGGTATTCCTTTTAAGAAACCGGTCATCTTTGCTACTGAAGTGTTACATGTGCCGTGCACAGTAACGTGTTTGCAAACGTGTGAGTGTCTGACAGAAGAGTCACATTAGTTTCCAGTAAGGAATACCTCCTTGTTGGCATGTTCACAACGATAGGAAAAAGGGAGTGTCCATAATTCATGAATGAAGTTGCCTCCTAGGGGTTCATACCTACCGACAGGGAAATGTTTCATGCAAGCTGTGAATTGAAATGTGGAAATAAGTAAAGATATTACACCATGTATTAACCATACAGCTGAAGATGTTTCGGCTATGGTAAGTGGGAGTTGTTCTAACTTCTCCAAATGCAGCATTGTGTAGGTTGCATCTTTTATTGCCATCAGTTGTTGTTTGCGTGTTAAATGGCAAGGCAAAAATAAGCTACTGGAATTCATATAACGGCATAGTACGCACCCATTCTTAAGGGCTTGAAGTGTCCAGCTAAACTGCATGATAGAGCTAAGCTTACTTTGCCCATGATACAATGTTGACATGTCACTTTGCATAATATCGATAACAGACGGCACAATGTTATTCAAATTATAAATGTGAGAAGAGCTCGTATTAATACTATTATCAATAACAGCAAGCACTTTTTCCAAATTATCCTGATCAATTTGTCTTAAACGTGCGCCAGCTTCCGTTTGTGACAATTTCCAAATTTCTTTATATGTAGCATAAATAATTATTTTAGAACTTGGATATTTAGGGCTTAGTGAAAATTCTGATAAGTCCATGTCTTTGGACAGGAGAGACAGATGTTTCACTGCAGACAGTGTGGAATGTTCCAACCATTGTTGCCACAATTTCCGCACTGAATGGGTGGTAACAATACCTGAATGTTGTCAGTGAGAATATCAGGAGTTGGGTCTGCTTGATTAAAACCCAGGTGTGGAATTAAGAAAATGAGCATGACAATCATTTGTGTCTACTGGCCACAATGACCACCCGTGTGGAACTGAAATTGTGGAATTAAATGTACCATTCTGCACCATACTATTGAGTTGTTCTTCAGTATAATTTGTTAAAATTTGCCAGTTATTGAAGCGGGCAATGGAGGGAATATCCAGGGCATTTGTTGCTTTAATTTATGCCAGTCCCAGACATGTAGTCTGCTGGACAGTGTCATTCATAAAAAATCATTTGTGTTGGAATTAAACATTCTTGAAACAAGGTTTCCGTACCCTGAACTTGCCATAGTTTGATTCCCAATACGATTTCAGTTCAGTTGTGTCCTTCCAGTAATCATAGCCTTTGAGGGCTAACTGGGTGAGAAGCGAAGCTGTACATACTAGCTTAGTCTGTGTAAGCATATATTTTTTCGTTGGGGTAGGGACTAATTTGAAATAATAAGATGTAGGATCTGAAGTGTCATATCCTGAAAAATACGTAAATGTGTCTTTATACGTTTTGGAACTCCCTTGTGGGGGAGTCAGACAATGTTCCCATTGTGTATATTTAAAAAATGTACGTTGAATACTGGCTCTATGTAGGAAATTATTGCTGTAATGATGATAACAGAACATATCAGCATAAGTAGCAGAATTAAGGTACAGGTCCTCTGATTCGAAAACAGTATATTATTCCAGCTCTGAGAACATAGAATTTACAGTTTCAATATCCCAACTATCTGAATGTAACCCAGGTACCATTACAATTCCCATAGAAACTTTGAACACATATGGTATCTGCAGGATCTCGATAGGACCGAATATGTAGAAAGGAACTTTATCCCAAACAATTCCATTGGTTACTGGAATGGCAGAAATATTGATGAGGGACAAGCCTCTTTTCAGTTTATGGCAAAAAGAATGGGGGGCAGCACCCTGTCTACCAGTTCTGTAGCAGAACGTTCTGGGAAATAGTGGTCGTTAATCAACAGGAAAAGAACAGTCACACATCAAATCCACAGGAAAAGAAAAACCAAGGAAAGTGTTATCCAAACATATATCCAAGATGGGACTAGATAAGTGCATTTCAACCATGAAATGAAAACACAGATCCGTGCTGGAGGAGTGTTTAAAACAGAAGAACTGTCTGACGAAAAATCATCTTGAGCCATATAATACCCAGAAGCCCTTAGTTGAAAACAGAAGGCTCCAGTTCTGTAACAGGACTCGAAAAATCCAAAAGAGGTGGATCTGTATAAATAACATCAGCTGCCGAAGAAGCAGTAGTAAGAACAGTACCCACTTTGGTCGTGTTGCTGGTTCCCGGCTCATTCTCCCCCAGCCCGGGAGTAGCAGCTTCGGTGGTGCTCACTGGCTGCGGAGGAATATCCTGTGTAGTAGCACGGACAGCCCGTGGCCTACTGTTTAGAATCAGCCACATGGTGTAGTTTGACATGTTTGATGTCTTTAGAACCAGGAAGAGGTGGTAAGTAAACAGTCCTTGCACCTTGGATGGCAAGGACTGACACCGGTGCGCGGTATGATACCCAAATTCCTTTTTAATTACCACCTTTTCTTGAACAAGATCCACAATTTTGGGAATCAAGCCAGAAAGTTTGGGTTTCACATCGGTACTTGAAGAGGAAGACATGTTAAAATGTTCACTTGATTGGGCGTCACTGAACTTTTGTAGATCCTGTAAGACAGCACAGCGATTATCTATGGCAAATGTCACAGCAGCCACTACAATGTCTGGACCGTCAAGGTAAGGGACATACATCTTGTTGCCAAAAAGTACTTCGTATGGGGTCCGCCACCCAGAGATCGTTTAGGGAGGTTATGTAGAGCTCTTTGAACCCCGTCGAGGTGATGGATCTAACTATGCTCAGTGCCTAATACTCTAGTTGTTAAGGAATGCTTTAAATCATGGTTCATTCTTTCCACAACAGAATTGCTGTCTGACCTATATGGAGAAGAATAATGCACCTGTACACCCAAGGATGCCATAGAATACTGGTACTCTTTTGACAAGAAAGCCAGGCCCTGGTCTGAATGGAATGTACTGCATGCATGTGTCCCGACAAAGACTTGCAGGTCTTTAATAACAGTTTGAGTGTCAGCCTAACACTGCAGCCAAACCCAGAGGAATCTAGAGCAAGAAAGACTGCAGCCAAAATAAATTTGAACGCAGTGTCCGAAATCAGTGGACCACAGTGATCGAAATAAATGCAGCTGAAAGGCTTGTTGGAGATCAACAGGTATGTCTGCAGTGGATGAGCCACCGTGAAAACTTTAGTTTGTTGACAAATGCCCCAACACAGGACATATTTTTGGGCCTGTTTATATAAGCCATACCACCAATAACATTGTTGTAGCAGCGAAATAGTGGCCTCCACCCCAGCATGTGCCGAAGCAACACGTTCATGTTCCGCTATAACTAACACAAGTCTACGGTCTTGGTTGGGAATCAAACGATCACCAACTTCTTGAATTGTTACAAAAGGGACATTTTGTTCATTCAAGTGATAAGAATATTTAGAAGGAAAGCCCCTAGGTAAATCAATGCCAATAAGAATATTTAGAAGGAAAGCCCTCAGGTAAATGAATGCCGTCTTTATTTGCATTAACGGCAGCCAAGACATTATTATCCATTCTTCTTTTAGAATGAATGAATGAATGAATGAAGGAACATTTCTAAAGCGCATGGTTACCCGAGGGCATCCCAGCGCTGTGACACCAATTATGCCGTGAGAGGATCAGGGAAAGAGAGAAGTTTTCAAAAGCTTTCTGAACTTGAGATAGTTAGGTTCGGAACGTACGTGGAGGGGGAGATTGTTCCAAAGCCTAGCTGCATTATATGTGAACAGGCGACCTCCGCTACGTGATCGTTTGATCTTAGGAACTAAGATCAAGCCCTTGTTCTCGGATCTAAGGGTTCTGTTGGGTCGGTAAGGTTGAAACCAGGAACGGATCAAGAGCACGCCATTTCCAGAGAGTGCTTTATGTATAATACACAAGGCTTTGAAATGAATTCTCTCCTGGACAGGAAGCCAATGCAAGGTAGCGAGGGCACTTTTCGCTGAGGAACGTCTGGGAATATTCAACAGCATACGGGCTGCACAATTCTGCACCGTTTGAAGTCTTTTGATGGTGGCCTGAGGTGCTCCCAGATAGACAGCATTAGCGTAGTCTAGTCGAGATAGAATGAGAGCTTGGATTAGTAACCGTCTGGCGGCGAGGGGTAGCAGGGGGAGAATCCCCCTGATCATTCTTAGAAGGCCATAGCAGCTGGCTGCTACTTTGCATGCTTGTTCCTTGAAATTAAGGTCGCAGTCAAGCCAGATCCCTAGGCTTTTGATTTGTTTTTTTGGGACAGGGGGTGAGCCTAGGCAACCAGGCCAGAGGAAGTCGATTTTTAGAGGGGCGGCCTTCCCCAGGAGCATCAATTCAGTCTTTGACCCATTGAGTTTTAAAAATGAGAAATTCATCCAGTTAAAAACCTTCTCAAGGCAGGTGGCTAGATCAGGGCCATGTTGGTTATATTGCTTCATGGAGACAATTAACTGGGTATCGTCCGCATATGTAACGATCTGAACGCCAAATGGGCATACAGTTTCTGCCAGTGACCTCATATATATATTGAACATGGTGGGGCTCAGAGAGGATCCCTGTGGGACCCCACATGTCAGGGGTATTTGTTTCGAGGAGGTTTCTTCTTCAAAGACTGTGAAGACCCTATTTTGAAGGAAGGACTGTAGCCATTTTAGTGCTAATCCAGTCACTCCGGCCTCCCTGAGTCTTTGGATCATCAAATGGTGATTTACCGTATCGAAGGCTGCGCTGAGGTCCAGTAAAATCAGAATGAGTAATTGCAGCAACAGTAACTGTGGCGACTGTAGATTTTGCTGCTTCATCAGCCAAAGAATTTCCTACACCGCGTGCTCACACACACTGATGACTCCACGCATGTATTACATGAGTCCGTGGCAACCTGTCTTTGAGGTCTGCCACCTTAACCCAAAGCATCTTATGCTTTATTGTGTTACCTTTAGAATCTTTGAATCCATTTTGTTGCCAATAATGTAGATTATCATTAAAGGACTGTGCATAGTAATACGAATCACACACGATAAGTGTGGGGAATTCTGAATCCGTATGTTCAAGTGCATGAAACAAAGCCTTCAGTTCAGCCAACTGCACCGTGCAGTCACCCAGTGACTGCATGCAAGTTGTTTGAGGTTGAAATTCGCCGTCCAACATAACACCAATAACAATAGCGCATGCTGCTGAGTATTGTTGCTTAGAACCTAAAGCAGGTTGAGCTGAACCATCAGTGTAGATGATATTTTTATACTGATCAAGAGGCAAAACCGTATGTTCTGCCAAAATTCAAAAAATCATGGCAGGGACTGCAATTTGTTCAGCGTGTTTGGAGGTTGCAATTGTGTATATTTCTCTACAAAATTTGGGGCAAGACTCTTCCCCTCATTCGTAAGTTCACAGCCTAGAAAAAAGACTCAGAAAAGCTATATTAGAGTTTTTGAAGTTGAAGTTAGAGCCAAGTTCAGCAAATCCCAATATTATGCAATCGACTCTGGCCAGGTGGGGATTCAATTTATCATCCGTTAAGTACATATTACAAGGGCAGTACGTCGAGCCAATCTCTTGAAGAATCAGCATAATGCATTCAGCATATAGGCCTGGACTATTCTTATAGCCCACTGCGAGTCGTCCATATCGCATTTGAAAACCAAGTGCGCTAAAAGCAGCCCAATCTCAGGTTTCACGAGGTTTACCTTGCTGTTGTTGTTTAGATTTATTCCATGTTTTTTTTTTAACAAACTCATGGGCTGGCTTGGCTTCCTTGTCTGTACTAGGTTTGCCAAGAGGCGGTTTGGTAGGTCTGGTTCCCAAATTATTATGTCCTAGGGATGTAGACACATCAGCAATAGTTATAGGGAACTCACGTTCACGGTCGGCTGGTGCAACCTCTGTGCACTGCTGGCATATAGCCTGAGCTGATGCTTCACCTTTAACATTAGACAGAATCATTGCGAACACTAGGGGGAAATTCTCCATTAGTTTCATCCTCAAATTCAGGGCAGCACCTGCCCCATGTTCGTTCTATATCTGTTTAAGTACGTCTGGTTAGACGGACATCGAGGGATGCCGTGCCAGATAGTATAGACAGCGGCAAAAACTTTCCCCCAGGTGTTACAATCACCAATACCTGTAACAATCCCATTGGGTAAGCACATAGTCAAAATTTGGTGCTTGTCTTGTGGTCCCGTAAGGGGAGACACAGCTTCAAGATGATCGTTTTTTGTTGTTGGGGTGATCCAAAATGGAATTTCCTCACGATTAGTGGGTCTTTTTCCCATTACTAAATGAACAATTACACGACTTATGGTAGTCGCTGCAGGGAACTGGGCTTGCCTTTCCAGGCCAATTCTAGCTGGCCCTGCTAACAAGGTGCACAAAACTAACTGAGTCAAGCATCTGTATAAGGCAATGAGACCAGTGCATAAAGCTTGTGGTTGTACAAGATTTAGATTAGCCATATCAGGGTAGGGTGTATATCCACCTGATGCTGGCCTAGTCTCCCCCTCATTATTTAGGGGACCCAAGCGTACAGGTGCAGCTACGGTGGGGAGGGCGCCAAGGAACCAAGATTGGTGTTTCCAGTAGGTGAGAGGAATCTCAATAAGCGCATCTGGTCTATATTGATTAGGCACTGCAGGTATATTGTATGTATGGAATGTGTGAGTGTTGCCATCCACAGCTGGACATGTGACCCAAGAATAAAAAACTTCAAAGCAGTATACAAAGATGATAGGACCAACCGCATTAGGAAGCCCATGTTGCACTAAATGTGAGTAAACAGCTGGTCTGCAGTTGACCAGAATGGCTACATAGCCTTCAGAAAAACAGAAATGGATTGAAAGTGGAACACAAACTGGGTTTGAAACTTTTAATATTCAAGCTTGAAAAACCAATAAAGTCTTGTTAAAAGGAGCAAGGGTATTGTGGACATGCACATGCACTACTCAGGAGACCCACTTTGCCACTGGATTCAAGCTAGCCTGGCTGATGAGGGGTGATACCCCGGAACCGGTCCCAGGATGCTTGTTTCCGGTTCAGGGAAGACATGGCTTGGCAGTTCCGGCTGGACTGTTCCCATGAGGCACAGGGTCAAGAAGACTGATTTCCATATAGCTGGGACTGAACTGAGGTGGCGAAGTGAGCTAAAGAACGATGATGGATTCAACCCAGATCTGTGACGGGGGGTGAGTGTCTGAAAAGTTTCAGTGCTCCGTCCATCATCTCCTTGTGTTTGCTTCACCTTTAACATTGGACATAATCATTGCGAACACTAGAGGGAAATTCCCCATTAGTTTCTTCTTCAAATTCAGGGCAGCACCTGCCCCATGTTCGCTCTGTATCTGTTTAAGTACGTCTGGTTAGACGGACATCGAGGGATGCCGTGCCAGATAGAATAGACAGTGGCAAAAACTTTCCCCCAGGTGTTACAATCACCAATACCTGTAACAATCCCATTGGGTAAGAACATAGTCAAAATTTGGTGCTGGTCTTGTGGTCCCGTAAGGGGAGACACAGCTTCAAGATGATCATTTTTTTTGGGGGGGGTGATTCAAAATGGAATTTCCTCACGATTAGTGGGTCTTTTTCCCATTACTAAATGAACAATTACACGACTTATGGTAGTCGCTGCAGGGAACTGGGCTTGCCTTTCCAGGCCACTTCTAGCTGGCCCTGCTAACAAGGTGCACAAAACTAACTGAGTCAAGCATCTGTATAAGGCAATGAGACCAGTGCATAAAGCTTGTGGTTGTACACAATTTAGATTAGCCATATCAGGGTAGGGTGTATATCTACCTAATGCTGGCCAAGTCTCCCCCTCATTATTTAGGGGACCCAAGCGTACAGGTGCAGCTACGTTGGGGAGGGCGCCAAGGAACCAAGATTGGTGTTTCCAGTAGGTGAGAGGAATCTCAATAAGCGCATATGGTCTATATTGATTAGGCACTGCAGGTATAGTTTATGTATGGAATGTATGAGTATTGCCATCCACAGCTGGACATGTGACCCAAGAATAAAAGACTTCAAAGCAGTATAAAGTATACAAAGATAATAGGACCACCTGCATTAGGAAGCCCATGTTGTACTAAATGTGAGTAAACAGCTGGTCTGAAGTTGGCCAGAATGGCTACATGCTGCATAGCCTTCAGAAAAACAGAAATGGATTGAAAGTGGAACACAAACTGGGTTTGAAACATTTAATATTCAAGCTTGAAAAACCAATAAAGTCTCAGTAGAAGGAGCAAGAGTATTGTGGACATGCACTACTCAGGAGACCCGCAAATAAGTACATAACCAAACGTTGGTGGCGCCATGCTGCAGGGATTCTGCTCAGGATCAGAACGATACTTTTGACCATAGAACATCAGTATGTAGGGACTATGTCACTATACAACATCAGTATCTATGGGCCCAAATCTGACTAAGTTATAGTGCCTCACTTGCCCTCCTAACCTTTCCAGAGAGACAAGTGTTTCGGCACCCCATAACACAACACTCTCGACCCTCTCAGGGATCGTGGTAGCAGGTCATCCCATTAGTTCTCTCATTCGTTCTTGTCCACAATAAATTAAAAAGAGACACAAAGGAAGTTTGCAATATTTATTTGAACTATCGTGCGGTGATTTGCAATAATTGCGCCACAACCAGGAAACAAATACAGGTCAGTATTGTCATTAGCATGATTAGCAGAACCATATACAATGAAAAACTCTGTCATATTAGCTGACAGATTTGCCTAAACCCACCCTCACTACAGAAGCTAAGTGATTATAGATTATAGACCTCTGGGTTTAGTGACAGACGCCATACCTTAGCATACATTGGTAGTTGCTCTATATTTCAGCTGACGCAGCCCTCTCATCCCATGACCTTTGCTCTGTCTGCAAGTCTTCGCTCTTTGTTTTCTAGAACAGCATGTCCCAGGTTATATAACAAAACATGTGTTCAAAAACAGCAGCTGGGTTTCTCTATTAAGTCTAGGTGCTAGTGTCTGACCACAGAGAATAACAAGGAGCAATGTTGTTTGACCTTGTCTAGGCTGTTCCGACAAAATCTCAGGGAAAGAACAGAATACAAAACATGTGCTGACTATGTATGAAAATACAATGTGGCACAAAAACAAGTGTGATGTTTGGTAACGTGTGCATAGCAAACGTGGCCTACAATTTGCATAATTAGGCTTACATAGGGAAAACGACAATGGGCTATGTAGGAAACACACGACAAATGTTATTGCTCAAGCATCTCCGATCTCTTAATTCTTACCTCCCTATGTGTGTAATAGTATCAGTGAACAAGATTTTCAAGAAGACAACCAGGTGTGACAGGCCCAGTCATTCAGACCTATGATGAATTCCTAGGCTCCAGCTGGCATGCGTTTGAGATAATACATTCATCTCTCTACCGCTCTCATCCCCAGCCCCCTTTCTCCTGGAAAGTGAACTGCCAACACTCTTCTTCAGTTTGCATGTTGGGGGTTGATTAACAAGGGTTAGGATGGGCATGCTTTGCTCCCGCAGGAACTGGTACTCCAGGTGAGTAGACTTTGACACCGGGCACACACAAACTGTAATTCTAGCAATTCTGTATGCTTCATAACTTGGCAGTGGTCTTCGGTACGCAGGTATGACAACTAGAAAAATAAAAACACAAATAAGCGAACATAGTAGTAACCTCCACAAAAATGGCCAACTACTTTATCACATCAGGGCACACAGTGAATGACGTCCTTCGGACTGTAACTGAGCAGTTTCAACCAACTGGGAGGGGGGTGCTCCCAATAATAAAGCATTGCTGGAGAAAGAACAGCGGGTGAACTAACGATTATCCACCCATGTAGGGGGCCTCAATTACGACATCCTCTGGTTGAGCCTTAAGTGAGTTGATGCTCCATTTGTGCTATCATCTTTTTTCATAAGAACAAACCTTTATAACATCCGGAAAATTCCATCAGAAAACAAATTCCTTGTCCTGAACTTCAATATGATTTCTGGTTAAATTTATATAAGGTTGGTACATTTAGTTTTCTATCTTCTTAATAGCTCATACTACCATATTCCCTCAGCAAGTGTCTGAACAGTTTACCTTCTAATAAATGATGATTCTCTTTTTCAACACTGCCATAAGAGTTCACTCCCACCTGTTGGGAGTTGTTCATACAAACTTTTTTTTACAAATGCCATCAATTCTGTAATTATCCCATGAGCCAGGATTTATGTGCACAGACATCTGTGTATACAAAGAATTATCCTAGCTTAAGAACCACATCTATTCTCTGGGTATCCTTACCCTCCAGAGAATTACACACAACTCTTTCCTTTCTAATATGGCCCTGTCGTCTTGTGACACTTAACTTGCCATCATCACGTCATCCGCATGCTGACGTCACACGCTTCACTAACATGAAAGAGGGAGCACCGGGTCCAAACTCCAACATGCTGGGCAAGGCTGCTTCTATGATGCAGTAAGTGATCCACTCCTTCTTAGCAACATTGCTTTTAACCTGAACTCTGAGTAGTGGTATTGATGATTGATTGGGTACTATTTTGCAGTGTGACACCGAGAGTAACCTGCCAGTGACTATCCATAGGTTCCCCAAAAACAAGCACATTTATTTTCCCAAGGTGAGTCTGTACAATTACAAATCTGCCTGTCTGTAATTGATTACTATGCTGATATCATTGGTCGCACTAATATAACCTGAGAGACTTTTTAAATTACCCCCTCATGTTTGCAATGAATGTGCATGTTTTGGATGTCTGCAAGTTGATGAGGTGTTGAATGGGTGCTGAGCAAATTGTTCCTGTTAGAAATTGAGGTTTCTGGTTGGCAAAGTATACACCCTGTCCAAGCAGGAGCCACAATCCTAGTCAGATTGTTAGAAACACAACCTAAATTATCCAAAGCTCACCCTTTGGTAACTTGGCACAGAGCAGTCAGGCTTAACTTAAGAGGCAATGTGTAAAGTATTTGTGCAACACTTTAATTACAGTAACACAGTGAAAACAGCACAAAAAGACTCCACACCAGTTTAGAAAAATAAAGAATATTTATTGAGTAAAACAAGACCAAAACTACAGAAATCCAATAGATTAAATGCAAAGATAGTGCTTGGAAGTCACTAGCAGTTAAAAAACGTTACTTAAGGTCGCAAGGGCCCGGTACAAATCCAAAGTTCAGGCTGACCGCAATGGATGTCAGGCTGGCTACAGAACCCATGCAATGTCCGCTGTAAAAGTACCTTGTATGGAGCAAAGCATCGACATTGAGAACACGATACGTCAGAATTTTCCATGCAGTCTGGTCACTGCGTCGGAGATGTGCCTTGCAGACAGTGTCGAAGGTTTGGTGCTGCATCATCTTTGAGCCTTGCAGACTGTGTCTTAAGTATCTGCGCTGCGTCATCCTCGAACCTCGCAGTTGGTACCCGCGTTGTTGTCGAATCGCCACTGCGTCGGTTCCGATCAGCGCAAAGGGTCCACTACGCCGATTTGTTATGAAAACAGCTGCAGAAAGCACTTCTGAGGCCCAGGACTGGAGGAGGCACCTCAAGCAAGGGTAGGACTTGACAATGTCAGAGTCCAGCAGCACCAGCAGAGTTGCAAGAAGTCTTTTGTGTCCCTGAGACTTCAGAAAACAGGAGGCCAGTCCCTCTCACTCCCAGACAAGAAACAGCAAGCAACAGGCCAACACAGCAGAGCAGGTAGCAAAGTGGCAGTCCCTCCTACAACACAGCAATCAGCAGGCTAACACAGCAATGCAGTTAGCAAAGTGGCAGTCCCTGCTACAGCACAGCAGCTCTTCTTCCAGGCAGAATGTCTTTGGTTCCAGTAGAGTTCTTATTTAGTGATGTCAGTGGTCCAATACTAATATGTAAAAGTGTCTTTGAAGTGGGGGAGACTTCACTGGCTCCATACTCACTTCAGGAAGGTATGCAGCTCTTTGTGTGGGGACAGGCACAGCCATATTCAGGTGCAAGTGCAGCTCTTCCCTTCCAATCTACCTCAGGAAGGCCCATTAGCCCAATGATGGGCCATCAGGATGCAAATGTGACACCCCAGCTCCCTTTGTGTGACTGTCTAGAGGGAATGCACCAAGCCCAGCTGTCACCCAACCCAGATGTGTTTTCAGAGACTGGCAGAGGCACAGAATGGTTAAAGTAAGAAAATGCCAACTTTCTAAAGGTGGCATTTTTAGACTTGCAAATTAAAATCCAACGACACCATAAGTTGTGAATTTACATTGTGAGTCCAGAGATACCAAACTCCAAATCTCTCTCTTTTCCCAATTGGAAATTACACTTAAAAGATGTCTTAAGGCAATCCCGATGTTAACATAAGGGAGAGAAAGGCCTTGCAGTAATGAAATACGAATTTAAGATTATTTCACTACCAGGACATGTAAAACTATAAAGTACATTTCCTACTTTTTAAATACACTGGGGCTGCCTAGGGCCTACCTTAGGCGTAACTTACATGTAGTAAAAAGAAAGGTTTGGGTCTGGCAAGTAAGTTAACTTCTCAATACAGCCAAAGTTTTAGATTCTTTGGACCCCACGAGCACTGCTGAATGAATATATCAATAATATAAAACACACTTGAAAATAATCTTGACCAAAAACGACTTTTGTATTACGTTATGTATTTTTCGATTCATGTGTGAAAAACACTTTTATCTTCAATAAACTAATACACAATCCACTCCTAACAATAACATATACAAAACAATAATTTCTGAAAAATAACTATCAGCTATTATAAATCAACATAAGGCTCCAGATTTCCAATGTCAAAGACAGCAGGATCCAATAGCCCAATGCATTTCGGGATGCACTCCCTTCTTCAGGGGATGGAAAATTTTGACTAAGGAAAATAAATAAACGTAAACATGAACTTTTTCAAAATGGCAATTGTTTCTTTTGCGCAACAAACAAATTTACACTGAGACGACTAAGAGAATAAAGTTAGAGAAGTGATAAGGGACACAAGAAACCCAGAGTGGAAAAAAGTCTAATATATAGCTGTGAAGTGCGTATTCAAGTTCTTAAAAAATGACCGTGTGGAGATATTCTGAAACGAAAAAAAAAGAATGTGTGCTCAGATAACCATAATCGCCCTGTGGAAAAAATAATAATTCTACATGCTATGCCCCAAAACTATCTTGTTGAAAGAATTATGTATAAACAACACTGTGAGTTCTGTATAACTGAGAAACTTACTGGCTCCTGAAAATCGCCCTGCTCCGATATCCATGGAACCGAAAACAGTAAAGCACATCCTCCTTGAGTACCTGCCCACAATCAAGCCTCATAATGTGTTGAGAAATTCGCATTATAAAAACTCAAACCTACCGGTCACCAAAAAGATACTGGCACTGAGAGTCCACAATCTCAAACTCACTCTGTACCGAACGTAGATGTAAGCAGCTATGCAATCAATTCAAAATAGTGCAACTGTAAACACACAAGAGACCCAATGCCAGCTACCTCTAGCCGCCTCTTAAAAGTTCAATCAATCGGATGCCTTATGCAGCATATCTCACCTACATCTCTGGTAATCCAAGTTGTTCGTGACAAGGCGCAAATAACCTGGATTCCGCGGCGTTCGTTTTTGAACCTCCTAGAGATACTCGACACTGAGGAAGGACTCAACTCGTGTTGTGCGCGAACAGCACCTATGATGAGAGAATGTAATCCCCATGTTGGACAAGAATAAAACTGTGTTGAAAGACAAACATGCCATCTTCTAAATCTGTTTTGATGCCAATACCCTATGCGAAGATCAAACAGTGCAACTCCGTGTGTGACTAGTTTTGATTCAAAGAGTACAAGCATTTGGTGCCACAATACCGATCTCCCTGAAAACAAAAGTGTCCGCCATTTTGAACTGGGTCAAAATTTGTATAGACTAAATGCTGGCTTCTAACTTTATTAAGACCCTCATCTCCCGACACTTACAACTGGTAGAGATTCAACATCTACAATATATGACGGCGCGTCGCCTCATGCTCATTAATTCTTTTAATGGTGGGCTAAAAACAAATGTTTAATTAGGGAAAAGTGCTTCATATTGAAAGAGTCTACACATTAAGTTTTTCTATATTGACACACCTATAGTGCGCCAAAACATTTGGCTAACATCGAACTATCTTTTCTCTGAGCTAAAACCTGTTCCTATTAGCGTTTATTCAAGTAGAACCCTCTATTACACAGCAAATTGCTCCGTCTAAATAAGTATCCTACCAATAACATTCCTCATACCAAATGTAACCCTAAAAAAAGAGAAAACTACGACCCGTCTAATACAAACTACCAAAGAAAACTCAAAAATGTGCAAAGAAAAGACCCACAGCTCCACCGAAATAGAAAATCATAAATCAGATGTGAAATCAGAAATAGTTGAAAAATGGGTTTTTTATGTTAATCGTCCTAATCATTCTATGTATGATGTTCACATTATCAGTTCAAATGCTGCCTGGATATAAATACATTATAGAAAGCACGCCATATCAACCTGGTCATTAAGACCTCTTGGTATTAATGTGTCTAGACGTTTAATCCAATAGATTTCACGTTGTGCAAATGACTGGACATTATTGTAGCCTGAACGTCCCTCTATATTTGCTTACACCAAATCAAAGAATCTCAAAGAACAACTGAAGGCTACAAAAGCAATCTCAACAGAGAGGATGACTGGTATGCATTGTTGTTTCAACTGCATACACTGTAACAATGTGATTGTCGGAGATAACATTTCACATCCTCAATCAGGTGAAGTTATTAAATTGCGCCACTCAGCCACCTGCGACACACACAATGTAATATATAGCATCAAATGTCCATGTAGATTGTTATATATAGGCAAAACCGAACGGAAGATAAAAATCTGCATTACCAAGCATAAGAGCATGATACGAAACAAGAATAAAAATTCCAACTTAGTGGTTCATTGGTTAGAGTTTCAACATGTGATAGTTCAGCTAAGGTTTTAAATCATTGAGAAGGTAGAGACAAGTTCAGGCTACAATAATGTCCAGTCACTTGCACAATGTGAAATCTATTGGATTTACAGTTAAGATAGTGCTGTAAGACCTAGAAGAGAAAGGGCCATTACAGGGAGTCAAATGCTTTTTCCAGATCCCGCATCATACAGCCTGATTGTGGTCAAGGGTTGCCACTACCTTCATTGAGGGCTGGTTGCAGGAGCGGGTATGGCCCCGTGGCCTTTCCCCCATGTATACTGTGAAGCGTGCCCACTGAGGCCCGGCCCATGCACCCGCCCCCACAGGAAGCCCAATGTAGCGAAACTTCTAAACTTCCAGGTCCGCAATCTTCTCCTCAACGCAGCCAGGACAGCATAGTCCATGATGGTGGATACCTTCAAGGTAATCCTATTCTGGAACTTTAGCCTGGCAATTCAACGCCAGAGGCCCTCCTTTTGGGGTAAGAGATGATTGAGAGAACTTGACCTGAAGTATGCTCTGCTTTTCCCAGCAAATCTCAAAGTAATAGCAAACTAAGACACTCATTTCTTTCTCATGCCAGAGAAGGCCTGGGCCTGGATTAACCATTCCCAGGCAGGTTCTGGAGACAGGAGGGTGGCTCCACACTGTTCCAGATGGCGTTAAGTGGGATCTCATGGTGCCGGAAGGAGGAGGCTCATGGGGTGACCATGACACCGCAGCAAATCAGAGATGACAGAACGGGAGCTGTGGGCATGGAAGTGACTGTTCTGACTCGGTGCAGTGCGAAGCCTCCATTATTCTACCCGGGGTGACCCCACAGATGGCAATGAACTGGTGTAGTACCATTTCCGGGAACTCGTGCTGTGCTGACTCTGACACTCAGTGCCCCAATACTTCTTATGCAGGAGGTCCACGCTCCCAGGCCCATTCCCCCCTCCCTGGGGATGGGGTGCACATGCTGCTGACACTGTAGCAGCTTGTTTCTTGTCCAGCTAGATAGGCCTAACGCTAACCTAATGTTAGTGATCTCTATGCCAACACACCTCAGAATGTGCAGCGTAATGCCTCTGATTCACACTACACAAATGTTTGCTGTCCCCAACGGTTTGGACAGCCCAGTTGTTTCGTTTTTGTCTGGCATTGTTTCCTTGCCAGACCTAGAGTTTTTGAAGAATGTTAAGTTATAGGCACCTGGATGGAGAGTAATATTGATGTCCCTGGTATTCCCCCCTTAGAGACTGCACTCCTTTATGATTCGCAGTTGTTATCACAGGCCACCCTTGGGCATGCCATCAGCTTCCCCATCTGTTGGTATGACACACCCAGGTAAATATATCTCTGTTTATATAATCAAAAGGAACTAGCCAATGTAAAGGAAGCATCAGAAACTGTGTGTATTTAAAGGAAAGAAAAACTTTTTCTTATGAAAGCCCTCACCCACCAACCTAGTTGGTGGCATGCTTCATCATCGGGCCCCACCCGCTGGCACCGAGCGTACCCCGGGTGTGCTACAAAGCCTGTTTACAGCGGAGCGGGTATTTTGGTAATTGAGTGTGCAGTGATGGTGTGTGAGTGTGAATTAAAAACTGTCCTAGGGTCCCACTACTCACAGGGTTTGTTTAATAGGTGGGCCTTTGGCAGTAGTAAAAACAAGGCGGCAGATGTTCACGGAGTTAACTATGGTCTCCCACATCCATTGTGGTCAACATGTTTCAGCCAGGCCTTGGATATGATCTGGCTTTCTTCAGGACCTTATATGTGTGAAAAGTGAGGTCAAATTAAAGTGTAAATGACCGAATATGTGCTGCACTCGCTAAGGTGCACTATAGGTAAGAGGGGGGTTCCCTCTAAGGTTTTACCTGTAGTGAGAAAGAAAACATTAAAACAAGACGAACAAACACACAGTTTTCCGCAATTAGCTTCAATAATTACACATATAATTTATGTACTTCTATGCCGTCGTGTCCGTGCTATAACCAGAAGAAATGGCGGTGGTGAGGTACCGGAAGTGACTGGATAGTTGTTTTGCCGAGGTATGCGCTATTAAGTGCAAAAGTTCAATAGCGGAATCGTAATGTGCTTCAATTGACAAATACGCCAAGAAAATGAAAGGCTCTTACTCTTATGATTTACAGAGATAACCTCATGAGTATCCGGCAAAGGAGTCTGGCTTATAGTCACACTCTATTAGGTAAAAAGGACACGAATAAGGCATGGTAGTATCCCCTTTTAAGTTTGCCAGAAGTCCCCCCTTGGTCTCGAGGTTCGCCATCCCCACAATCCCCCACTTACTTCGTCAAAGCTCAGGACCCTCGTTACGACCTACTTGGTTGCATCGGATCTCCGTCGTTGTGAGCCTTCGGTTGGCTCGAGCTTTAAATACCGTCCAGTTAATTTGTGGCTCAGGTGGATGTGATTCTGGTTTAACGCGAGTAGCGTCTGTGGAGGAAAAATAGACATAGAGGACAGACAGAGGAGCCCTCTCTGTGTGTGCGCGGGGCTGCTTGTGACGTGAGGGGAGGCGTGTCCCCATTGCAAAGTGAAAGTGCCTGATTTAGAACAAGCCTGTTTATAGAATAAACAGCGGAATAAAAAACGGAATAAAAAGCGGAATGGCATATTTGTTATAGTTGTGCAAAAGAGAAACTACAGGGTTGTATGTTCATCAATTAGGTGTACAACCTACGAATCGAAGTATATTACTCTATTTTTCAAATAGGTAGGTGTGCTACTTATGAAATGTAGTTTATTTACAGACTGGGAGAGAAGGAAGCGCTATGTATGTATGGTTGGTGCCTATGGCAAGTGTCACCATTTTGCTAGGAGTTGTGATAACTGTCAGTGGTTCTAAACACTATCCGCGTTTATATTTGGTGGCCTGACTTTGAGGGGGCATGTTGCAAATGGAGGTAGTGGGCTTGCCATGGGTATTCAGCCAAAATTTAGTATGTTATGTATTTTGGCTCTGTGAATAAAATTCAGTCTATGCGTGCCGGTGATGTAATGTGTTACACTGAACATCTGTACTGTATATAAAGCACCGTAGCAGTGATAACTGCGGCACTATCGTTGTGCTAGTAGTGTTGCACCCAGGCCATAGACTTATTTGGTCAGGCTGTGCCAGGGGATATTATCGTTCAGTCCATTCAACTGGGTTGATAGACGGTAAATCCAGCGTTGTTCTTTGTTGAGTAGAAACTTTTCGTTGTTGATGTTGTTGTACTCAAAGTGTTCTACCACTGTCCATGACATGTCGTTGGGAGTGTGTCCTCGTTGTAGGTAGTGATCTGTCAGCCTGCTTATGTTCTTTTTGCACCGAATAGTGCTGCGGTGTTCCACAATTCTGGTTCTCACTTTGCGTGTCGTCATGCCAATGTAGCGAAGTCCACAAGGACATTCAATCAATTAAACTTCATTGGCTGAGTTGCAATTAGTGTGCTTCAATTGTCTCCATGTCTTGCCGGGTTCTAGGTCAAGTGTCTTGGAAGGTCGTGTCAGGTGACAGACACTACAATTACCACACGGGTAATGTCCGGTTACACTGGGGAGACCCCAGGCGTTGAGGACTGAGTCAGTAGTTGTGTTTTTGGGCATCCTTGGTCGTATTGATACTAGTCGGTCTTTAAGGCTGTTTGCTTTCTTATACGCAAAGAGAGGTTGGTCCCAGTTCCTTGTTCCTGAATTCAAGATACGCCAGTTATTGCGTATTATTTTGGACACTTTGTTAGAGGCCTCATTGTAGGTAGTGACACATGTAAGGGGGGCTGTTGAGTCCTCCCGTGTGTTATCCTCCAGAAGAGCATCCCGGTTCTGGTTGCGGGCCCGTTTCTTGGTGGTTTGTACTATTTTTTCGGGGTATCCCCGTTCGTGTAGCTTCACAGCTAATGTCGCTGATTGTTTGTGGTAATCAGAAATTTGGCTGCAATTTCTTCGAATTGGGAGAAATTGGCCGAAAGGGAGGTTCTCTCTAAGTGCCCGAGGGTGGAAACTGTCAAATTGTAACAGTGAGTTCCTCGCCGTTGGTTTGTAGTAGGTTGTAGTCTTGAGGGTGCCTGCCTCTGCTTCTATAGTTAGGTCCAAAAATGCTAGATTGGTAGAGCTGGCTGTGCTGGTGAATCGTAAGTAGGGGTCCCGTTCATTGAGCCAGGTGAGGAAAGAGGCCAAAGTCGCTGGGGAGCCCGACCAGATCATGAAGATGTCGTCAATGTAGCGACGCCATACTTTGATGTCATGAGTATAGGGGTTGGTGGCTGATAATATGTGTGTTTGTTCAAAATGGTCGACGTAGAGCCCCGCCACACTGGGGGCAAAAATGCTGCCCATTGACGTGCCATTGGTCTGGATGTAGAATTCTCCAGCAAATATACCTCTGTGACATGGAATGTGCGGGGGTGGGGACAGCGCGCAAATGCTATGGGATAAAGTCGCTGAGGTAACAGAGGTGAGTCCATATAGTTTTTATGCAGGAGACCCATCTGACGAGTGGGGAGGGGGATAAACTGTGATGTAAATGGCATGGACAGTTATATCACACTACATATTTTGCATATGCAAGGGGTGCAGCCAAATGGCGGAAATCAAATGTTCCGTTTTCACGTGGAAGAAGAGCACATAGACCAGCAGGGACTGTTTGTCCTACTAAAAGGCTGGTTAGATGGTTCCCCACTGGTATTAGGCATTTTTATGACCCAAATGTCGACCAGCCAGTCTTCTTGGTGTCCCTGTTGCAACACCTGGTGGACTGGGTGTGCCTACCATGGCTCTTGGGGGGAGACTTTAACTCCATATATAATATTAACCTCTTCGATGCTCATGACGACACCACGCCGTCATGAGTCACGGTTGAGCTGTGCTCATGATGGCGTGGTGCCGTCACGACCACGCCCGCGATTGGAATGTCCAGCACCTGGCTGGAATTCCTGCCGCAGGCAAGCGGTTAAGGAAGATCAAACACGCCTCCCACTACCTTGTGTCCCTGCTTGTCGCTATGCTAAGGCTCTGTGGTTGTGGGTAAGTAATTGGGCTTTAGCAGACTACTGGAGGGTCCAGAATCCAGGCATGAAAGAAAACCCTTTTTATTCACCCCCACATAGACTGCATGCTCGATTAAACTATATTTTCCACCCGCCATGGACTAGGGATAAATCCCCCACGCCTCATAGTTAGGGAAAATACTCTCAGACCACACACCCCTGAAGGTCATGTTTTGATGGGGGGCGAGTGCTGACCCGATCCCCAGTTGGAAACTTCAGCCACAATGGCTAGAGGGTCCGATGACCCGCGATGCCTCACGAAACGCTATCGAGAACTACTTTAAATTAAATGAAGGTACAGCCACCTTGCTCGCAGTGGAGTGGGAGACGTTTAGAGTAGTGATTAGGGGTGCCTGCCTACGCACCACTGTAGGAGTCCAGGGAGCACTGTTGACAGAGTTCAAGAGCCTGGAGGCCTCCTTGTTATCCCTTGAGCAGACATCAGTACATCCTTCTATCACTATTACTAGGCACTCTACTCAGACCCCGGCCCACAGATGCGGAGACAATAGATGCTTTCCTGGCGAATATGCCGCATCCGATGATACCTTCGCACCTTTTAAAAAGCCTAACTGCCAACCAATGAACAGGACATCAGGGAGGCAATCTAACACTTACCAACAGGTGAATCACGGGGTACTGACGGCCTCCCACCGAGTTCTACACTGCCTTTGTCGCACAATTGGTCGCCTAGCTTAAAAAGCTGTACAAGGCGTCCTTGGATACTGGTAGTCTCCCTAGCACAACCAATAAGGGTATAATGACATTACTACTAAAACAGGGATGACTGCCAGCTGCCCTTTCGTCTTACCGCCCTATCTGCCTTCTAAATACCGACTATAAAATCCTGAGTAAAATTCTGCTGTTTAGACTCCTCCCGGCCCTTCCCTCGCTGATCCATAGTGACCAGAACGGGGTCATCACGGGGAGGAGCACATCTCTGAAAATGAGGAGGTTTTATCAAGTTATGGAAAGGCCTCTGAAGTGTGGCCACGATCAGCATGCATGGCCCTTGACCTCCAACAAGCGTTGCCCTATCTGTTGCAAACCCTGAGGCGATTTGGAATACCGCACCTCATGCTTAAATGTTTCAGACTCCTGTACGAGGCACCTACAGCCAGGGCAAAGACAGGACAATATATTGGCTTCATATAAAATCTTGAGAGGTACGAGACAGGGCTGCCCACTATCTCCTAGCCTATTCGCACTTGGCAGCCACCACCTTTTGATATTTGGGGATTAATATCTACCATACCCATGCTGACCTCCTATACGGTAACCTAGGGAGAGCTGTGAGCTCTCTATGCTCCCAGATTGCATTATGGACTACTTTGCCGAAATCCGCCCTGGGATCATAGCTATCTCCAAGATACGGGGAACCTGGAGAAGCTATAACTACAGCCAGATAAGGGAGGGTAGGGGGCTCCAGATTTCTGTGGATGTTACTTGGCGGCCCCTCTTTAGTGGCTGACCAGAAGGCTGGTTGGAATCCACCTACAAAAATCAGGATTTTCAACCACTCAAATACAAGATGGGATACTGAACTTATAGTTTCTCCCAGGGAACAGGAGGAATGACTGGACCCCGCTCCTAGTGGCTAATGCCACCGTTTTATGCACAAAAGGCTTTGTCTATACAGGTACAGCACACTCATTTGCCGCCGATTTGCCACTGCGCAGGTTGCCTGTAGAGCTGAGGACACTTTCCAATCGAGAATTGGTGTTGTGCGAGGAGGCAGGTCTCCTAAAATTGGGAGACTTATATCAGGAGGGAGTGCTTATGGACCTCAATATGCTACATGACCAGTTTGACCTCCCTCGCAGCCTGTTCCTTTGGTACAGGTGAATTAGAGAATACATTAAACGGTGTTGGAACGTAAACCCCATTATACCTCCAAGTAATGCCCTGCTTCAAGGACTGCACACCATGGGGCATGGCCGTTGACGAATACCCTGGCTATATAGAGCAATTCGAGAGCACACCAACATATCTCTGAAGTCCCTGAGGGAGTCATAGGAAGACATCTATGGGAGGACATTTCATGACAAAGAATGGCAAAGGGCCCTGGAATATCCCCAAAAAGGTCTCCCCCAGCGCAAAATTTTGCTTCATGCAGCTAAACATTCACTAAAGGCCTATCTAAAGCCTGAGAAAATAGGTAGCCTCTTACCGGGGGTACGCACTGATTGTGTGTGCTGCCATTATTCCTAGCAAACTTTCGGGATGTCCTGTGGGACTGTCCCTAGCTTAGGTAATATTGGGGTAACGGACCACAATTACGACTATTGTAGTCTGTCTGATAAGCACCTCTCTGAGACCCTCCAGAACTAACGTAACAACGAGATTCTCCAATCTCCCTTTCTCCTGGCTAAGTGATGCATCACCATGAGATGGAACTCAGCATTCCCACTGTCAAGCAAGACCTGGCACACAGAATACCAGTATTGGGCTGAAGTGAAGGGCAGAGCGATTCGCAGGGAGTAGAACAGAGGTCTGCGTGTTTGTCCCATAGCTGATCAATGGGACGTGCTAATAACAGACCTTAAAAACATGAAGATGGGGATAACAGACTTCCATGACCTGTAGAATACGGACAAACATCCCTTGGAAAACACTAATACTGCACTCACATGAAGCTTGGTATGGTAGAGGAAGACAATCCCCCATACAAATATGTCTGACTGCTGCAGTGGTGACCCCTGTCCGGGCGTGACCCCTCCCCAAAAAGCCCCACTCCCTGCACATACAGCTAAAGATACATGGACTGGGAGAGGAATAACTTGGGAAGTCACAGAATTTGCTTTCAGCTTTTTGCTCCAGGTAGTTTGGAGAGAGAGGGAGTGGGGAGTTACATCGGGTATATCGTGGTAAACTAGCCAGAGTTCTTTCGGTAGACACTGTACACTATCTGTGCACTAGGATCTTCCAAAGAATGTATGGCTGAAAGGCAATTTATCCTGCTCTTTTACAGGATATATATGGCATTTGTGTGTATATCTTACCTGAAGCTTTTTGCAAAAGCCCAATAAAGTTTGTTTTAAAAAATGTGTTGTAAATCATAGCCTTAATACTTACAGACATGCTTACAAATATTGTTCACGTTTTTTTATTATATCATTTTATTGAGTTTGACTTTGTAGTCTGTTTTGACTTTTTCAGGGAAGGGACGGCTATTCAATGTTTCCAAGTTGCCCAAGAATGTTTAATGTGGAAACTGCACAGATATTATCTACCATTGTCATAAATCATTTTGAATCAGTTAAAATTGCACAAGGAATGAAAAAGTGCATCTCAGGCCATCGAATGAGCTTAATTACGGTATCCCAACATGCATCAGTAACAGGTTATTCTTTTTAATTTAAAAATATGACCACGTTTCCTTGCTTTTTGCTCTTAGTAAATTCTGTAATTGCTTTCGCTATTCTTATTTCCTTACATCTGTTATATACAAATGTTCTACAGTGGTGCCCCTCTCCATGAGTAGTTTGAAAATCTTATGGAGCGATTGTGATCTCTGTTTAAACTGTTGACAATTTGGCAAGCTGACAGGCATATGGTTTTTTTTTTTCTCAAAACCTTCTTTATTGAATTTTAGAAGTACCTACATTACAATCTTGTTAGTGTCCGTGCTAGTATCACAATTATACCTGTAGCTTACATCGAGGCGATTCGCGAGGACAGTTTCTAGACATTCTCAGGTATCTTCTGCAGACATCATACATTACAGATACATATTGCACAAAACGCTTAGTGACATATTCTATACTCCTTGACCCTCCCACCACCTGAAGAAGAAAAGGAGAAGGTAAAAAAGAAAATAAACCAAACAGAAAAGAAATATATACCCGCAGCAAGAGGTACATGTGCAAGGTAGTACAATACGTTTACACAAGTGGTTTTTGCATATACTGGTCTGGCTCCATTTGGTTACACCCCAATTAAACTGACTTTGGCGTATCCCAGAGTATCATCTCCTGAGTCTCGATTAAAACTGAAATAGATGTAATGCACCTGTGCGGGTTGGGCAAGCACACAGGAGTAGCCCTCGAGAGAGGAAATTAACCAAAGGGCCCCATGTATATTCAAAGTTCTTGAGTGTATCAGACAGAATATCTGTCATTCGCTCCAGGGTCAATGCCTGCCACAATCGAGCATGCCATTGTGTTATAGAGGGACCCTCTACCTTCTTCCACACTCCAGCCACTGCCATCTTCGCTGCCCCCAGACAGAGCCACAGGATTGATCTATCTCCCGTTGTTTGATATTTTAGAGCGTCATCCCTCAATCTCAAGAGTACAAAGCCTGGGTCTTCTGGCGCAGGGTATCATAAAATTTCCTTAATTTGTGTCAGAATTTCAGCCCAGAAGGGTTTGATCAAGGGGCAGCCCCAACATATGTGCAGGAAATCCCCTAGCATCCCGCAACCCCTCCAGCACATTTCTGTTGATGTAGGAAATATTTTCTTCAGTTTGGTCTGGTAAAGGTACCAGTCGAACAGCACTTTGTAATGGGCCTCTCTCATTCCCATGGAATGGTTAAATTTAGTTATGTCCCTCCATAACTTTCCCCACTGGGCCTCGGGGATATCCTTATCTAGTATCTGCTCCCAGAAAGTGATATGTCTTGGGCAGGAGTGATCAAGTGTTGTGAGTAATAGAGAATATAAGAAAGAGATTCCTCCACTCATCGAATGCCCCCATATGCAGCGCTGGCGGGAAGGCCGGACTATAGTGTATCGAGGGAAAGGTAGTCCAGGCTGATCTACGGTTGGCCTCGTCCCACACTTTGAGTGTGGTTCTTGTAGGGGTGCTCAGATAAGTGTTCACCGGGCAATCTTTTTGTGGCTTCCAGAGAAGGTCTCATATACATCTTCCTGCTACCTTTCAGTCCATATGGAGCCAATGTTTATCTGAAGCTCTGGCGGACCATTCTTTAATCACTCTCAACAGTGAGGCTTTATAATGAAGGTGTAGGTCTGGCAACGCCAATGCCCCCATAGTCTTTGGTAGACGGAGCTGTCTATAAGGGAGGGGAGCTCTTTTCTCTTGCCAGATAAAGCGGATTAGCATGGAGTGTACGGTGGGTAGAAACCCGCGATCTAGATCGAATGGCAGTCCCTGAAATAAATATAGTAATCTCGGAAGTACATTCATTTTCTTAGCGTGTATGCGACCCAGCCAAGACAGGTACAGGGGGGCCCATCTTCTGGAGTCGTGTTTCATTTGTAGGAGAAGTGGGGGATAATTGGCCTTAAAGAGATCCGGGTGCTCGGGTGTGAGTTTAATACCTAGATAAGTAATTTCCCTTTTCGCCCACTTGAAGGAGGTAACCTCCGCAATCCGGTTTACCTCTGAGGGCGGTAAATTCAAGTTAAGGAGTGATGATTTAGTCTCAGCAATACGAAAGCCTGGTGCTATTTCAAAACGCTGTAGCTCTACACGTAGAGCTCCCAATGTATTTACAGTGTCTGTAATGGTCATAAGTCTATGATTAAAGAACAAGGGGACCCCAGTAGTAAGACCAGGGGTAGTATTAGGTGGTGTGTAGGACAAAGGTCTAGTGGAGGCCAAAAGGTCCTCAGGTAGCCTAGGCTACTAATGATTTAAAAGCAGTATTTAGTCAGACGAAACAATACAAAGAGTTCAGGTGGGACTCGAGTACGCAATATATGCTGGGACACAAGGTTTTGGAATGACATCACATTTATTATCAGCATAAATGGAATATCATACACTTGGTAATAGTTCTAGTGCTCACACAAAAAGTGAAAGTGCGTGAAGTGAGGAAGTGCTGGTGACATTTAAAATTTACATCGCATTGGCAAACAACAGTAGTAAGCAAAACTCCTAAATAAAATGAATGCAATTGTGGAGTTTTGGTTGGAGAGGTCGAAGGCGTTTCGATCTCATTAGTGTGAGATCTTCATCAGGACGAAAAAGTGTGAGCTGATAGAATTTGGCGGGGAGAGCGTAGGCACGCTCCGGAAGTCCAAGCAATGTGGGTGACTGGAGCTCGTAGGCAAGTGCGTCTGTTTAGGGCAAGGGGAGCCTATCGTGCAGAGAGGTTGAAAGAGCCGCAAGGGCCGTCAGGGAAGGGGAAGGACCTGTAGTTAATCGGGCAACGTTCTGTTCCAATTGATAACGTGTCAATGGCACGGGCGTCTGGTCTAGGTAGGGTGCCTGTCGTGCAAGGAGGTTGTGAGAGCCGCAAGGGGCCGTCAGGGAAGTTGAAGGACCCGTGGTGGATCGGGCGGAACGCTGTTTATTAGCGTGCGCAGCAGGTTAATTGAGGTCGCGTAGTTGTAGTCCGTGGGGTACACCGGAGAAACCCGGTGTCGTCAGGGGAATGAATCCACAACTCAAGTTAAGGAGTGATGATTTAGTCTCAGCAATACGAAAGCCTGATGCTATTTCAAAACGCTGTAGCTCTACACGTAGAGCTCTCAATGTATTTGCAGTGTCTGTAACGGTCATAAGGACATTATCAATGAAGAGAGATATTTTATGTTCCTCTCCACCAAAAGGAATCCCCCGGATAGTAGGTAATCTGATTTTCGCTGCCAATGGCTTGATATTAAGAGCGAACAGCAGTGGTGAGAGGGGGCACCCTTGTCTAGTTCCTCTTCCCAAACGGAAGACATCCGAGCTCGCCCCATTAACCATCACTCGAGCACAAGGCCTAATGTAATTAGATCTCACCATGCCCACAAATCGATAACAAAAGCCAAATTTCCGTAAAGTAAGGAATAAAATGGACGAGTCCACCCGGTCAAAGGCCTTTTCTGCATCTAGCGTCAAAACAGTTGCCGGTATTGATTTTTTGGGGGCTTTTTCGTTCAGGTGGACTACCCTCCACAGATTATCATGCGTTTGCCTGCCTAGTATAAAACCTGATTGATCCGGATGGATGAGTTCCGGAAGCACCCCATCCAGCCTGGAGGCTATTATCTTTGTATATAATTTGACATCTAGATTGAGGAGCGCGATTGGTCGATATGAGTCACACTTTTGAGGATCTTTCCCTGGTTTCGGGATGACCGAAATTAGGGCCTCACTCATAAACGGGGACACTCCCCCCCCCCTTCTGCCATGGAATTAAATAGGGACACCAGATGCGGGAGCAACTCTGTGCTATAGGTCTTATAAAATTGGGCTGTCAGACCGTCTGGGCCAGGGGATTCGTGTAATTTGAGGCCTGTTATAGCTGTGCAAATCTCTTCTGCGGTGATAGGGTCACTCAATTGTTCATTCTGAGCACGAGTAACTTGTGGGAGGTCCAACCTTCTAAGTACTCCAGTTGCATGTTCGCGGCTAGAATCTCCCCCGTGTAGAGCCCCTTGAGGAAGTGACCAAACACATGGGCTTTTGCAGAGTCAGTAACCACTTTCTCTCCCATGTGAGATTGTATATCTCCTATATATTCTTTCTTCTGTTTTACTCTCAGTTGTCTGGCTAAGTGTGACCTCACCTTGTTCCCTTGTTCGTATGAAGTGTGTTAAGTCTCAGGAGCGTGAGTTTCCGCCCTATTGTTATAAATGGCATTCAGTTTTCCCCGGATTGTCGTAGCTTTCCTCTGTAAGGCTAGTGTTGGGGTTGCCTTGTGTGTTTTCTCCACCTCTCTCAGTTCTTTCTCTAGCTCTATTCTTTCTTTCATCCTTTGTTTGTTAAGGGCTGCATTCTTAGCTATACAATGGCCCCAAAATACTGCCTTAAATGCTTCCCAATTGTTGGTTGGGGTAGTGTATTGTGGGGCGTTCAACTCAAAAATGTTTGTAATGGTTGTCCGTAGTTCATCACGGCTCAACCTATCGCACACTAGGGAACTTGGGAAAAACCATCTACGATGTCGCACTGGGAACCCGTCCCATTGCTTAGGAATAATGGTTGGAGCATGATCGGATATCGTGCTTGGATGGATCGTGGCCGCGGTCACCTCCCCCATTAATGCCTGGTTGACAAAAATGTCATCTAGGTGGCAATAAGTACGATGAGTGTGTGAAAAGAAGGTATAGTCTCTCTCTATGGGGTGAATTGTGCGCCATGTGTCTACTAGGCCCAGATCTTTAAATTCCTGTTTCAGTGTTCTCGTAAAGCTACCATTACTAGCCCTATGAGGGTGTGTACTATCTTCGCCCAGCTCCCACGTGAGATTAAAGTCGCCCATTAAAACTATATCTCCTTCCACAAAATTCCCCAGTGTCGACAACACAGTGCTCAAAAATTTTCCCTGATTACTATTGGGAGCATAGACAGAGGCAAATGTGCACATCTTGCCATGAATGCAACCCTTAACCATGACCATTCTTCCTTTCCTATCTGACTTGAATCCCTCAGGTTGAAACTTCAATGATGAATGGATCAAAAGGGCAACCCCATGGTCTTTTGATGGTGCCGATGCTCTATAGATAATTGGATAAGCTCTGTGGTGCAGCCTATGATATTCGGAGCGTTTCATGTGTGTTTCCTGTAACGCGACCACATCATGTCTTTGGTCTTGTAAATATTTCCATAGCTTGTGCCTCTTGGCTGGTGAATTAAGCCCTTTGACGTTCCATGTTAATGAGGTGACTACCATTGTGACTTAACGGTTCATAAGGTCTCCCTGTGTAGTGCTTTGGCCTCCTCTGGTTATCAGTGTGTCCCCTCTCCTATCTCTTTCTAGTCTTGTGGTTGAATGGCCCTTAATCCTGTGTTCCTGTGATTGTTGACATCGTATTTGTTCCCATGTATCCTCTATACTGAAAAAGGGAAAAGAACAAAATGTAAGAACTAGCCCAGAAAATCTGTGAACTTGTGAACAATACCTATGCATAGCTGTCCCCTCTAGAGAGGAAAGCATCTACTGGGGCAGATAGGTCAAATTTCGCCAATGTAAGGTAAAGCTGGCTTACCTAAGTATTTCTATAGTAATAACTTCTAGCGGTACAATCTCCAGTGGCGGCTGGTTTTAATGGGCAAAAGGGGCGTTGCCCCACTAGCATCCGCGAGAAGAGAGAGAATGTACACCATGGGCCAGCTTTAAATGAAGCGCTCACTGCTTCATGCTAATTCCAATACAAATTCTAGTTTTTATGAAGGGGTGAGGTCAGAGACAAGTCCTCCTGCGCATGTGCTGGCCGGGGGCGAGTGTTATTGCTCGCCCTCGAGGCACACACGAGGAGAGTGATGTCAGCATAATGGGAGTGGCCAGAGGAAGCGCCAATGGTTAACTTTTAAATGGGGCGCTTATGCTGTAGCCCAGGCGTTTTCAGCAGAGCGCCATTTAACTAAATGGTAAGGGGCAGGGCTGGCCTACATCGACAAAGTGAAGTGGGTGGCAACAACTGAAGCACTCCCTTCATGCTTGCACTACTGTTTAAGCCTCCTAATTGGATAATGGAAGCTGGGGGAGTGGGCTGTGGAAGAGTTCGTCTACGCAGCTCCGATTTCATTTCCGGGATAATCAGCACGCAGCAGGTGTTCGTGTTGGCCGTTTATCGTTCAGGAGGGAACCCAGCGCTGGTGCAAAGATATACTGCAGTCACAGCGGATTGTTGCCAGGCTCGGGTGGGAACACTTCTGTTTTATTATACAACTACGTGCACCTGTGCTATCTTCGTCAAAGAAATGGTGTGCCTTGACCTATGTTGATTTATGTGTAACATTAACAATCCGGCTAGAATGTGTTCTATTTCACAGTAATGTCATGAAAGGTGGCGAGGCGATTACGTCTTTTTAGACTTTAATACACTGAAATTTGTTAAATAAGTTTAAACGTGTGCCAATTTTGACAGCTTCTTGAGAAGTGGAGTGCACAGGATCACTCAATTGGTCAAGTGGGAAACCTTGATTACAACTACAGGCTCATTTTCCCACCTTCATTAATTTTGCCACCAGTCCCAGTGCTTATATTGTGCTTAATTTGTCTGTGTGCTGTGACAACCGGCAGGTACAATGAATCGAGAAATCAGGAGAGCCCTGCATGTGAGCCCCTAGTTGTTATGTAAGACTCTGGATGAATGGCGTGCATTGTAAACTATGATACCGGTTGTCAGCCCGTATCAAAGTCAAAATTTGGCTCTTGAAACCCTCCACTGCTTAGTCACAGCGCAAAGAAGGCTAGATTTTTTTTTTTCCTTTTTAAGCATAGAGGGAAAGCGATTTGCCTGAAATTACAGGATTATGACTTATGAGCCAAGGCCACGATTTGAACTTGGTACATTCAAAAGTAGGTAGTACTGTGGGTTGTGACGCTTATATGATGTGAAGAGAAAGCCTTTGGCAGCGACCTCATGCTCAATTACTTTTTAAAAAGCTGATTTAGTGAGCTTTCGAAAGCCTAAGAGAGGTCATAGTTGTCCGAGGTTGTGCATGTGTTTTCCTCACATTGCACTGTCTGCATTTCGAAATTGGCGCTTTTATTGAATAGATCCGATTGTAGTAGCTGTTGGACTCCTCTTTCCATTGCAGTCGCTCTGCTACAGATGCCAATGCAATTGTGCACCACGTGTCAACCAGGAATGCATGGGGTAAACACAGGAGGTCGAACTATTTAAAAAATATATATAATTATTTTTGCAGTTTTATATAGCATATATTCGACTCAAAAGTATTGGAGCACTTTACCAGTGCCCAGTGTCAGGCATCCTGCAGGTACATTCTGACACACTGTGAGGTAAGCTTAAGTCCTGTTGGGCTGCTTGCGCTGGGTGGGAAGGTGTATGCAGGACAGGACCTGATGGGGGATGGAGTCAGTGCAAACACTCCTCCTCCCACCCAAACCAAGCAGCTCACCTGGGCCTATGGTTACCTGACAGTGAGGGGATGTGTACTGGCAAGATGGCTCACAGTGATCATTGGTGTCTGAATTGAGCACAACTACCATCATGGCTTCGTGCTACAAAGACCAGTCCCCAGTGTCTGCCATCTTGCTAGTCCATTCTCCACTCATTGTCAGGTAGCCATAGGCCCAGATGAAGTGGATGTGCCATGTGGGGGGAGTAGTGGTTGCCATTAATCCAAATTCCATCAGGCAATGCCTTACACACACTCGTCCCACCAATCCCAAGCAGCAGCCCTGGGATCCAGTTGGAATGAGAGTGAGTGGAAATGTACCAGCAAGATGTCTGACACTGGTGCATGGTGTTTAGAGCACAAGGCCCTGATGGGAGTTGCTTTCAACTTCAACACCATGCAGTAGTGTCAGCAAACTTGCTAAGCCACTCCCCCTCACTGTGAGGTGTGCATAGGCACAGAGGAGTTAGCGGTGCTTTGTGGGAGGATAAGTACTTGTCGTCAATAAAACTACCACCATGCCTGGGCCCACACACTCTTTCCCAACCATCACACCCATCCCAAACAGCACACTTTCCTGAGAGTGAGTGTAAATGTACTGGCAAGATGGCTGACACTGGGGAGTGGTGTGAGGAGCACAAGGCCGTGATGGGAGGTGGTCTCAAGGCAGACACCTGTCCCCAGTGTCAGACATCTTGCAAGTACATTGCTGCTCATCTGTTAGTAAAGCATTTTTCCAGGTTGGCTGGTTGTGCTGGGTGGGAAGGTGTATGTAGGACCGGGCCTGTTGGGAGTCGGAATAACAGCAAACACTCCTCCATACACACAGCACAACCACTTCAACGGTCCCTGTGTCTACCTGACAGTGAGTTGATGTGTACTAGCAAGATGGCTGACACTGAGGACTGCTGTCTGAACCTATCACAACTACCGGATTTGCCTTTGTGCTACAAACACCAGCCACCAGTGACAACCATCTTACAAGTACACTTCCCAGCATTGTCTGGACAACACTCTTCCTGGTGGCCTGGTTGGGCTGGGTGGGAGGAGGAGTGTAAGTTTCACAAATGCACCATAAACACTCAAACCTCAGCACATTAAATTCGTTTCCCAGAAAATGGCAGAAAGCAGAGTTTGTGATCTTATCTGACTATGGAGTCAATGTACAAAATACATTATCTGTGTAGGCACAAAGCTAAGCAGTCACACATTTGGTTCCTCACAGCCATTCACTTGTGTGTAATGAGATTAGAACAATAGGCACCTAACTCACACCATTCCCGCAAATTTCAGGGTAAATAAACAGTCTGTGAGTGTGTAGGCAGCCACACCTATGTGACTGCTAAAGACATGGACTACGCCCAGTACACAGGCCTGAAAAATACCAACATTGGGAGCTAAAGAGTACGTATGTCACCGTGAAACTACAGATGTGGACAACACCAACCCACCTGTGTCATGCACAGGGTGTCAGGAACCAGGCAATGTCTTTGGACATATAGGACCAGATGTACGACCTGCCAAATAGCGCCTTGCAAATTGCGTCGCATTAACTCATTAGGATCAGTACCATATGTAATGGGTATGATTTGAGGGGCAGTGGACATTCACATCAATCAGTGTGTCATTTATGTACCCTCAGGGCAAGCTGGGAACACCCTTGGAATGAATCAGGACAGCCAGTCCCAGACTCTGGTTGACCAGGAGCTCTCCGGCATAGATGTCTCTCAACCATCCTCGGATGACGAGGAACGACCTGGCCCATCAGGTTTGGGTCGGCCCACAGCACCAGCAGCGGCTACAGCAGGATCCTCTGCGACCACTCCAGTCTCAGCTGACAACACCCAGCTGACCCCTACCCTGACGGACACAGCAGCCTGAGCCACCACCGACAGCACTGCAACACAAGGCACTCTGGAGTTGGCGGACAACACCACCCCTGTCAATGAGAAAGGAGGCTCAATGTTGACTGTGCCAGCACCAACGGGGCCTGCTCAGGTGGGTAGGGGTGGTGGGAGGGGCCGTGAGGACCTGCTCCACCATGCAGGGGGTGCTGCTGAGGAAGATCACCCAAACCTCTCCCGGGTGCTCCACGCCTACCAGGCTTACCAGGGAGAGATGGGCCAGGTCATTGGGATCTTCCGCAACCTGGAGGAGCTCCAGGCTGAGCAGAACCAACGCCTGAACGCATTTAACGCCAAAATTGACAATATAACTGGGGAGCTGAGAGACATTGGTTCCAGCCTCCGCTGCATTGCAGACCACCTAACCACACCTCGCTGTGTGCCCACAACATCTGGTGCCTCAACATCTGCCCAAGCCACAGGGAGGGACATGGAGTCCGGCAGAGAGTCCCCAGCACCCCAGTTGCCTGCAGCTGTGGGTGTCCCCGCAAAACGTGGGAAAGGTCGTCCGAGGAAGAATCTCCGAGAGACAGATGGCAATGCATCACCCCCAGTAAGTGACAATGTGCCCCTGATATCCTTCACTTTGTGCCAAGTGTTCACTTTGTTGACGGTCATCAAACTGTCCCACATTGGATGGAGGGTCTAAGTTGGACTTTAGACTCAAGTAACTGTGGATTTACCTTTGAAGACTTCATCTACAAACACTTTCAGCTCCTATCTGCACGGTTCTATTTTTATGCTGTGAGCACACCACCATTGTATGGAATTATCTCCTACTGTCATGCAAAAATAAAACACTTTTCACAAAATACTTGCTCATGTTGTGACTTTGAATCCCAAATGTACAGATTGAAATGATGCGCAAAATCACAAAGAAGAAAGTGTCACCAACATTGGTAACAAATCACTTCCAAAATGTTAACTAATGGCTTGTGAGTAAATGTACCTTGTCAGAGCATGATAGATAGACACAACCAGGTTATCACACAACCCGTAGTACATGGTACAGATTTAATGGAAGTCTATCGTCTACAAAACTATCACCATTTTCCAGCACAATCAACACAAATTGTTAGCAAACCAGCTCATCATGGTCCAGCTCATCTTTGGATGTGTGATAACAGACAAGGCACACCTCAATGTGGAACACAGGTTTATTCTCCAGATACAACCTGGCGCCTGAACACAAAGTCAGATCACATTACACAGTAACAAAATGCTCCCAAGTAAAATTAAATGACCATCAGGTCAGAAGGAAGGAAGTGCCAGGGATTTCCACAACAGATTAGTGTTGGAGTATGTCACAGCATCCTGGGTCTGGTGAGATCACAACTCAGCAGTTGACATGGCAAAGTACCCTGGTAAGGAGAAACATAGAACAGAGTCAGTAACTCAGGAATAAGGTAAGCAATCTATGTCATTTAAAGCACAAGAATGTCAGTGTGTACATGTTAACCTGCAAATGTAATTGAACCATTTCTGTAAAAATTTCAGGACAATTATCATACAATAACTGGCATGCATACACATTGTACACCAGCAACACACAAACAAACAATTGGGGTTTGTCACCTCCTCTCATTGCATACTTACACTCATGTGAAAAAGTTGTGTATAAGCTGTTGTCTCAAATCCAAGCCGTCCTCCTCATCACCACTATCATCATGTCCCAGTCCTGGATCCTCCCTCGCTGTCGGCTGCTGGTCTCTGTCGTCTAGTATGAGAGATATCGCCTTCCGTATTGCCAGGTTGTGGAGCATGCAGCAAGCTGTGATGATTTGGCACACCTTCAATGGGGCATATTGGAGGGCTCCTCCTGTGCGATCCAGAAGCGAAATCTGGTCTTCAGTAGCCCAAAAGTCTGTTCCACGACTCGCCGGGTCCTACCATGGACCTCATTAAACCGCACGCAGGGATGACAATGGTTACGGAGTGTTGTTAGTAACCAAGGCTGGTTTGAGTATCCAGAGTCTCCTACATTTAACACAGAAAAAACTTCAGTTGTCTGACAACAGAGCACTATCTGACATACAATCAACACACACCACAAAATACACATGCAACATCACCTACCAACAAGCCAGGCACGGTCACGTTGTAGCTGAGACTTCAAATGGTGAATGACGCTGTTTCTCAGGATATATGCATCATGTACCAAGCCAGGGAAACATGCGCAGACGTGGGAGATGGACATGTCAGCCAAACATACCACCTAGACTCTGATAGAGTGGTAATGTTTTCTGTTCCAATACTCCTGCTCATTTGCCTGTGGTGGGATCAATGCAACGTGGGTGCCATCAATAGAGCCAATGACATGGGGTATCCGTCCCAAGGCATAGAATTGACCCTTGATGTGTGACAACTCTCCAGGTGTTGGGAATTTTATGTACTGGTCCAGGTAGCGGAGTAATGCCTCCAACACATCCCGAAGGACATGGCTGAAAATTGCTTGGGACATTCCACCAGATGTTGCCACTGTGTACTGGAATGAACCCGTGGCAAAGAAATGTAATGCTGCCATAACCTTCGCCTTGGGGGTCAGTGCAGTTGGAAATGTGGGACCAGGCTGCAAATGAGGTGATAACTGTTCAGACAACTGTTCAATTATTGGCCTTGTCATATGGTATTTCCGTATGATATCCCGTTCTTCCATGGTCTGTAGGTCTGGAAAGGGCATGTACACTGGAGGTCATCTGCGAAACCTATGTGTAGAGTGTAAACCTAGTTGGTGTTAGTGCACAATGTACAAAGCAAGATGCATTTAGACAAACAGAACATGAAATCTGAACAGAACTAAAACTACATAACAATGAAAATTCACATTTCAATGAATAAGGTTGAACTTAGATATATATCACAGCATTATGACCCTTGCCAGATATGTTACCAAGGTATGGTGACACAGCAATTAGAGTGCCGTATTGTAAAATTCACTAGTGTCTGTAACCGTTCATGTGATCAAGCATCACATACTTAACAACTCCCCACCAAATAAGCCGATATATAGGTTTGTGAGAACAATTACATGGTTAAAATGTACCCAAAATAGGATCATGTAATACCAGATATGTGGGACAACAAATACACACAGTGTCTCACAATGTAAGTTATGCACACTACAGTCACAGGGTGGATACTGTCATGTTGTCATGACTGCAATGCACATACAATCACATCCACAAACCATTAACTATATAGGAGTTGCATATAATGCCACCATCCACTTAAGTCTGGGACACAAAGATACACTAGTAAATCACATAACAAACACAAGCTGATGTGGCTACTTAATGTCACGGTCTACTCATTCAAAAGTAATGCATTATCCATGACTTTGACAAAAACATTTACAGTCAGAAATCACACGGATTGCACACTGGGTCACACACTGCCCATATGCAGTGAATATGTAAAGAATGCACTTGTATATCCCCAAAAACCCATTGGCACTGTGACCAAGCCTAAGAGGCTAAATGGAGTAGTTTTGTTTCATGTTGGTATTAGCCTAACAATCAGTGTGTCATGTGACCCTCAAGGTTAGCTCCTCATGGGAGTGTGAGCTATTCATTTAGAGGTCCATTTCATCATGAAAAATCTGCCTCCACACATGTAATGCACAAAAATACATCAATTACAGAAGTGTCTGCCCTGCCGACCGATTAAACAAAGGAAGCGTTAGCCGCATCCTAACCGATTCGGACAGAGCCATAGGCTGCAAGTTGTTATGGTGACAGACGCGGGTGTATATTCACAGGACGCGGTAGCCCCATCCTGACCAATTCGGATAGAGCCATAGGCTGCAAGTTGTTATGGTGACAGACGCATGTGTATATTCACAGGACACGGTAGCTGCATCCTAACCGATTTGGACAGAGCCTTAGGCTGCAAGTTGTTATGGTGACAGACACAGGTGTATATTCACAGGACGTGGTAGCCACATCCTAACTGATTCGGACAGAGCCATAGGCTGCAAGTTGTTATGGTGACAGACGCGGGTGTATATTCAAAGTACGCAACTAGGTGCAACATGACCGATTCGGTCACAGACATTGGCTGTTGGTTGTTATGGGAGCAGACGCGGGTTTCAGGTTGGGTGCTTATCGCGTGGAAACCGACTCGGTAACCTCCCATTCAAATGTATCAAAGTCACTCGAGGTCGGATCATATCTATTCTGACCGCGCCATAGGCGTGTCGTATGCAAGCAATGTAATGCATTTGACCGATTCGGAAAATTTGACTGACGCGAATCTATCGCCTTGGCCCTCATGGAATGAAGACCACCTCTGCGCTTTAGATATAAGTCTGTCTGTTCCCCAGAGACTTCACATGCCTGCACTACCTGCATCATTCCTGCACCTCACCATCTCTCTGCTGCTGTGTTCACATACTCTGGGAGCTGCTATGGCACGTACAGATGGCAAGGCCCCAGCTTTCACCCAGGAAGAGAACCAGGTCCTACTGGACACCCTCCTGCCTCTGTACAGCCAGCTCTATGGCAAACCAGAGGAGCAGGTGAGTCATGATTACACTGTATTTACATTGGACATGTGCAATTACCATGCACTACTAGCATTATGAATCTCATAGGCAAGCATGTAAACTGTTTTTTGTTAGTTTAACGGTGTGTAGCTAACTGTTCTGGGCAGGTACAGTGCTGTAGAAGTGTGTGTACTGGGGTAAACATCTTATCACTGTTCTCATGGGATGAAGTCATCATTGAACACAGGACAACTGCACATAATGCTACTTGCCTACCCCTTAGACACTGTTGCCAATCTGACCATGACCTGTGTGTACAAGTGTTTGACTCAGAAACATGTTGCATGTGAACTAAGGGTCTGTCACCATGTCATCCTCACAGGTCAACTCCCATCAGAAGGCCGAGCTGTGGAGGACCATCGCCCAGAAGGTGCGCTCTGTCGGGGTTGCAATTCGGCACATATGTCATTGCCACAACTGCTGGCAGGACCTTCGTGGCTGGAGCAAGGAGATTGCAGAAGTCCAGCTGGGCCTGTCAGTTCCAGGCAAGAGGGGCGGGCGCCAAACACTGATGCCCCCACATACTCCAGATCCTAGCAGTGGTCTTCCCTGACCTGGATGGGAAGTTGAAAGCCACACAGCGGCAAGGAGGGGGTGAGTATGTGCCTTGTTGCACATCTTTTTTAATCATGCATGTTGTAGTATCTTAGCCTGCTGGCCCTTTTGCAGTTTGTAAGACACCCAAAACCATCGACATCCTGAGGCAGATCGCTGTGGGGCAGACAGCAGTGCTGAATGTCCTCCAGGTGCATACCAATCATTTAACACACATGGTATCATTCCTGGAGGGCATTCACTCTGACATGTCTGCCCTACAGAGATCCAATCAGGCTCTGGCCTCAACACTGATGGCAGCAGTGTCCCAGCTCCAGCTGTCCCTCCCCCTTCTGCCTCTTCCCCATCCACAGTCCCAACTACCCTCCCTGACCCAAGCACACGCAAACGTACCCATGCATCCACCTGAGCACCCACACGAAGCACACAAACACACATAAACAAGGACAAACCCACACACACTCAGAAGACAGACAGCACACCCACCCCCACAGACACACCACCAGACCACACACATGCATCCCTAGACACTCGGCAGACCGCAGAACCCTCTGCCTCCACACCCCCTACCCTTGCCTCTCCTGCTTCCCTTCAGCCCCGGGACTGAAGCTCACTCCCCTAAACGTCTTCCCTCCCCAAACCTTTCAAGTCCCTCCCAAGAAGAGGAAACCCACCACCCCGGACCTGCCATCTACAGCTACCTCCTGCCCCCTGAGAAGAAAAAACCCACCAAGTCAACCTCCACCCGAAAATCCCCCCGCTCTCCACAATCTAAAACACCTCCAGGTACCCATACTTCCTCAGCCCATCCCGGTACCTCCATACCCAAAAGAACCCTTCCCAAAGAGTCTGAAAAAATCCCTATTCCGGTTCACAAGATCAAACCTTACAAAATACCAACAATAGGTAAGCCCAGCCCATCCCTCTGTTCATCTACCCCTCCCACTACAGCTGCCCACCCCCTTGCAGTGGACCCACCACCCCCTCAATCTGACACAACCACTGCAGTGAACCCACCCACCCCAATCCCATCCATCCCAAAACCCAACCCAGCCCTCCTTAGTTTTGTCCCTTTGGTGCTGGTCTGCCCCCTAGATGCCCCTCCTCTGGGAGGTGTCCCTTTGCAGGAGAAGTGCAGGCAAGCAATGCAGGGCATGATATTTGTGGCCCTCAAAGCCATGGACATATTTGGACTGGCCATTGGCCTTTTTCTCATCACAGACATCTTATATTTTGCTGAATAAAGCATTTCCTATTTACTTTTTAATATTTCTGTGACCTCAAAACGGATTTTGGGTTAGCTGTCATTCAGGTGTAATTTGTGATGTAAGTATACAATGATGTTAGTATGGCATGGATTGCATATGGTCCATGGTGTATGAGCAGTTTGACAGTATGTAGTCAAGATTTTGGTGTCTACAATTGCTGGGTGTCATCGTCAACATTAGTTTTGGCTATGAGTATGACATGAAGTCACAAACCTTTTCATTTCAAAATCACACTTCCACATAGGTCAAGCTTTCATATGTCAACATAGGGCAAGTGTTTCAAAGTTCAACAGTTTAGGAGAAGCATGCTGCAAATGTTTGTAATGTGCAGGAAGGCCACTGTCTCATCAAAACACCTGGATACATATGGAGATTGACTACATGGTAGTGACTTTGGACACACACATTTACACAAAGTAATGGTACAAATCTTTCATGTGACTTGTTAGTAGTGGACCCATGTCTGTGTCTTCTATAGATCTGGTAGACTAGTGGCAATGGTAACCTTGCCACAGGAGGCATGCCACTGTAGGCCAATCCCCTTCTTGGCTCAGTTCATGCAAGCAGTCTGAACCTCAGTTGTTGGTAACAGAAGTGGTGTAGAGTGGCTTAGATCAGGGTGGATGCTGTGTGCCAGTCTGGGCTGACGCTGCCCGTGGTCAGCTGCCCAGGGCCTCACAAATGCGAATGACTACAGAGCCCAGCAACAGAGCACTGCCTTTAGTGTGCAGTCACTGTTACGAGCTACAGGTTGATAGACCCCTCCCTTGGGTTTGCATCCATAGTGCATCATGGTGATGCAGAATCGACACACAACACCCCTCACCTGGGACACTTAGGAGTGTGCTGGGATGTGAATGTGTTTGGCACAGGCCTACCTTTCGTTCATTAACTGGAATGTTGTATTTTTGAAACTGCCTCGGCTTTCATGCCAAACCTGACATGTGGTCGCTACACACACAGCGTACATAATGCATTGTCATCATTATGGCATGTGGCCACATCACTTGTGAGTGCTATGGATGTAAATGCAACCTGCCCCTGCCTGGATGGACTTCGGTAAATCCTATGTGACGCCCCCACAACTGAATTCTGACATGCATGATGTAATTGCAGAAATTTGGGCACTGCTCAACAGGGGTGAGTGCCAATTGTGAAGATTTGTGAATGGTTGTGATTATGTATTTTGCACAATGTTCAACTGACAATTGTTTTGTCTGTCCAAGCTTTGACTTTAAAGTTTCAACCACACATCATTTGTAGTTGATCATATGATTTATGTGTAGGTTGTCATTTGTGCATGAATGACAATGGACTCCTTTTGAGCTCTGCTTGATGCTGTTCCTGGTCACACAGAGCTGAACTAGTAGTGCTGTTATGTCTTTTGTGTTGCCCTGTGCTACATGTGGGAAGCCAAGTGGACTGCGAGTGCACAGAAGTGTTGTAGGCCCATCTGCTGTCCAGATGCTACAGGAGCCATTGTCACACCCATGCTCTTAGTTGCCACACAGGGGAGGAGGTGGATTTCGGAATGTGAGGCCTAGCTGCAGATTATTTTGCAAGGTTAATGTTGCATGGGCTAAGCTAGCTTAAACAAGGATAGAGGAGAGAGAGACTTGTGTTTCCATTTTGGAAATGGAGTTGAGACTCATACGTAATGGGGGCAGGACAAATTTAGAATTTTTCAGAGAGTGTAAGGTAGGAGTTAAGTTGAGAGGCAGTTCTTGTGTAGGAGACGTGAAGTATCCTCATTGTTCCAAAGTGAGTGATTTGAAATGCTGGGGTGTGAATCAGAGTGTGCGACCTTGTAAGACTGGTTAATTCCTATGCAAGGTATGGTAGGAATAGGTAGATGTGATAGAGGTAGAACCAGCTAGACAAGGTTGGAGTCTGGCAGGAGATGAGAGCTGTACTCTGTGGCACTACAGTGAGAGATGACTGTGACAGGGCAGTGTCATTGAGTAAAAATAGTTGTTAATGTGCAGAAGTCAATGGCGGTATGGAGCATGGAGCTGAGATGTGGATGTGACAGGGCCACAGTGAGACAAGGTTAAACTTGTCATTTGTAACAAAGTGGATAAGTGTATGTCAAGGGTATACACCAGTTGTGTAATTTAGGGTGTTGTATAGTGAAATGTGAGGTGTTGTCCAGTTGATGTATGTTGTGTTTGAATCTGTGGATGCATTTGTTTTGGAAATGACTATCTGTAGAACTTATGTAGAGTAGGGTGAGTGAATGGTGGGATGCGAATGACTGAGGACATATTCATTGAGCAATGTGAGTGTCTTGTTGAGAGATGTGGTGATGTGTTAAGTGTGCATGTCAGAGTTGACTGTGATGCTGCACATTGTGATATGAGTGCAGTCCTAGACATTAATGAGTGTGAAACTGGTGATGAGAGTTGTCCATTTGACATGTTACGTTTAACTTCTGCTGAGGAGGTGATGAGTACAGTACATTGTGTACATGTCATGTACGTGAATGGTGTTATGTACATAGTGATGAAGAGTGGTACTGTGAAAGTAGGTGTGGATGTAAGAAGGGCAACCCCGGTATAAGATTGCGAGATTCGGCTTGGACGAGTTCTTGGACAATGCTAAAGCTTGTGGGGCAGACATGCTTTTCAAGATAGCTCCAGCACAGGTGAATTATGACGTGCTTGTGTATGTATGATAGTTCTGAGGGATAGGCATGTACTTTGAGGTGGATGTGAGGGAGGTCATACCTGCACAAGTAGAGATTATGCAGGCCAAGAGGTAATGTTGACATGTACATATGTGCAGATTATGTGGATGTAAGTAGGCCAAAAAAGTTGCCAGATGAAATATGAGGTTGTAGTATGTGTTTGCTGCATCTTGCTGTCTGCCACTGAATGTTCATGACTGAGTGTTGGAATGGCTTGCTTTGAGGACACTGGCATATGCAAAACCTATTGTCCTCACGGGACAATTTGCCTCCACCTAGCCTTTCCTTGTCTGAGTTGTGTGTGCATCAGTGGCAAATTACACTTTGTAGTAGATGTTGTTACTGATTGATCATTCTTCCCCTTGGATACTGCCCTGGGATGTAGGCGTTGATTGCTTATATTGAACTGTCATGCTGCTGAAAAATTGGAGAGCAGTCCATTGCTTAGAGGGCTATGGCCCCCGCAAGTGAAAAGTCAAGGATGTGTGTTGTTGTGCCACCTGGGGGCCAGAAACGCATCCCCACACTTCCCAGTAGACTACACACAAAGGTATTAATGGCATTCTGACTTTGAATGTCAGAGGTATGGGGACACCAAGGGAGATGGACTCATTGTGATGAGATCCATGGTTGTGCTGATGAAAACACATTGCACTGTAAGTAAACACATATGTGACACTGGAACATTACACCCAGTTCCATAAGTGTTTGCATTGTGCATATTTTTTAACCTCTAATCTAGTTTGGTAAGGGTTGCCCTTGTGTGGGTCCATACGGGCTCCCATTTTGCACATTAAACACTGCCACAGAGCCTAAGGGCAATATGTCTTAGTTGAAGGTCTCCTTGATGTTTTCATAGATTTGGAGACAGTGTTTCAGTGTCAAATGTGGACAAAGCAGACTTCATTCTGCACATATCCCTCATCCTCACAAGATGTACCCATATCCCCTGGCTTGAGGATGGCTATGTCAATTGTGTTGGAGAGCCACAGATTAAGCTACCCCCCCTGGCATCCTCACCAGTGCTGGCAGCTTATCTTACACAATGGGCTGTGCACTGGTCCCTCCGACACTGTTGGTGGAGACTACGTCCTGAGACTCATGAGTACTCCTACAACTATGCAGTACACAATCTATACATTCAAAATTGAATTATTATTTAACAGCACACACTACAGCCTGAGGAGCTAGATGCTGAATTGCTGTGAATAACATTCTCAGAAGATGACCTTATACACATACAGATTGGGTATTGTGTGCAGCGCACCCAGTCCACACATGGTGACTCTATCCTACATTGTTGTTGGCCCATGCTTTTTTCAAATTCCTGGTGGATTTTGTCTACAAATATTTCAATGACAACTGGGACACAACCACTTCTAGGTTGTTGGAGAGGGAGGCACTGAAATCAGTGCTGAGTGGCTGGGTCTGTGGACTTGTTTGTTGTCTGGGCCAATATCCTCTGGGCTTTACTGTACACAGAGGCATCAAAATGTCATCAATTGACTGCAGTTCCGTTGCAGGCTGTGATGTTAGCCACGCTGACAGATGCTGAAACACACATCAACCATCTGATTGAGCAACTGCATTGCTTTTACTTAGCAACATGACATGCAGAGATGCACACAGAGTGTAATGAGTCAAGTCAACTCCTTTCCTGTCTCCTCTGGTGCTTAACAACAACCCAGCAGATGTTGCTGATTGTGGATCACCTGCCCCAGATGCACACTAGTCAAGGCAACCATCCATGAATCGTTCACAGTGTATTGTTGTGGCCAATACATTCCCCCCTATTCTGAACACAAGGTAGACGTTTCCTGATTCATGACTGGATTGAATCCACCTGAACTTTATATGGCCGCACATGCAGTGATCAACACCCCGTTGGCTGGTACAAGAGGTACTCAGAGTGAATCTGTGCACTGCCACGTTCACAACTCATGTGCTGGACAGCCTCCCGGCCAATCTCGATGATGCCTATGAGCTTGTACATGAACACAGGTGACTGATCTCTCTTGGGTCACTTGAGTGATTGGAGTCACCCACAAACCATGTGGCAATTTATGCAGTGTACCTTGTTGAAACACAACAGTGACCTAGCTGAGCCTATGGCCGCACACTCCTTTGACCCTGATTGCCAAGAAGTGTTCATGATAGTAGTGGCACCTCACCTGCTGGTACACCAACGACATCTGGTGCATGGTGTCCAAAAGTATTCTATCCCTGATAGATCCACGATGCTTAACATTCTTATGCAAAATAGGTTGCTGTAGCTGGTCCATGTGAGGTGTCCGTACATAGCCTGCTTTGTGCTAGAATTGCTAAAAGCATGCAATTCCGTTGATTGTGTGTACCTGTTTCCCACTCTGTCAAACGTGGACATGGCAGGGCGGCTACAACAACACATATGTGCTTTGGATGCCAAGTCAACTGCCCAAGTCAAGTGTAACCCTATTTTAGATTGCGCACGGCAACTCGTCAGGGCTTTCCCCTTTCCCTACTTCTCTTTGTCCTGACAATGTAGCCGGTAGCACAGCAACTTTTTCTGGGGTGTTCATGATGGTGAGTTCCACTGGACGATGAGGTACATGTACTATCCATTGATGCAGATGACATGCTGCTCTATATTCAGTCTATCTGCAGGGTCATTCCAGGTATTTGTGTGGGACACAGATTTGCAGGGTGTGTGGAGTTTGTGTGTTAACTGGGCCAAGTATGTAGTTTTTGACCTCTGTGTGGGTTATCCTCCACAAGAGCTGAGGGCGGATGAGCAGAGTGTGATGCTTGACCTTGATGTTTTTTGGTACTTATGTTATGTATCTGTAACTGTGATGATGCAAAGTATCTCATTGTGTGAATCTTAGCAGAGCCATATCCTCATTACGTCCACAGATGGTTTTTATGATCAATCTTTCCGTTACAGGGCATGAATGTGTTTCACTTCCTGAGGAGATAATGCACCCCTGCATCTTGTGTTTTTGCCATCACCTCAGTGGCTGTGCCTGGTGCAAAAACCAGGGAGTTTGACACCATGCTGCGAATGTTGATCTTAAATAGTGTCATGGTAACTGTGGCACAGTGTAGGCATCAGCCAAAGCAAAGGCTGTCAAGGCTATGCATTTTAAAAGGAATATTATGTGGCAGGACTACTGCAATGGCCAGTGTTAATTTATTTTGGTAGGCAGTTGTACAAAAAATGCAGTGCACATGATATTGCGGAATCAATCTTGCTCCCTGAATCACAGCTCCACTATGGAGCTGACAGCCTGGTGAAAGTGTGTATTTATGGTAGTGGGCCTGTGGCTACTGAGGGACATGATTCCGTACTTCCCGTCTCTTATTCTGCATGTCTTGGCTCATTTCCATAGTAGAATTGTTGGGAAAGACTGACCACATGGAGAGACAAAGGATTGAGCTCAGTGTGGGACCTAATCAGGGTCCGGGAGCACATTACCTTTGTCCATTTGCAGGAAGATCCTGACATTGCAGGGGTTCCTTTCTTGGCACATGGCACACTGATGGCTGAGATGGGACGCATGTGGAGAGTGACAGACACTGAATCGGCACATCGGCCTGTAACCCATGGCCTGCATGTCATGGGTGGAGTTTGGACACTGGGGATCTTATTGGTTGATGTGTTCGGATACATGAAGAATGACCCACTATGACCTTCTGGCTACCTATGGGACACAGATATATTATGAGTTGTCCACAGGCAAGTAGTGCGAATAAACTCGGCACTAGCGATGTACATAATGTCATGATGCGATGCCAAACTCCATTCCATTAAATGTGACATGTGGCACAGGGCATGTCTCACCTCAGCTGTCCAACCAGGTAACTTAGTGTCCTGCCATCTGTGCACAAAACGTAATGCACCAATTTTGTAATTGATACATATTTTCGGAACATGGGTGCATGCTGCAAACCTGTGTTGCTGTGTTACAGATGTATTTTGACCAGTGAGGGGTTGTTTCAACCTCCTTGCATTGGAGTGGATGGAGAGAGGGATATTCCTGGTAATGAAGTTTTATACTTTATCCAATGAAGGATAGATTTGTTAATGATAATCATACACCAGGCCATTTTCATGTATTGTTAGGCTACTGCAGTCCCAAGACAGCAAGACTTGTGTGCAGCAACTTGCTAATGGTGTAGGGCTTAGGCTACTGTGCAGGGCAGGTAGTGAGTTGTGTGCCTACAGAGGATTTCATTAGCTAAGCTGTGGCTCAATGTGTTACATGAAGAGCCACTGGATGGGTGTAGGACTTTGTAGGGTGAGGGTCATAGACACATGTCAGTGGCCCTATGAGAGGTGTTCTGGACATGGCTAGATGAGACAGCTTCTCTGTCATGTGAGGCAGACTGTCTGCATGACGTTTTTTTCTGAGAATCTGCCCGTTTGCAAACGGGAAAAAGGCTTGATACATATGGCCCCTAGTCTTTCCTCCGCTATTTAGCTTTGGGATTAATGCCTTCAGAATGGGCTTTCTTGGAATAAAAATCTAAAAAATCTGACCTTTCTTGGATTTTGTTTTATAATTCAAACCATTTAACTGCCACACATTTCACAGGTTCGTGAAAAGTTTGGTTTATTTTTCTCCAACAATGACAGAACCTCTTTTGTGTCAAATCATATGGCTCTGACATTTCGTTCTCGTATTCTCTCCATTGTCAGTAAGACCATTATGATTAGGTTATTGAACGATATATCAGTGAAAGGATGATCATATCCCATTTATTGGCTATGCTGCCACATACTAAATACTTAAACCCATGTACTTTAGTTCTGAATCTCTGAAATCATAAATGAAAGGCCAGTGGGAAATAGTGATACAGGACTTGCATTGCTTACAAGTTGACCTTTAGAGAGAAAGGCGGCGCCACTTCATTGTGTATTTATGGACGTTTCAAACTCCTTCGGCATATTTGGCATATCCCTGCAGTCATAAACTCGTCATAAACTATTAATGCTTCAGTGTCCTGCCTGTAGAGAGCCAGCCGGGCTCTCCACTACATTGTTGCCATTACATTCACAGCATACACCCCTCGGGGCGGGCTCGACCTGAGGGGATAAATAAACGGCGAGAGACCGCTCGGGATCTTCCCGCCAGAGAATAACTGTAGAGTGTGACGCATATTATTTGCAGCGCTATTGCAGCCCTCATACCCCTGGCCCCGCCACGCTACATTGGCGATGAGGCCGGTCGGACCCAGTGCACCGATCTGCCGGCACGGAGCTTGCGGTGCCCACCCGCTACGCTCCGTCGTCCCTGAGCGGAAGGCTGATCAGAAACCCCGCGCCCGCTGCCTCCCGCAGCCTGGGCCGCGCCCCCTGTGCCCTGCGCCGCCGTGAGGACTCTCACCCTGCTTCCGGATCTGCGGCCCCAGCGGATGTCACCCGCTGCCAGGGGCGGCGCCATCCACACGTCCTGCACCCGCCGGCACGCTTCCCTGGACTGAAGGGAGCATGCTCAAGCCGGCGGTGCGCGCGATAGAGGGATCTTCTCCAGCCGCCTTCCCGGTGAGTCGCGCTGACTGGGGGAGCGCACGCAGTGGTGTGCTGCGGTACTTCAGGCCAGAAGAGCTCGGAGGAACAGAGGGAGCCTCCCACGTGGCCCGTGTCTCCCCGTCAAGCACAGTGACGGTGGCAGCCACAAGCAGCAGGCCCATTAGAGCCCAGGAGCCCCCTTGTCACTGCCAACATCCAGTTGAGGGAGGCCTTGACAAGCCCTGCACTGCCTGCATGTGAGAAAGCCACCAGGTCCCCAGATCCTCAAAGGAAGAAAAAGAACACCTTGCAGGGGAAAAGCACACTCAGCTCTCAGGGGGACAGAGCCACATCACCCAGGAATGCAAGGCCCAAAGAAATTGCGCCTCGCCAAGCCCGGCACGCACGTGGCTACGCGCCGGCACACGCCCTGCATCCAGGACCCCTAGCGCCAGCACAGCGACACCGCATTCGCGCCCATGCGCGCCCACACCATGACCACGCCAGCCACAGCAGGCGCATCGGGCCGAAGCAGACAACCCACACAGGGGAGCCAATGCACCACCATCAGGTCACAGTCATACCGTTGTCTCCCCACTACCGACATTCAGCGAAACCGCTGACCCTGCCACGGTGGCCCCGCGATGGAAAGCGTGGATTGGACGGCTGAACCATTATTTCAAGGGCACCAGAGAAACGGACGGTACTGTGAAGAGGTCGCTGCTTATATACTACGGCGGCGCAGAGATCTACGATCTCTTTGAAACCCTGCCCAACACTGGTAACGATGACGACTATGAGGCGACGGTCGCCTTCGACCCTCAACTTAACCCCGACTTCGAGCGGTTCAAGTTTAGACAGGCGTCGCAGTCGGACACAGAGTCCGTGGACATGTTTTACGCACGACTGCGCAGGCTAGCCAGCACGTGCGCCTTCCCGGACCAACGGGAAGAAATACCCGGCCAAGTCATCCAGGGGTGCCGCTCGACACTGCTGCGGAAACTGATCCTTCGACAATCAGGGATCTCTCTGGTCGAGATCCTCATCCTGGCCAGGTCTCATGAACTGTCAGACGTCCGGGCTGGCAAAATGGAGGCTGCTCTGCACAAGTCCGTCGCGGCGCCACACGTCCCACGATATGCGCCCGTCAAAGAAGAAAGGGTTGAGGCGATACAACGGCGCCCTACCATGGCTCGCCAGGCACCGAGGACGACAACTGGCAGGGCATGCGGCAACTGCGGAGAGGACCACCCAACGACGGCAGTGTGTGGAGCAAGGGGGAAGACGTGCTCCCACTGCGGGAAGATGAACCACTTTGCAAGGGTATGTCGTAGTAGCTGGTCCCGGCAGGCCCCTCAAAGATCACGAGGCATGTCACAATGCCTGCGCCAGGTCTCGCTCAAAGATCCGCAATCGCATGAAGACGACCCGCCACGGGAGCGCTGCCTCGCCCTCGAAGACGATGATGATGAAGTGTTTGTCGTGTCTTTTGTCAGCAGGTCCGACAACCACCGGAGGCCACCACCGATGTGCTCTGTCCTAGTAGAAGGGTCCGCTGTCCGGGCGCTCATCGACACGGGCGCATCGGTTAACGTTATGGATTCGAAGCAGTATGACCGTCTGTCTCCACGGCCCCCGCTCGCACCCACCAAGGCTCGAATCTACACCTACGGAGGAACAGACCCACTCCCCCTTCGAGGAGTCATCGAAGCCAAAATCGCCAGCGGAAAGCATGTCACACTGCCCATCTAGCTTCCCTATTGATCAATTGCCAGAATAAAACTCGCCCATGATGTTAGGGCTTAGATTTAATATGCCATACAGCAAAATTCACACATAATTGGAAGCAAGGCAGCGATGCCTTTTGGCGCTTTTCTCTTTAACGTTTTCTGAAATGATTAGGTGCCACTGCTTATTTCTCTACATTATTTTCCTTCAAAACCCGGCCTAACTGAAAAATGTGCATGCTTATATTCTGGTGACTTAGTCCGACAGGATAAGAATCTATTTGAGCTTCCAAAGGCATCACTATAAATACCTTGGGATACAGTTCGACTCAAAGCTTAAGTGGGAGCAATGCCCAACAGCCTAAGGTGATTCCCTGAAGGTGTTAAGCAGTGCCATGAGTAATTTCAACACGTTCAGAGGGTTAACTTTGTTCACCAGAGTCATAGGAGTCTAAAGAAACTCCCAACATGACTTATAGTTCAGAAAATTTTCTCCTGAGAGTGCCTCAGCTATTAGACACATTGGATGCCCTGGCATGGATTGGATTATTGCCAATAGGATCAAATACTCTAATTTCAGTTGCGGGAATGTGTTGTCAGATCTGGTTGGACAGCAGCTGTGCACAGCTAGTTTCTTAAGCTGAGCAGGATGCCGTGGGGAACACTACCTTCTTAGATCTGTTAAACAAAACACAATACAAACACACAATGCCTGTGTGCTAAATCATTTGACTAACTGTACAATGTGACCAAATACATTGTATCAAGTGAGGAAGTCACAACGCAATTCAAAATGAAGATTTTTTAAAAATGTATTTAACAAGTTTTTACTATGCACATTCTGGAGAGCCATTTGCATGCGGTTGTGATTATTTGCAGCAATACCAGAAGCATGTAGCAGTTATAAACATGAACTTTTGGCTCCAATCACCGTCGTCACACAAAGACCATTCACCAGCGCATGAGGTGAAAATGAGTGACGAATTGATGTAATTAAAGACAAAACAGTTAAAATCTCTTTCGTTATTTAAACAGTCATGAAATCATGGGATTTTTCTCCACATGTATTCAATTGCTTAGATTGGACACCAGCACATTGGTTTGCAGATCTCATGGGAGTACAATTTAGGGAAGCTCTGGTAACCCCCTATAAATGTCTCTTATCAAGGATATGGACCATTTGAACCAGGGGAATCCTTTGTTAAAGCGAGCTCTCAAAAAGTGGGAGAAAAGATCTCTGCCAAAGATCCCCAGTTCTTGGGAGCCCGCTGGGTATTGCAGTGCCCACCCAGTGAGGAGCTAGCCCGATGATGAAACATGCCACCTAGGTGGGTGAGGGCTTTTGCATCCTTTGACAAAGGATTTCCCTTGATACATGGATTTCACTAAAGCAGAAGTTTAGTTGACTTTATGATTGAGTAGCAGAATGGCACGCTTCCGTTGGTAATAAATGTTAACTGTCACCTGGGCAGAGTCCTCCTTTGTTCCCCAAGTCAGATAGACGTCAAACCCACTGCAAGAGGAGCTGCCATGAAACTTGTTTGAAGTGAACACAGAGGGGGTTGCTCACTTCCCTGGCCACACCTCTGGGGTGGGCACACAAGTTCTGCACAAGGGAATTTTGGTTTCACTATCTTGGATTTGGGCAAAGACGGGCACTGTGGGATGTTTGCAGTAAAGCACACAGGAACTGCTGCAAAAGTGGGTAGGGTTTCTCCTCTGAACTTTTTCCCTATTGGTTAGGGAGGGCTCATGAGTCACCCCGCCCACAGACTAGTGCCAAGCATAAACATGGCACCCCTGGACACCCTCTTCAGTGGAACACAGAACTGGGATTGCATCTGCTATTGAGGCCTGTGAGAAGATTTGAAAGATTGTTCCTGCTCTCACTTGTACCCAGGACATAGAAGTGGACTCCAAGGGTCAGTTGGCTAGGACACAACAAGCTGCAAGAAGCCCCTTTTTCTGAAGAGCCCAGCTGACCAGTTCTAAATGGACCTTCTCTAGACCCTTCTGGTTGCTTATTCTGGAGTGACCCCGAGCACTTTTGCTGAGGTTCTGGAACCCTTGGCTTTATCAAAGCGTTCTCCTAATAGCCTGAAAAACCTGAGACTTAGAAGCGTTTATAGCTCCAAAGACTTCCAGAGGACCAGAACAAACCTGCCAAGTCAATCCGATGAAGTGCATTGCCACTGGCAGGTTGCTACCACTCGGAGATTTGGACTTTTCCTCAGTAGCAAATCTGTTCCAGCGGAACGTCGTGGAGAGGGTGTCCGGCCTCATGGAGCTCTTTAGCTACAGTTTGCATCCTTCCGTACTGGAAGATTCTGAGCTCCAAAAACGTGACTAAGGACCTAATTACGAATTCGGTGGTTGATCGGACCGCCGAAACCGTGGTGGTGGTGTGGCCAATGCCACACCGGTGGTCCGACTGGCGTATTTCGAGTAGGGGGGTCAGACTTCCACAGGACCGCCGCAACCGCTGGGGTTCATGGATCCAGCGGCGGTGGCGTAGGGGTCTGAGGTTGCAATATGCTGGCAGTGCTGATGCAGCACCGCTGATCATAATACGAGTTACCTCACTGCGACCCTGTTCACAGCGGTGAGCTTGTCATGGAAAGGCTGGCTGTGAGGCAACTCAGGCCGCCTCTGTGCAGGGGGGCACATGGTGTGCCCTCCTATATGTAGCACCCCCAGTTCCTGCATGGGAAGAAATGCACGACATGGTGCATTTCTTCCCGCGCCGGAACCTGCATTGTGGCTCCCGCGGCGCTGCCTTTCTATGGCTCTTCTTGATCCTTAGAAATGCACCCCGTGGGACTGCTGCCTCAGGACCGCCGGCCAGGATTAATCTCGTATTCCAGAGGTCAGTCTGACTGCGGGTTTGACGGTCTTGCAGCGGGGCGCTAGCCTGGTGGCCCGCTGCAAGACCGACAAACTCGTAATCAGGCCCTAAGTCCAAACGTAGAAATCTCCACTGGCCAAAGGCGCCAAAAGTATTCAACTTCAAGACACTTCCTTAGGCACAAATTTTGAATTTCCCACAAAAGGCTTTTGGCTTTCCTGCCAAAAGTCAACAGCTTTACACGGAGCTTGTCCAACGGCTATCCGGCCTCATAGAGCCCTTCCCTGCCCCAATCTGCTGCCCTGCCCCACTGAGCGTTTTTGACTTACATTTTAAAGATTTCATCAGACGGTAAAAGTTCTGAGCCCGACAAACCTGGTTTCTGTATTGGACTGCGCTCCACCATGGTCAACCTTAAACCACGCCTAGGTCCCCGGCAAGCCCAATCAGATGACTGCGGTGGTGTTTAACTTTCTTTAGCGCTATTTTTTTATTTAAACTTTAAAAAATCATGTCTCTGGTTCCCGTTATTTGATTTTTTGCCATTTTTATTGTGTTGTGTTCTCTTCTTTTAACTGTTTTGATAGTTCTACATGCTTTACATATTTTCTTTAGTTTAGCCTGTTTGCTCTGTGCCTTAGTTATCAGGGGTAGAACTCTGGTTTAAACAGTGGCAGCTCCTTTTAAGGTGTTTCAGGGTGCAGCTTTGCTTTCTGTGAGGCGCCCCATTCTGCTCCTTGACTCTTCCACGAAAAATTTAACTGAACAGTGTCCATGAAAACCAGAATTTCATGTTTTCAGGAATGCTGTCAATGTCAATGCACAGATCAGCCTTCTCAGACTCCTCTCCAGACATAATAGAAAGAAGAGTGGGCTGGGGCACATTCCAGCTAGAGTGTTGTTGCAAAACACAGCACTGTATAGCTGGATGTCTGGATTGCAAAAGTGAGGGACATAGTTCAACTATGATTCTCTCACACAGGCAAAATCCATGGCCACTGAAGAGCCACCCAGTGCAGCAGGGCCAGGATACTAAGCACTGTCTCAGTTTCTTATAGGGCTGTGCTTCTAGTCCTATCAATAAGCTGGGAGGGGTATTGAGGTGGGTTTTCCATTTTTTCAAACCTGGCCTTGCTGCTCTGCCTGGCTCCTTGTTGGGTAAACTGGCTTGCTGGTTGTAATGCCCACTACCAGATTCCTGTTCTGCTGCTGTCATGGAGCCTCAGTGTTGCCTGCTAAGGAAGCAAGCTAAGTAATACATAATGTTGTTTCTCTGTGCATATGTGTATTAGTTTGTGAGTGATTGGCAGTGAATGTGATTGAGTGAGTGGGTGTGAGTGTGTTTGAGAGAATCTGAGTTTGAAAGAAATAAGTGAAAGTGAGTGTGTGGGAGTGGGTGTAGGAGTGCGTGATTGGAGATTGTGAAAAAATCTGGAAATGAGTTAGGGGTGTAGCTATTAATAGGGCAGCAGGTGCAATAGCAGTTGAACCAGGGCCCAGAGTCAGTTAGTGTGAGTGTGTGTAGGTGTGTTTGTATGGAGAGTGCGAGCCAGTGAGTATGAGTACGTACATATGTGTTTACGTGTGTGTAATTGTGAGTAAGAGTGAGACAGTGTGTGTGAGTAAGAGTGTGTTTGTATGTTTTATGATTGTCTGCCGCTGGCCATTGCACACTCAAACAATTCTGGGCTTATGGTGGCACCCAATGTGACATGCTGCAGCTGGCATATTGTAGAAAAGTCTTGGGATACAAACAGGGACACATGGCAACATGCTAGAAGTAATTCTTGGCATAGGCCCCTGTGGAACAATGTTGGCACTTGCATACTGGAGGGAAAAATTCTTGGCACAGGACACCCGTGGCAAAATGCAGGCACTGGGATATTGAAGGTAGTTTGTAGGATAAAGGAGGGAGCCCAAGGCAAAATGCAGGCCCTGAAATGCTGAATGTAATACTTGACATAAGGGGACACCTATAGGAAAATGCTGGTGCTGTCATACTGTAGGCAATTCTTTACCTTAGAGATGGCATCCATAGCAAATTGGAGCTAAGGGGCGAGTTAGGGGATGCAAACCATGATAAAATGCTGCCTCTGAAATACTGGAGGTAATTTTTGGCATGCGAACCCACCATGGTATATGGGCACATCAATGGTGAAATTCTGGTATTGGAATATTGTATGTAATTCTTGGCATAAGTGGTACCCATAAAAACTTGCTGACATTGGCACAATTAAGGTAATTCTTAACATTTGTGGAACTCTCAAGGCATAGTTTGAAAAAAATGGGGTGAACTCCTGGCAAGTATGAACCTACCACTTTCATGGATCACCAGCTGCCCCTGGTTTTAAATTATTGAAACCTTTCATGGACCTAGCAGGAATAGTAACATTATTACTTGTGGTGGTCTACCATCCACCCCAACTAATAATCCACTTTCTCACATACAGCTAATTGACTTTCTCAATTATTTTTAGAGCGCAATATTATTTATGTTTTTATAGTATTGATAATATGTAGTTTGTACTGGTAATGTTTATACAGCTGTCATCGACTAAGAAAAAACAGTAGCAAAATAAAAAAAAATCAGGTATTGACAGATTTGCAGACTACTGAAAAAAGTGGTGGGTGTGTCACGCCCTGGCATTAAGCCATATCCCCACCCAAAAAGTAGCAATCTAATCTTTCTGCCACCCTCCCCTGGGGGTGAGGGTGGCGGGGCGAAAGCCCTTGGGTCACCAGGAACTTCAAAATGGCACTGTAGGAAGCTGGCTCTTTATATAATATACCAAAAAGAAGTATATTGTGTAGAGAGTCCATTAAGGTATCCCTTATGAGTGGACATGGTTTGCTTTAACAATCCCAAGGTGCTCTTTTTGGGGTAGTGTGGCTGAGCAGCCCTAGGCTTATCGAGGAGGAATGTTAGACATTGTTTTGCATACACACAGTCAATAAATGATGCACACACATTCAATAAGGAGATCCACACCAATATAAAATAATAGCTCATATTTTCATATAATTTTTTCACCAAGAACTTTGTTATTGGGTTGGTACTTTTTAAAGTAGCAGTTTTGAAGAAAAAAGGTGAACACACTTGTATTATCTCTAATAGGGTAATGTTATCCTATGGGGAAGAACACATATACTGCATATGGGTACTTAGCAGTGACTTATAGGGCCAATCTTCTCGAGTTAAGGTAAGTATGGGTCAAGGTCCAAGGCAGTGCCAACAGGTCACCTCAGTAGGCTCTGGGGCACCCGGGTGCAGAGGTGCTTTTCAGCATCGAGTGCCCTGTTGGTTTCAATGGGAAACGGTCCTGGGAAAAAGAGGCTGCAAGATGGGACTGGGCAACCAGTCTGGTCAAACCCACATAAAGGCTCGGTCCTTGAGATCCTCAGGCATATGGAGCCCCCGTCGGTTCACTTCTCCTCAGGCTGTGGGGCTCGGGGGCAGTGGTGCTTTAAGGCGTCGGGTCCGTGCTCACGGTTGAGGGGGCCTGCACAAAGAGGCTGCAGGTGGCAACTAGGAGTCCAGTCTGGGTAAACCTTTGGAGGGTCTCAGGACCTCGTTGGCACCATTGACCCACTTCGGCACAGGCATGTGAGGCACAAGTGCAGTGGTGCTTTCCAGTGTCAGGTTTTCACGGTCCGAAGTCTTCGCAGTTCTTCTTTGGTGCTGGGTGCAGGGATGTAGCTCTGCTACTCCATGAGAAATGCTGGTTGATCCTTGAAGTGCTGGCAGTATTCCCAGGCTTTTGAAGGAAGAGCAGCTGCAGGATGAGTCATCTTTGGCGCAGTTGCCAGGGATAGCAGGCTCGCTGGCAGGGTTGGGGCCAAGTCAGTTTCTGCTCATCAGTTCTTGCTCTTCACAGCTCTTCCGTGACCTTCTTCTTCTTAGGTTATCATAATCTGCTTTCCTGGTGCCAGGGTCTCCCCTAAATACTAGATTTAGTGGCATAAAGGGGAGTGAAGGGTGGTAGCCAATGGGCTACTTACCCTTGAGGTCACTACACCCCCTATATGGCCACTGTCCCAGAGTTCCCAATTTTCCTAAAGGGAGGAACATCAGGCAGCTTACCTTAGGGGTGTGACTGCCCTGGTAGTGCCCCACGCCTCCCTTCATATCTAATTTCTCACCTGTTCTGGTGCCAAATGGGCCCAAGGCAGTGGTTTGGCATTTCCTCTGTCTGGGGAAGCCATGGTCACATATCAAAGGCGTCAGAAGCCTTCGAAGCCTCCTGCCTTGATATGCTGATTACTTAGCCATCCCACTTGGAGGAGGTGACAACACCTACGGCTAGAGCAGGCGTTGTTTTTGCCCTCAGAGAACGTAGGCTTTCACCTGCAGGGGATCAGACACCTGTCAGTGGTGGCAGGTTGGTTGAAACCAGTCAGCCAGCACTCTAGAGGCTGGTAGGTTTTTAGGGGGCAACACTGTGGTGCCTTCTGGGTGGATGTATTAATAAATCCACCCCTGCAATCAGTGTGGGTTTACTAATTCAAGGTGTTTGATACCAAACACCATAGATTTCAGTGAAGATATCATGTAGCTGGGGAACTCGTTTTTACCATTGTCCAGCACATGTACTTAAAATGGCTTCCATGTTCACTTGTGATATCTAATAATTGACTTTGACATCACAGGGGCATATCTGCTCATGCAGATATGTCCACAAATGTAGTATAGTGCACCATGCCTCGGGCTGTAAGGCCTGCTGTAGGGGTGGCTTCTCTATACTGCATGCAGTGCCTACAGTCATGGCACTCAGGAGGTGTGCCGTGTTGTGTTTTCACTATTCTCTGCACCATGGCACGCAGCTTGCAATGCCAGTTTGCATGTTGATGCTGAGGGGTCCCTTAGGGTGGCACAATACATGCTGCAGCCCTTGGGGACCCTCTTCAGCCTTCTTACCTTAGGTACTAGGGGTACCACGTACTAGGGACTTAAAGGGATGTAAAAGGTATTGCCATTTGTGGAAACAATTGTACAGTTTAGGGTAAGAGATCTGGCCCTGGGGACCTGGTAAACAGGAATGGCATCGGATACCAGGCAGAAAGTGGGGGTGACCATGTCAAAAAGGGGCCCTTTCCTACAGACACCAAAGGAAACGGAAGGATGCGGGAGATCCACCTTGGTATAGGGTCCTACCCCCACCCCCAAAAGATACAATAGAGTCCCTCTGCCCCCCCTAGAAGGCAGATAGGAGGTTTGTTCTGAATGGGGGTTTGACCTCGGCGGATGGAGGACAGAAAGTCCACTTGACAACAGTGATATTGCATTTGGTAAAAACAAATGGGTGGAAGCATCTCACCCTGGCATTGGGCCATGCACCAACCCCAAAAGGTGTAGCACAGTATTTCTGCCCTCCTCTGGCGTGAAGATAAGAGTTTGCCAGAAATCACTTTCCGGAGAGCAAAAAGTCCACCAGACATAGGGATTTCAAAATGGTACCAAAACAAACAAGAGGATCAGGGCATCCCACCCTGGCATCGGGATGTACCCCTACCCCAAAAGGGACAATAGACTTTTTCTGTCCCCCTTGGGGGCAGACAGGTTTTCCCAATTGGGGGGTTTTACCACTCATCTGCCCCCAGAGGTGGTACATAGACCACTAGACACCAGGGAATATACATTTTGGCAGAAAAGGGTGGGGCCATCCTACCCTGACACCGGGCCATACCGCCACTCTGAAAGGAAGAACCCAGTCTTTCTGCCCCCTGCCCTTCAGAGCAACAGAGAGGGGGTTTGCCCCAATTTGTCCCAGTGGGAGTGGGATGGCAGAAATCCCACTAGTTGTTAGGAATATTTTTTTATAAAACAATGAGGTGAGGTCTGGTGCATTATAACATCAGGCCCCACAACCATACCTAAAGCCTCAACAGTCTTTCCGCTCCCCTAAGGATTGAAGCATCCTCATCACTATGGCAAGCAAGAGGAAATGTAGATAGTTTTCACATATGGTCCAGCAGAGTTGCTGAATGGTTACTCTATTCATGGTCATGTCGGCCACCACCTAGGGAAACCTACCAAACCCATCCATTTCTGAAATATTGACCCGAGGGGAGTCCAGGGTGGTGTGCCTTGGGTGGATCCCATGACGTTTCCTTACCTTTTAATCCCTGCGAAAAAAACTTTGCCTAAAATTACACATTTTCTTCACCTTTCTGTGACTTAATCTTCTGGAATATTCATGGATTCACATATTCCTACCACCCAGTGTTTCCACACTTGTCCCGATAAAAAACGCTACCCCACTAATGTGGCTGGGCCTAGTGCCCACAGAAGAAATGGATCAAACCTGGGAAAATGGGAATCCTTCTGAAGGACTTGCATTGTCCATTGTGTGATCTGTTCCTTATTAGTAAGAAAACATCATGAAATCTTTACAATTCACACTACCATGGACTCATCTAGGTGTCTAGTTTACAGGAATGTCTAGGTTTGGTAGATTTCCCTGCCTAAGCTTGGGCCCAAAATACTCAGCTACTCACAAAAAGAGTTGGCGTTGAGTGAAAACATTTTGTCTGTCAGTATGGCATTTTAGGTCCTTTCCTGACTCGGATGCTGGGCCAACCCACATAGTGGGGTAGTGTTTTATCAGGGCAGGATCAGTGTGGGAACGCTGGGTGACGGGAAATATGTAGATCCTTGCAGATTCCGCAACGTTTTCTCACAGAAATGTGAGAAAAATATGTATTGGTTGCCAAAGATTTAGATTTGTAAGGCCTTATGGGTAAGCCAACGTCATGAGATCCACACAAGTCACACCACCCTGAATTTCTCTGCATGACTGGTTATAGGTTTGAAGGGCTTTGTGAGTAAGAAGAGGTAAGTGGATCCATGCAAGCCAGACCACCCTGGGTGTCCAATTTCTTAAAGTGCCTAGGTTTGGTAGGTTTCTCTGGGTCACAACCTAGCAGCAGCTTCCCACATTGCAAAAAACGCGTCAGTTTTAAGTGGAAACATTTTCCTTTTTGGGGCCTATCCTGTAGCAGGTTCAGGGCTCACCCACACACAAATGGGGTACCGTTTTTATTGGGACAAGTGTGGAAACGCCTGGTGGTAGGAATAGTTTGAATCCCCACAGGTTCCTGAAATTACTCTCACAGAAATGTGGAGAAAAATGCATGCTTTTAACTAACCTTTAAGGTTTGGAAGTCCATATAGGTAAGAAAGCCTCATGTGTTTCACACCACCTTAAACTTCCCTAGGTGTTAGTTTTCGGAAATGTCTGGGTTTGGTAAGTTTCTCTGGGTGGTGGCTGAGCTGGGGCTCAAATTTCGCAGGTATCCACATTGTGAAAAAAAGTATTGATTATGCCGGGTGAAATCTGATGTCTTCTGGTTGAGTTTTGTGGTGTTCTGTGTTGCGGGTGCTAGGCCCAGCCACACAAGTGGGTTACCATTTTGATTGGGAGACTGGTGGGAACACACAATTGTAGAACATTTGTTATTAACAATTGGATTTGTCTGCATTCTTGGCTTCCAAATTTAAGCAAATGAGCAAGAAAAAACACGTTTTGCAAAATGTCCACTGAATCACTTGATAATATGGGTGACCCCAAAGTGAGACATTTACAAATAACCACTGTTAATATACTCAGTATCGTGTGCAAATTTCAGAAATACATACGTTTTCATCATATAATTTTTCATTCATTAGATTTTACAATATGAATTGCTGCATGATCGGTTTACAATGAAAATCATTGTAAGTTGCAGTTCAGGTGCTGATTATGGGTATTCCATGTTTTTGGAAGCCTACACACTTTATATATTTTAGCAACTAGAAGAGTCTGACAAACTTAACATTATATTGCTTTTTTAAATCGGACATCATTACTAAAGATTTCAGTTAAAAACATCACCAATTACTATTTTTTCTACATTTTTTCATAATTTCTTTTTTATTTCAATGATTAGTTCTATGTGAAAACTTTCAGGGATCTACACAGATGACCCCTTGCTGAATTCAGAATGTCTACTTTTCTAAATGTATTGCTGTCCGGGATCATGGATGGGTTTTATGTATGTTTCCACCACAAACTGCAAATAGGTTGAAACCACAAAAATTAAGAAAAAATAGACAACCTCTTAGAAAAGTTCACAAACTGTGGTAAAAATGTTTTTATACAACAATTTGTATGCCAATGTCTTAGCATTGACAGGGAGACAACGTAATCAGAACCTATTTACTTGTTAATAGAATAGAATGTCTTTCATCTTTAATCATGTTTATATTATCCTTCTGTAAATAATAAAAACGGCTTTACTTGGCCTTATTGGATTCCTTCTAAAAGTTGCTTCCAGTTAAAAGAAAATTATGGATACGTTTTATTTTTGTTCTGTAGTTCCACCCTTGCATTATTTAAACAACTTTATATGTGACAAGCATAATACTGTATATGTAGCCAGGCAAGCAACTTGATGCTTCTATGAAAGAATGTTCTGCCTTTCAAAACCTCTTATGCAATCTAGTCTCCAAGAAGTGTGGAGACTTACGGTTTTTGGAGGGTGAGAAGACTTTGCATAGCAGGTGAGGCTGTATTGAAGCATATGGATTGAGTTGGCCATTTTGGGAGGGTGAAAATGTACTGCTCATTATGCCATCGGGGTCAGAAGCGCAATGGTTGTTTTCTTTTTCTTGTTACCATGTTTACATTTATGTTTTCCTGACTTACTAGGTTGAATCCCTGGCGTTCAGAATCTTAGCATGTGTGTTACAAGTATTAATCATTTTAAATTAGGCAAACGGTTACTTTGCTTTTAGTTGACTATTTCACTGTGGGCCAGCACAGTTCCAGTTACTTACTTCCAATTTTCATTATTCTGTGAAGTCCTTGATTTTTAGCTCCTTTTCTTCATGTTCTGTTATACCCCAAGGATCGGAGACAGACACCATGTTCAATTCCAACTACTATCTAATCTGGGAGAGGCTGAATCGGTCCCTTGGAGAGGAAGGGAATGTGAAGGAAGGCTTTGAGTGATGGTAAGCAATCAGTGCATTACCACTTCGTCCATTTTCCTTGTCAAGGTCCTTCCGTAATGAAGATGAACCAAACAGTGCATTTACCTTATGCTGCACAATTGACTGTTAAATAGAAATGGTAAAATAAGGTCATGTCACCTTGCTATAGGTAAAGCAATAGAATGATTTAAAAATCAAACACAAGGTGGCAAGGTCCAACAAAGGGCAGGCACATGTTGCTTTACCCGAGAGATGACTTCCAAAACCAATTATCCCAGTAACATGGACCAGCTAGGAGAAGGCCTTGTAGACAATTGCAACCCTGAGGAAGAGGTAACAGAGGTGCGTACCAAAATATAACCCAAACAAAAATTTTAGAAAGAGACAAGGAAGCCCCCTGAACAAAAGATGACCACTACTAAGGTTAACGTATCAAATCCCCTGAAGCATATAAGTCAAAGTTGTGAAAAACAACTCCCATACCTTAAGGATGATCTATTGTCCAGAACAACACAGAAGAAATGCAGAAAAACAAAGCAATCGCCAGTGTCAGCAAGAATGCCCTTATTGGAGAATAAGCCATTGGATCAGACTCTATATCACAAGGTCATTCCCAGAAAGGAAACAAGACATAACTGAAAATTGCAAATTTGATTTATACCACATGTAATCAAAAATATTGAGGTACAACCAACTTGCATGGGCCCCAACCCCATGCATTGCAATAAAGGACTTATGACCATGGTGAGATGGTCATAGAACGTGGACAGAGCTTGGTGTGTCTGTACCACCATTATGGAAATTAGCAATAAACATACCTGAACATGTGTATCAGAGCAAATGTCTGAAGAACCCACAAAGTCCTGGCATGGGACATCATATAAAACAGATAAACAATATAGGCACAGGAACCATATGTGGCACCTAAAGAGGATGACATCAATAGGAGAGGAGTTGGCCTAACGGCTAAGGCTGTCGTCCTCGAATCTGGGGAACTGGGTTCGAGTCTCGGCAATGACGCTGAACATCCTGTGATTCTGATCAAATCACTTAATCTCCCTGTGCCTAACAAAAAAATGATTGTGTCCTCATGTAACGCAACTGGTGCTATGTAAAGCGCTCTGATACCCGATACTTTCGGGTCAAGTTCGCGCTATATAAAACTCCGTAAAATAAAAATAGGAGAATCCAGTGCAGTCATGGGCTGTCTGACTGTCGAGTCAGGAAAATACATCCCCTTGCAATTGTATCTTCTGAAGGGCAGCCATTGTCAAAAGTGTTTCTTGCCAGTCTAAGACCAAAGAGAGGGTATCAGAGAAACACCTGTAGTCCCTCTGAAGCAGTGGTTAGTGACAATCAAGTAGAACAAAACAAGTATATATCAAGACACAAACGTGGCACACAGACCTCACAGTTCTGTAAAAAAGGAAGCACACAAATTCATCCAGCTCAATGCCAACATAGCTCAGCTGCAAAATGAGGCGGATCAGATTTCACTAATGCAGTTGCACTTCCTAAATGACCAGAATAAAGCATCAGCAAACATAGGACACTCCTCAAAGTGACAAAATCAAATCAGGAAAAGATGGACTGTTATTGCCCTACGTGGTGCATATGGTAAGAACCCAAACCTCATAACTTGTTTTAAAAGGGAGCACCCTATTGCACTAGATATCCAGGGCTTAATGTCAACATCCCCTGACTACAAAAAAGGCAGGGCAGACTCTACTATTGGGATCACACCTCGTAAATGACCGCAAATGTTGGCCTTGTTTTTCTGTATAATTGCTTCATAAAACTGTACATGTGATTGTCGATTCTATGATTATTTTGAAGTAATGTGAGCAGTGAACACAGACAAACTTGGTTTGGAAACAGCTTTCGCACGAGCAGGAGGAGGCTTGTGATGGGATTGTATTTGGTGTATATATTATTATCATGCATTCTCATCACAGTTATTGATATAAGCTTGCTTACCATTGCACTTTTTGTCTACTAGATGTCTGACACACACTTATTCTGCAGAAAATATAGAATTACATTTTTTCTGAACATGTGTAGTAATGGGACATTTTCATTTACAGTGTCTTAGGGGCTCATTACGATGGCGGGCGGAACCACAACCGCCGTGCTGGCGGATGCAAAAACCACCAGTTACCGCCGGCACGCAGCAGTCCACACGCCCGCCCAATTACGATGCGAAAAGTAGGCCAAACACCGCCGGCAAGCCAGCAACACCGTCTGCCATCAAAGTGCGCCCGTACACGTAGCGGCGCAGCTCAACTGACACACACCGTCCGACGAAACACGTCCCGCCCGGCGCATAAATTACGATGCCGCAAACAAACGGCTCCCACGGCCAAGAAATACCGTACGACAAACCGAGCGGTAACACGGACGCCGAGCACGGACAACGAAGAAGCGGCTCCCCGAGCATGAATCCAGCACTGCAGGCCCTCCCCATGCTCCTGCTGATGCACCACCAAGGACGCAACGTACCGCGGAGACGCAGGTAGGCACACACAACAAGTGCACGCAAACAGCGCACACAGTGCAAGGGCGGAAAAAGCGGACAACCCCCACCAGCGCGTGTACACTACACATCCACCATTGCATCCACATATGACACACAGGCCAAATCGTAACATCGCGTAACACATGTGTACACACCACCTGGGACTAGGAACCAACAACCCCGTCACGGCCCCAAAGCGGCGATGACGCCGCCACACATGCGCACAACGCAGAGGCCAACCGCAGCGCCATGCATGCGTCGCACACAGACACAGGGACACAACCAAGCAGCACACACATCAGCCCCACCCCGAACGCACATGCACGTGACAGGCCTGCCACAGACATGTCCCCAACGCCCAATTCACGGACAACACCCAACGCCACACAACCGACGCACACATGTCAGTGAAGACACGCAACAGCAGGACACACCCCAGTGTAACAAACATGGCGTAGCACACAGCGGCGGCAACACCAACTAGGAGAAGCAGGGCCCCTTCGGGAAGAGGAACGCCAGTACCACACTGAAACACCCATACCACCCTGCACATATGAACAAGACATATAAAACGGAACACCAAAGAGCCCGGGACCGACAACAGGTGGCCCAAGAATAACATTCACACACAAGGCCCAACGCAGAGCGGAAAGGCAGCCTGCCGCCCACACAAGGGAGAGCAGACAGCACTGAATGACCTTCCATTCCAACTCCGAAACCACAGCCCTACGACAGAAGCCGGTGAATACAGCCATTGTCCAAGAATAGACCAACACAGGCTTGCCGAGGAGACCGACCACAGGGCAGATAGCGCATATCACAGAAGCACACAACGGACGGGGAAGAAAGAAGAAAACACTCCCCATGTCGGCCACATGCAAGTTAATTGGAAGGAGTCACACATCACTGACCTTGAACTGTCTGAGAAGCATGTGGAAAGAGGGCCCGTGTCCTCCAAACAAGCCAACAGAACACAAGTCCTGTCTCCCTACGACTACACAGAGCTCACAGCAACCTCGGAGCGTGCACATTGCAGACTGCACACACAGCCGGAGCACGCCACCACAACGCACCGCTGCGAAATGGCAACCGCAACACACCTACCCAACTACGCCGAACAGCTCAAGCTGTACAAAACCAACCTGTTTCATACATTGGGATGCGATCTCCTGTCCCTGCTGAACGTAAGTTACCGACTGACTTACCGCATCACATTGTTCAGCTGCGTCATGCCCGTCTTCTACTGTCGGAGGTGTCCCTACCAGCATCCCGTGGAGATATGCCTCTCCAACCCGGCATGTCTGAAGGCGGACCTGCTACCACTACTCCTCCCTCTGGACGCACACGACAGGGCCTGCTCTGCCTATGGGGGCATGGCGTATGTGGCCAACATCGCACCCGCACTGAAATGGGACCACTGTGCCTCCACACGACGGATCATCGAGAACAGCTACATCGAATGTCACCCAGCATGCCCCATCATGGTCCTCCAAGGGACAACTTACGAACAACACCTTGACAGCCACCATCCGCTACATTGGCTGGCAAACATGTACACCACCAATGACATGGAAGCCCTGCTGGACGGCATCGCATACCTGACAACCTGTCAATTCGTCGGACCACAACGCAGGTTCCCCGATTGACCTATGATGTCCAACTCCGCACCCATGCTTAGCTTCCGCACGGACTGGCCAGTCACCACCACAACAGCCATACCAAACGACCGGCAACTGTAACCACACCATCAACGACATCGCCATGACATCGGATATGACCGGGACATGCACACTGTTCCCCATCACATCCAGGAACACCGCATGCATCGTGGGAGGCAGTGGCATGGGCTCTGTGTATCGCACCCACATGGACGGAACTGCACGAACAACCAGGACACGACATGGATCCAGCGCCCATGGACACACACACCGCTCAGTGGACATGAATAGGTCGCCTGGAGTCTGTGGGTGCTGCACCCTCCCACCCCCGCCCCGGGAATCCCATACCAGGACCTTTGCATGGACGACAAGTGCATACAACAACAACACGACCCCAGTGACTGTGACATGTCCAGTAACCACCACAGTGCAACAACAAGTGGCACGCCGCTGCATGCACGCAAGCACATGCCCTGATGTCATCTCACATGCACGCGTGCATGAGGAACAACCGCAGCAAACCTGTCACATGGAACTGAGATGGACTGTGCCCATGATGCCAAGCGGTCTGGTAGGCTACATGTATACCGTCTGTGTCAAAGTCCGCAGCTCCGCAGCTATACGTAAATGTACATTAGCACAGCCTTGGCCAAGCAGATGTCACTCTGAAGACCACATGCAACAGCCAATCACATGTAACCCCACACCCTATCCCATTTGCAATCATGCTCAGTATATCCTCAACATGTATTCCGCTGCCAGTAGTGTCCACTATACTGCATCACAGAGGACAGAAGACTCAATATAATGTTTGAAACCAAAACTGTCTCCGCTGACTCATTTCACAAGTACGAATGAGAGAGGATGAGAGTATGTGAAGTACACGGCAGTCGTGACATGACCATGTAGTCCACTGGTATTGGATGTCAACGCAAATGAGTAGCACAACTGTGGAAGACACACATGTGTCGTGTGAAGTCGTATGGACGCAGTGCTCAGGTGGGTGGGTGTGACGGGTAGATGCGCACATGCCAAGTTGGAGCACGCCGTGTTGGGAGGGGTCATGAACAGTACACCACCGCTTCCCTGGGCATTGTGAGAGGACACCTGTCGGGGGAGTGAACACGTGTGTGCACAGCAGCCGGGCACACGTACAAAGCGGTACCAGGCGCACCTCAGCCCACCCTCTGTGGACAAGCTGGATCCTGTTGTGCGCCCGCCATGCCCCTTGACAAGGCACACACAGCCCCAGTCGACCAGGTGTAACCCCAACATAGTCAATCCGCACAGGCGATACAGGGCACGGGATGGCAGTGGAGCATGGTGTGTGAGAGGTCTCCTCGCGCTCCTCCTGGTCATATCACGCAGGCAATAGAACCTCAACGTCTAGCATGGCACAAGTCAAATGGAAGTGTAGGGGGACGCACCACAGCACGAGCAGCACTGACGTCACGGGAGGTGGCTCGCACCATCCCATCCATTGCCCATCATACCAACCACGCCACATGCCATTGCGACTAAGTGCAAGCGCGTGCGCCACCACCCCCGAGCCCTCCCCAGAGAGGCCAAAGAGTGAATGTGTGGGCCATCAGCCACAGACGGACGCGGCCTGGCCGCAAGGGCAGCCACAGCCACTGGGTGTCGCAGGTGGCGGATCCGGAAGGCGAAGACTGTGATGCATAGTCCATGCAGGCCGGGTCTCCTTTTGCATTTGTCGCCCTAAGTGGGAAGGGTATGCCCAGACGTGGGTCCCATGCTCACTACACCACTGGATTTAAGCTAGCCTGGCTGAAGAAGGGTGATGCCCTGAAACCGGTCCCAGGATGCTTGTTTCCGGTCCAGCGAGGACCTGGCTTGGCAGTTCGGGCTGGACTGTTCCCACAAGGAACAAGGTCAAGACTGATTTGCAAATGGCTGGGTCCAAACTGGGGTGGTGTGGTGAGCAAAAGAATGATGGATTTAACCCAGATCCTTGTGACTGGGGGTGAATGTTTGCATTGTCCAGCATTCCGTCCATCAATTGTTTCTTTTGCATTTGTCGCCCTAAGTGGGAAGGGTATGCCCAGACGTGGGTCCCGTGCTCACTACACCACTGGATTTAAGCTAGCCTGGCTGAAGAAGGGTGATGCCCTGAAACCGGTCCCAGGATGCTTGTTTCCGGTCCAGCGAGGACCTGGCTTGGCAGTTCGGGCTGGACTGTTCCCACAAGGAACAGGGTCAAGACTGATTTGCAAATGGCTGGGTCCAAACTGGGGTGGTGTGGTGAGCAAAAGAATGATGGATTTAACCCAGATCCTTGTGACTGGGGGTGAATGTTTGCATTGTCCAGCATTCCGTCCATCAATTGTTTCTTTTGCATTTGTCGCCCTAAGTGGGAAGGGTATGCCCAGACGTGGGACCCGTGCTCACTACACCACTGGATTTAAGCTAGCCTGGCTGAAGAAGGGTGATGCCCTGAAACCGGTCCCAGGATGCTTGTTTCCGGTCCAGCGAGGACCTGGCTTGGCAGTTCGGGCTGGACTGTTCCCACAAGGAACAGGGTCAAGACTGATTTGCAAATGGCTGGGTCCAAACTGGGGTGGTGTGGTGAGCAAAAGAATGATGGATTTAACCCAGATCCTTGTGACTGGGGGTGAATGTTTGCATTGTCCAGCATTCCGTCCATCAATTGTTTCTTTTGCATTTGTCGCCCTAAGTGGGAAGGGTATGCCCAGACGTGGGTCCCGTGCTCACTACACCACTGGATTTAAGCTAGCCTGGCTGAAGAAGGGTGATGCCCTGAAACCGGTCCCAGGATGCTTGTTTCCGGTCCAGCGAGGACCTGGCTTGGCAGTTCGGGCTGGACTGTTCCCACAAGGAACAGGGTCAAGACTGATTTGCAAATGGCTGGGTCCAAACTGGGGTGGTGTGGTGAGCAAAAGAATGATGGATTTAACCCAGATCCTTGTGACTGGGGGTGAATGTTTGCATTGTCCAGAATTCCGTCCATCAATTGTTTCTTTTGCATTTGTCGCCCTAAGTGGGAAGGGTATGCCCAGACGTGGGTCCCGTGCTCACTACACCACTGGATTTAAGCTAGCCTGGCTGAAGAAGGGTGATGCCCTGAAACCGGTCCCAGGATGCTTGTTTCCGGTCCAGCGAGGACCTGGCTTGGCAGTTCGGGCTGGACTGTTCCCACAAGGAACAGGGTCAAGACTGATTTGCAAATGGCTGGGTCCAAACTGGGGTGGTGTGGTGAGCAAAAGAATGATGGATTTAACCCAGATCCTTGTGACTGGGGGTGAATGTTTGCATTGTCCAGCATTCCGTCCATCAATTGTTTCTTTTGCATTTGTCGCCCTAAGTGGGAAGGGTATGCCCAGACGTGGGTCCCGTGCTCACTACACCACTGGATTTAAGCTAGCCTGGCTGAAGAAGGGTGATGCCCTGAAACCGGTCCCAGGATGCTTGTTTCCGGTCCAGCGAGGACCTGGCTTGGCAGTTTGGGCTGGACTGTTCCCACAAGGAACAGGGTCAAGACTGATTTGCAAATGGCTGGGTCCAAACTGGGGTGGTGTGGTGAGCAAAAGAATGATGGATTTAACCCAGATCCTTGTGACTGGGGGTGAATGTTTGCATTGTCCAGCATTCCGTCCATCAATTGTTTCTTTTGCATTTGTCGCCCTAAGTGGGAAGGGTATGCCCAGACGTCGGTCCCGTGCTCACTACACCACTGGATTTAAGCTAGCCTGGCTGAAGAAGGGTGATGCCCTGAAACCGGTCCCAGGATGCTTGTTTCCGGTCCAGCGAGGACCTGGCTTGGCAGTTCGGGCTGGACTGTTCCCACAAGGAACAGGGTCAAGACTGATTTGCAAATGGCTGGGTCCAAACTGGGGTGGTGTGGTGAGCAAAAGAATGATGGATTTAACCCAGATCCTTGTGACTGGGGGTGAATGTTTGCATTGTCCAGCATTCCGTCCATCAATTGTTTCTTTTGCATGGGTCTCCATTTGGGGCACCACGCAGGTGGACGGCGTCCCGCCACACATCATACCCTGAGACAGCCCACTCGTGCAACTGGACCCACACATACACTCCTTGCCCTCTCTGGTGCGAGCTTGGGGCTGCCTGTGCAAGCGCTAGCCTCGCAGGTGAGCATGCATATTGGGGGAGCGAGGGGAGGACATGAGGGCTGGGGCGAAGATGACTGTATCACTGTCAGTTAGTACAAGGGATGACCCAGATGTGGAAAGGAAGAGACGTGTCCCGTGTGTACTGCAACTAGTCGCCAATCCAACTACCCCCCATGTCCGGAATGTAAGCCCGCACCTAGGCCCGCCCATCCGCCACATCGAACATACCACCAGCACGACAACCTTCCCATTCGAAACACTGACTGGGGGTGGCGACCAGTGAACAATCATGTGTAGCCTACCCACGCGTACATGTGGGCCCTCCATGATCCATGTCACCTGCGGCAAAGTCATGACATGCGCAATGAGGGAAGTGAGGAGAGCTGTCCGCCCCACGCGCAGAAGGTGCATCAGCTCCACAGACCCAGCAGCGAGTCCAGCAGGGGTCACATGTGCAGGGGCAGCTGTGCCTGGTGTGAAGGCACATGCATATAGACAGCACATCGACCAATGTGTAGTCTGCCCACATCTACAGTCCATCATCATGCGGACATAGGAATTGAACACAGGGCAACACATCTTAGTTGGTGCACCCACCGTGACCAACAATGCGCAATCATCGACGTACCCGCCCTGTGCATGGCTCCCCACCCAACGGAGGCACATCCAGTGCCACCATCCCACACACACAAGCCTTCCACGGAACATGCTGTGTCCAATGGTCAGTACAGAGTCAGCGCCCATCTGGTGGATCCTGAACAGGAGACACATGCACACACATGCCAGCTCCCACTATGTACGTCTGCCACCTGGCACGTGCAATGTAACCTCTCACCTGTGACGTGTGACTGCAAGCACACAGCCGTCTTGGCATGGGGCTGTCAATGTGGACACCTGTCAATGTTTCGGGAGGTGTGATCCGTACAGTGCTGTACATAGGGTGCAGTGCTGACACCTACTACTGTCTCATATCCCCTCGTGCCACAGGTCCCACTTGTTTTGGCCGCTCAGCCTGTGCCCACATCATCGTCGTCGTGTGCCATACTCATCCAGCCGCGGAAGCAGTCCCATGCTCAGCAGACATTCATGTTGCCGTGGCGTTGCCGCTTGACGGATATGCAGTCAGTCCCCATCAGCACGCCCCGCAAGTCATTGGGGCCTAGATCCCCATGTGCATGCACATGGCAGTGGTTTGTATCACTAGCCATTGCCATTGTTGGGAGACCTGTGTAAGTGTATTGTGGCCGTGCCGTCCCAGCTTGACAGCTGGGCTGTGGCTCATGTGCTTGCTCAGTCATGTCAGTGATGTGTATGCGAAATTGCTATGTGTCGTGTTGCTTTGACATGTGTCCTCTGCCATTGTCCCTAGGCGGAGACCGAACATTGACCGCCCATACCAATTGCTGGCGGACATGGACGATACAGAGGTTATTAGGAAGTTTCGGCTGGACAGGCCAACCCTGCATCGACTGTGTGCCATGTTAGAACCCCATCTCCGTCCCCGCAGGGTGTATCCGACTGCTGTCACCCCCACGGCTAAGGTGATGGCCGCCATGCATTTCTTCGCCACTGGGTCATTCCAGCACACAGTGGGCATTGGAGGAGGGATGTCCCAGCCCATGTTCAGCAAGGTGCTGAGGGATGTACTGGCAGCCATGATGCTGTACCGAAACAGGTACATCCGCTTCCCCAGGGCTCGTGAATTGGCGGCAGTGAAGGGTGCATTCTATGCCCTTGGCAGAATCCCACACGTCGTTGGAGCCATTGACTGCACACATGTCGGCCTTGTTCCACCACAGGCCACTGAGCACCTGTACCGCAACAGGAAGCACACTCACTCCCTGAATGTGCAAGTGGTGTGCCTTGCGGACATGGTGATCACCCACGTGTGTGCAAAGTTCCCAGGCTCGGCCCATGACGCACACATAATGCGCAACAGCATCTTGCCACGACTGATGTCCAATATGCAACAGGATCGTGGCTGTATTGTCGGTGAGTATGTGGAGTGGTGTAGCGTGCTGGTTGTGCGATGCTGTCCCCTGTCCAGTTGGAATAGCAACGGTTCTCTGTGTCCCTCACACCCAGGTGACTCTGCGTACCCGAATGGGGCATGGCTGCTCAGTCCATTGAGGAATCCTCGCACCCCAGCAGACGATCGCTACAATGAGGCACATGGGAGGACCAGATGTGTGGTCGAGCGTACCTTTGGCCTCCTCAAGTCCAGGTTCAGGTGCCTGGACCGCACCGAGGGTGCGCTGGCGTACTCCCCACAGAAGGTGTGCCGGATAGTGGTGGTGTGCTGCATGCTGCACAATCTGGCCATTCGGAAGCAGATCCCCCTCATCGTGGATGACGGAGATCAACCAGGGCCCCAGCCCGCAGACCAGGACAGCTCGAGTGAGGAGGACAGCGGAGAGGAGGAAGCTGGTAATGTGCGGCAGCAGCTCATCGCCCGCTACTTCACTTGACGGTGAGTGTCCATGTACGACGGCTGATGTGGCTGTATCTGTGCAGGTGTGTGTGTGCTGTGTCAGGGTGGCCGTTTGTTCACTGCGTGCTGTGTGTCAACGCTCCATGGCCAGGGTAGTATGCCACTGTTGGTGGCTGTGGCATTGTGCCCTATTGCTCTGTGCGATGTGTGTACATTGCTTGTAGTTGTTGACATGTACTGTGTGATGGGTGTGTGACACACTCATTGAATGTGCTCCTGTTCTGTCTCCCACCCCTAGGTCCCTACAGGCCTCCGGATTCCATTGCCATGCCACGCATCAGGTGCCTTTCCGCCCAAGGTGGCCGTTGTATTCCGTACAAATAAAACACAGGGCACAAACAGCAGTTAGTGTAAAAGGTGCATTTATTTCAAACTGTGACATGTGATTGTGTGTAAGGTGATGACAAAAGTGGTGCGTGCAGTGACAATGAGCTGTCGGTCATGGCTGCGTGATGCTCAGGGTGTACCCACTGGTTCTATGTCCATAGTCCAACACACACATGCCATCCAGATGGCTGTGTGGAGTGGGATCGTAGTCCAAGTCAATGCAGTGGCTGGTCAAGGAAGGCTGGCGGAAGGCTGGCTGGCTGCCTCACTTGCGTTTGGAGCGTGCGAAGTCCTCCCGGGAGATCTGTTTCCACTTCGGACGGCCCCTTCCACGTTTGCGAGGGGGTGCCTGCTTGCGACATGCTGGTGGTTGAGGTGTGCTCACTGGCTGTGGACGCAGGGGAACTGGACACTGCTGCTCGACCCTGCGCCCCGGCAGGTGGTGGCGGAGGGGAGCTGCTGTCCCTGGCTGTGACCTCACCGCCACCACCAGCTGGCCCATGAGGTCCACGAGTTGGCCCATACGGGCGTCCATGGACCTCAGCACCCCCAGCACCTCACGCGTGTCTGAAGCAGACCGGACCCATTGTCCTTGGGCCTCTTCATAGGCCCCAAGGACTCTGGCCATTTGAGGCAGGGCATGGCTCCCAGGGGAGGCTGGCGTTTCCCTGACCCTGCTCCTCCTACCAGTCCTGCTGCCACCGGCCTGCCCACTAGCCACATTGCTCACCACGGTCCTCGCTGTGGCTCCCAGGGTGGATCCAGTCGGCCGGGCCACCACCTGCGCTGGGGCTGGTGCCAGCGAAGACGTGGTGGTGGTGGCGGCGGTGGTGGTCGGTGCGGCGATGGTGGCGGTTGCGGCAGTGGTAGTGGCCACAATGACCGTGGCCGCAACGACAGTGGCAGCAGGGGGCTGGGAATGTTCAGCAGCCCTGGATGATGGGTTGGTGGGTAGGAGGGGTCCTGGGGAGCGGCTGGGCCCTGCCACACCAGATGGGCCTGCTTGGTGGTCCGTGTCCGAAGAGGAGGACAGATCCTCCAGATCCGTGTGTCCTCGTTGGGGGCTTGTAGGCTGGCTGTGCTGGCTCCATCCCCAGCATCCAGCAGTTCGTCACCTGTGGAGAGAATGAGATTTGTTATTGTGTTGCACCTGGCGAAGTATGTATTTGTCGTCTGACATTAACAGTTCGTGCAATCTCGTACATGGGTTTCCCGGAGGCGTGTGTGTGGCTGTAGCATCTGTAGTTGTGTGTGCTTGGCAATGGGACTGTGTGCTGTGCACATGTGGCATGGGACGGATTGGCCATGCCGATGGGTGTGTTGCTGTGCCCCTACTTATTGTGACTCTGGTGTATGCGGGCTCCTGGCCCATCCTGGGTCTGGTTTGTACTTTGCTTTTGGTGTTCAGATGGGACGCTTAGGAACGCATATGGCAACATGGGGGCCATGCCCCAGATTCGCATTTGGGAGGGAATATGCTTTTGGGGTTCAAATGGAACGCTTAGGAACGCATATGGCAACATGGGGGCCATGCCCCAGATTCGCATTTGGGAGGGAATATGCTTTTGGGGTTCAAATGGAACGCTTAGGAACGCATATGGCAACATGGGGGCCATGCCCCAGATTCGCATTTGGGAGGGAATATGCTTTTGGGGTTCAAATGGAACGCTTAGGAACGCATATGGCAACATGGGGGCCATGCCCCAGATTCGCATTTGGGAGGGAATATGCTTTTGGGGTTCAAATGGAACGCTTAGGAACGCATATGGCAACATGGGGGCCATGCCCCAGATTCGCATTTGGGAGGGAATATGCTTTGGGGTTCAAATGGAACGCTTAGGAACGCATATGGCAACATGGGGGCCATGCCCCAGATTCGCATTTGGGAGGGAATATGCTTTTGGGGTACATGCTGTGAGCCATGGGTGCCGAACGTGACATGTGTTGTGGCAGCATGACAGTGCATGGTTTGAGGTGTGTGCATGCTTGACATGGCCTGCATATTTGCTGTCTGTTGTGATTACTGGACATGGCATTGGACGCATCGTTATGAGTGAGTGATGGTTGTGTGCCAGCCAACGTATTGCAGTTGTCCCATCTCCTTGGTGTGCGTGCTGCCCTGTGCCATGTGCATCACTGCAGTGCTCGGGGGTGTGTGGCCCATGTTGTGTGTTGTTGCTCACAGTGTGTCGTGCGCTTCATTGACTTCTGGCACATGGTTGGTCATGGGCATGTATCTTAGCGTGACTGCTGTATGTGTGGCAGCTGTGCGGATGACATGCCTTTCATGAGACTGGGGCTGACGGATGGGATGGATGGTATGTTGTATGTGCATGGTGTGTCTGTGTGTTTGATGGGTTCAGTGGTGTTCGTGTGCATTTATGTTGTTCCGCTCTGTTGCGTCTAGTGTTGTTTGTCTTACATAGGCGTAGTTGTGGGGTGTGTGGTTGACAGGCAGTAGGAGCTACATGGACAGGACTTCAATGGTGTTTCGGTTGTGTGTGATGAGTTGCACAGTGGCTGCCGTGTGGTACTATATTCAGTGTGGCTTGTGCATGCAGACGTGGCTCCTTGGGTGTTGCTATGTCTGTGATGGGTCATGTGGGGTGTGAGTCTGTTGTTCATGTCCGTGTGCACATTGTTCACTTGTTCGTGACGGTGGGCGGTGCTGCGTGTTCGTCTGCTACGTGACATGTCCCATGTGTTGGTCGTGTTCCGGTCCTCATGCCTCCAGTAATCCAGCCCTGTCCAGTTTCCCACCTGCAAGTTGTTCGTGCGTGCACTGTACTGGATGCCACATGGCTCTAAGCAGGGGGTGCTCCATGTTGCAGGTCTGTGGGGGTGGGGGGTGTTGTGGGTCGTGGGGGTGGCTGGACACCCACTGACACCGATTGCTGTGGACCGTGATGTCTGCCTTTCGGCTGTCGTTGTGCACTGCGGTGGCTGACACGTGGCTGTGGGGTGTGGGGGATGCTCCTCCTTGCTGTGCTGTGGGACTAGGGGCCTGGTGTGTGTTGTACTTGGGCTGTCCACCGTCCCACCCACTGAACTTTGTGTTCCTGCCACTTACCTGTTACTTGTCGGTTAGTGCAGCTGTGGCGGACACATGGGTGTGGTGGGTGCTCGTTGTGGCGCTTCTGGCATATTTGGGGACCTGTTGGTGGTTACGTGGCTGGCTGAGTGTACACATGTCCCCACGTATCTTACAGTTGTTCGGTTTGGGCTGTGTGTGGTGGTGTCTGTTGCATGTGTGTGTGATGTGTTGTGTATTGTGTGCTGGACATGGGGGTGTTTGTCCCAGGGAGCTGTGGCATGGTGGTAGTGCATGTGAGTACATAGCGGTGTGCTGGTATACATTAGTTTGTACTTACCAGCCTCCACTCCCCTGCTAATCCGGCGAGGATCTCCGGATGTATTATGACTCGCACCTTCTCCTCCCACGCTTTGAAGGTCTTGAAGAGCGCGGGATTCCCTCCGCCAGTGACGGCAGCCAGCTCTCTGTTTTTGCCCTCCTTCTTCTTGACCAGGCTCTTGACGTCATTCCAACGTTTGTTTATTTCTCCTCTGTTCCTGGGCAGGGTCCCGACTGCATTGACCTGGTCTACGATCCGGTTCCACATTCTGTTTCTGGTGGCTAGTGGTGTGTGCTGGACCATGTTCCCATAGATTTGTGGGTACACCTTGATGATCTCGTCGACCATGACCATCAGCTCAATGGGCGTGAACTTGGGCATCCTTTGTGGTGCCATGGTGTTTGTGGTGCTGGTGCGGTGTGTGTTGTGTAATGTGCAGGGGGTTTGTGGTGCAGGTGTTTGGTGGTGGTGGTGGTGGTGGTTGTGATGTGTGCGTTTCTGTGGTGTGCTGCTGTCCTTGCTGTGTCACTGTGTCCTCTCCTCTCCTCTCTGGTTTGCAATGTTGCAAGGGGTTGTGGTCTGTGGGAGTGCTGCTTTTGTACTTACCTATGTGGGTGTGTCCTCATGGTCTGTTGTTTTCAGGTGTGTTGTGTCTGGGGTTCTGGCCTTTGTAGTTTTTGTTTGTCCGGGGGGTGTTTTCGGGATGTGTACTGTGCTTGTGTATTTGTGCGTGCCTTGCTGTGTGGACTTGTTGGCCATGTTGTGTGCTATTGGTTTTGTGAGCGGATGGTTTCTGTGCAGGTACGTGGGCGCCATGGCTTCTGCCGTGTCGATTCTCATCGGCGTTGTTTGCGCTGGCGGGCGGTATATTTGTAGTTTTCACGCGCTCATGGCGGTGCGATCGTAATTTCACGTGCGGTGTGTCGGCCGTGAGGGCGGGCGGTTTTGTGTTGTCGTGCGTGTTTCCGTCCGTGGCGGGCGGTTTGACTCCGACTCGGACGTTGGCGGGCGGTATTTTGTGTGATTTTTCCGCCGATGGCGGTTTTCGGTTTGTGTAATCGTAATGGCGTGGTCGGTGTTCAGACGGTGTGTGCGGGCGGATTTTTGCCGCTTTCATGCCTGGCGGATTTTTTTACGCCGGGTATCGTAATGGGCCCCTTAGTAACTATCTTATCTCCTTAAGATTTACATCACTGTAAAGTAGATGCAAAGCCTTTGGCCAGCTCTGCCGTTTTGGACACAACATGTATTTTTCTATTCTACCTTGTTAGAACACATGTCAAAGCCGCTGTCGTCATCGGCTCCTACAGATGACATGCAGCCATAGGGTGTTGTGTAGTTCCCACTAATCAGTAGGACCTGCACGTTTGTGGACAACATAAACTGTGGGTGAGCTGCCTAGACTGATTCTATGCATCCCCACAGTATATGTTGGCCCGGAGACCAGCTAGCTCACAGTGCCACCACAAGTCCCCCCTGAGCCAGCCAGGGAGCAAATAGTTTATGGCAACCACGGAACATGAGAACCCTGACCCCTCAGGGATCGTGGTAACAGATCTGGAACCCTTTTGCACAGTCTCTCGTGCTCTCTTGTTCTCAAAGAAGTATACAGAGAATACACAATGGGACGTTTTCAATATATTTATTGAACCAAAGTTATTCTTGTATAGAGTACATGTGCTGCGATAATCAGTAGACTAAAGCAGATGAAAGTGATTACAAGCACCAAAATAGTAAATAGCAGGTATAGTTCCACCATGGTGCTAAAAACAGTGCATAGATGCAGTCATATAAAACAAGGTAATAATCAGGCATACTCCTATTATGCAATCCCTACACTATGTGTGTCTAGGGAGTGTGAGTGTGTAGCCAAGGATCCCCCCACGAGATGATCCTATCCCATTACCTGGCGGGACAGAATGTAGGACCCCGTCTTGGTCACGAACTGGACACCCCTCATGGAGATGTTAGGCAGTTGCTTGGCAAAGCCTCAGCATGTACGGACCTCTCGATGTCAGTGGAAGTGTTTCCTCTGCTAACCCCCGGAATATGCGATGTATATGCAGATTAGCATTGTTATGGGTATGCAGATAGCCCTGTCGCCCCGTGGATGAAGATAGAATGACATTTGTACCACGAGCGATAAGGCCTTGTACTCAGTGTTCGAGGCATCATGATAAAGTTGTGTGAAGCAAAGCACTTTCAGAGAAACTAATCCAACATTGTCACACACGCAAATATGTGCAAAAGGTCGACGTAAACTGTGATTGTGCAGAAAGAGGGCAATGCAAGAAAATGTGTAGCTTTGCCACAGGGGCCTAACTCGGCACATAACAAGGGACTCCATAAATTGAGCTCCCTGGGTGACTGAGTTGGTGCAGCGTTGGCAGGAAGGTCTTCTGCAGAGCCAAGCCCTGCTGTATACTCTACAGCAAATGCAAATGCAATGGTTACGTTGTTGCCAGCATCAGGCTTGAAATTGGATAGCTCTTTCCTGTACAGCAGCACTGACTCCATCTTTGCATCGAGGAAGCCGAAGCGCAGCCTACTGTCCGAACATGACCATTTGAAATTTTGTAATTGAAGCCTTGAAAATCCAAAAGGTTAACTCTGGATGCCAAGACTCCTGTTTATAGCCCCTCTTCCTATGAGCTGCTGGTCTGTGTTGGAATCCTCGATTGGCAGTCGCTCTCTGGTGCATATCGTTTACTTTTGTGTAGTTTTTGACCTTCAATCCAGTGTCTCAGCCCACCCACCAAAAATGTCATGTAGATGTATAAGTAATTAAGCAGAGTCGCCAAATCTTTATTCTACAGTTCTGACATTGTGATCCATAAATGCTTTACAAAGCAATACTGCTCTATTGGCATGATCTACATCCAAAGTAAAGTAGTTGTGTGTCATTCAGTATGGCAATTTTTTTACATTGAGGTTTGTGTAGTTCTCATGACGTTGCAAACTGCCTGTTCGGGGATTTCCTCTAGCAATATGCAAATCTTATGCTCACCTTTAAGACTTGTCAATTCTGTGGGTGAAATGTTCACAACAGCTTTTGTGTTTCCTTGTGTCTAGAACAAGATATGGGCAAATAGATCTTGCAACGTTTAAAAGCTTATTACCATGCACATTGGTTCTGTTAAAATCTAACTTAAGAGAGATCAGTTTATTTTTATGTAATAAATGAGTGCATTTTTATTAATAACACATACCCTGTAATTGTATGGCACATGCTCAGACCTTGAGGCATCTTCGAACATAATAAAAGATGCTTATTGTTACGTACGTACATTAATGGTACTTATTAAACTGACCTCCAAAGCATGAAAGGCTGAGAGGACCCTGTAGGATTCGAACCTCTGAGAGAGGCCAAGCACATATTTTTGTAGTGGCTGCATAATTCCACTAAGTCACCGGACCTGGAGTATTATGCATAATGCTCGTTCTTTTGCTTGAATTTGCTAAATGTCTCCATCCTTCTCCTCACATACTATTTCTTCTCGCCCTATAACGTTGTATATGATTACATCTACTTTATAAAATATTATTAAATGTATACCACTCTCTCATAAAGTTTTTACAAGTGTAAAATCATTCCATTCATAAAACATGGGTTTGCACTTTTAAATATATTTACTCATGTATACATACTCGTACAGCTGTCTGATTGTGGTTTTACCAAGAGCTTAAGGAGGCTTGCAGCCAGCCCACTGCTTACCATTGGCTGGCTTTACAGTCACTCTCATTTTCATGCTTCTCATTGATGGCTTGCCTTGTTCATTTTGTGTCTGTTCCTTCCCTGGAGCATTCCTAATGTACTTGTGTCATTACCTTGCTTTCTTTTAGGGAACTTATTTTTTCTTGTCTGAAGCACTCCACTAGAGTGCATATATTTTCCCACTACCATATAAATATACCCCACATAAAACCAATCTAAACCACATAGCAACAATCCACATAAATACACTCCACACCATGCCATAATTTCAATCAGCCTAATTCCACTCAACGCCACACAGTTCCATGCCACACAAATCAGCTCAACACATTTCTATTACACGCCACATAATTCTCCTTTTTTACAGAGAAAATGTCGTTATTCACTAACGACATCAGACCGATCTCAATATTCTTCTGCCCCAACCCCTCTTTCATCCCTCCACAACGGACCATGTGGCTCGCTTGTATAACTGCCTCATCTCTCCCAAAAATGACACTGCCGGGTCCAGAATCAGAACCCTCGATGAGATTGGCACTCTACATCTTCAGACTGCCTTGAAATATTTTAATCACTTCATTCATCCCCTCCCCTCTAAACTCCTAAATGAGTCCATTCACCTCCTACTCCCACTGTGGACTAAGATAATCAATGCGGGAGAGGACTTGGCCTAACGGCTAGGGCGGTCGACTTCGAATCTGGGGAACTGGGTTCGAGTCTCGGCAATGACGCTGAACATCCTGTGATTCTGGGCAAATCACTTAATCTCCCCGTGCATAACAAAAATGAAGGTGTCCTCATGTAATGCAACTGGTGCTATGTAAAGCGCTCTGATACCCGATTCGGGTCAAGTTCGCGCCATATAAAACTCTGTAAAATAAATAAAATGCGTCTCTCACTCAAGGCTCCCCACCTGACTGCCTCAAACTTGGTCAGGTTACCCCTATCCTAAAAAACACAATGCCGACCAGTCCGACCCCAACAACTACCACCTCATCTCCAGCATCCCTACTCTGGCCAAACTGCCATGGCCCACATTGTCGATGATGCCCTTCGCTCGCTTGACTTTAATGAACCTTACCACTTGCTCCTAGTGGATCTGTCAGCAACCTTTGACACCATCAACCATGCTACCCTGCTCGACCTTCTAGAACATAGGAGGGGCCTCTCCGGCACAGTGCTAAAATGGTTCTCCACCTTTAAACACAACAGGTCGCAGCGCTACCTAATTAATCACACTCATCCGAGCAGGCTCCCTTATCGCTGGGCGTTCCCCAAGGTTCTATCCTCTCCCTGACATTGTTCAACCTCTACATAGAGCCCTGTAGTATGTATTGTAGGTCCATTGTTGACATCTGCTAAGTGAGCATGAGCTTCGCTGCCATGAGGCTGCTTTTGCTCACAACACTGCATGCATAGATTTCGCAAGACTCTGTTTGTGCTCTTTTACATGAGAACTGTCTGCTTTTCGCGTTCTCTGCTGTGCTCTGAGGTTTAGTCTGTACACGATGTACAAGGTCGATCAACAATGCCCCTTGTTATTCTGTTCTGGTCAGTCCCTCGCACCTAGACATAACATGACACACAGCTGCACTACTGAAAATCATATGCTTTAATATTGCAAGTAACACATGTGGTGCAGGCACTTGGAGAGATTCCTTTCCGGAGAGAAGATCTGTGCTTGTCCTGAGATGTAAACCTTTCATCTAGGCCTTGAGGTATGGGGTCTGCTGACAAAGCCCAGAGGTCTTCTTTTTTATAATAAACTATTTCTTACCACGGGGAGGGTGGTTAGGTGTTGTAGACCTTTTCCACTGTCTTTACAAAATGATATCCCCGTTTATATTCTATGGAATTGTGACAATGCTGACTATATTGTGTTTATGCATTTTGATGCAAGTAATGGCTCGTGTACTGTACCATAGAGCACTTTAGTTGAAATAAACATTTTAAACTATACCGTGACTCTGATTACTCGCATTGTGGACAAGTATGAGTGAGTGAGCGAAAGAGTTGTCTGGCTCCCGTGATTCCTGAGAGAGTGTCGTGTTCTGGGTTGTCTAATCATTGGTAGCTTCGCTGTTAGTCGGAGAACGAATGAGACACTATAGCTAGTCGGTTTGGGATTTTGGGTACTAATGTGATAGGTTGGTACACCCCTATTCACTGAGGTCCCGTTTTCCTGCACATAGTTCTGTATATGTGCAGAATCCCTGCAACAGCCCCTAACCGATATCCTCAAATGCTCCCACATCTCCTACCATATGTATGCTGATGACACCCAACTCTTAATGAGACTAACCTCCCTTGACGACATCCACACATACCAATAACACCCTAACAATAGAACAACAATGGCTGACTTGCAATCACCTCAAACTCAATGCCCTTAAAACTGAATTCTTACAGATCGAACCACCCACTACCACCTCTAACGTCAAAGACTGGCTCCCCCTTCTCTCTGCCTTGAACTGCACCCCACACATCGTTGACTCCGCCAAATCCCTAGGTATTACTTTAGATAAAGACCTCTACATGCAAAAAAACGTCAGCGCCATCACTAGAGGAGCTAACCATCAGCTGCATATCCTTAGGAAACTAAAACCTTTCCTCCCTGCGGTTGACCTCATAACTGTGACTCATGCACTTGTACTGTCGAAACTGGATTATGGTAGTGCTACCCTTGTGGGCCTCCCGAAAACCTCACTTGCCTCTCTGAAGGCTACACTTAATTCACCAGCTAGACTCTTCACGGGGTCTAAAAAAAAGTGATCACATCAACCCTGACCTTCAAGCTCTAAATTGACTACCATTCAAGGCCAGGATGCACTCATAAAGTGCTACACTATTATACTCTTTCCTACCTGTCCCAGAAACTAACCGTTTCGGGTGGAAACAGACCCTCCAGAAGTACGAACTCCTGACTTCTCAAGCCATAAAAATTCAAGAAGAAGAAAACCTACAACCGATCCTTCTCTGAAATGGCCCCAAATATTTGGAACTCTCTCCCTCCTGAGATCAGATGCAACCCATCCACATTCCTCTTCAGTAGAGAAGTAAAAACGTATCCATCCAACAAATTCCTCTGCTGCCTCTTGCCACTCCGTAACATGCTTGTGTCTTGGGCCTATGTTACACGACATCCCTCACATAAATCTATGCATCACTACCTTGCCGAAAACACTGCATCATCCCCCCCCACCTGCGCTTCTCCCTACCACAACTACCTCAGAACCTTTGTGTACACTCTCTATCGTATTCTTCTTTGATTTATTGTTGCTATGTATTTTTATTTACCCTTTATGTAATTTGGGTATTTGCTGTTATTCTATTTACATATCCCACTGTATTTCGTTTACTCTTTTTTACCATTACTATATATTTTTATCTACTCTCTATGAAACTCGTGCTTTTGGTATTGTGCTTACTCTGTAAAGCACTAAGTTGTCATGAACTTGTTGTATTCCGCTTTAGGTGTCCGTATATAGGTTTTCCTGAAACATGTCCTTATATAGGCACAATTCGCATTGCCCTTATATAGGCACAATATCCCAGTCCTTATTTAGGCATTAGCCATGCTATCCAAATACAGGCATGGTCACTTACATCCGTCCACCCTAACGTCACAACGAGTTCTTAGAAACCAGACCCTTAAGCTCTTGGGAGTTCCCCTAGCACAGGATTATTGATTTCTCCAAGAACTCATTTATTATGCATGAACCGCTATACCTTAAGGGTTCATTCCTGACGTCTTCCTCTGCCCGACTTTACGTCAATGCTAATATTCCAAGGCACCTACCAGGTATAAATATACCTTCCCTTGCCCAAGCAAGTAGGAGGAGACCTCGACTTTAGAGGAGCCCGTGTCCCGGCCTGACGCACTGACAAGAGACGCTGTCATCCCTGCTCGAAGAGAATCCAGCTTCCAGTGTTCTGACTCCCTTCGCGGGGAGTTAGAGTTCGAGACCCGGAAGGAGATTCCCACCTCTCTCTTTCTCAAGGTATGGAGCTGACTAGAACCTAGAGGGACTCTTGGCATACTAGACTTGGCATACTAGACTATAGCATACCATACTATAGAATACTTCACCTACTTCTTACCTTGCACTACACTTAGGTTAGGTACACTGGGATAGAACTAGTTAGAGAAGCATCTTATGAGTCCTCGCATTTTTAGCTTATGTTATATATGTATATGAATATATGTGTCATAGCTAAAAGATAATGCTAGCGCAGTATTATTTCTTTCTACTGCTTACGCTGTACATTATATATCTCGCATACTGTCTTGTGATCACAACAGCTCATATCTCTTACACGAGAAACAAGACTGTTCAATAAATCCTTTTATTGAAACGCCCGTCTCGTCTTTCTGTGTAACTCTGAAGAAACTAAGCATGCACGATTAGCTGAGTGAAACTGTTATCTATTGTTTCCACGATTCTGAGAGTGTTCCGATTCTAAAGGGAAACAAAGTTGTCATGTTTATGCGGTTACCAGAAACTACTCCCTTCTTGTTTACAAGGAGTTTCTAGTGGCCTCTGAGTTAGCTGGCACAAAGTAATTAAGTTTAATATACTCGATACGGACATACTGACCTCAGTCCTATGTCAAACCTATAGGGTATATTATTCCAATGCGCAGAGCCTATTAGGGAAATAGGAACTACACTACAAACGTAAGCGCTAAGATGCCATGGTTGTTCTCTACCTCGGTGGAAAACTATGCATCTATTCTCCCCTCCCTCACATCTCCCTACCTCAACTACCTCAGAACTGTTGCGTTCACATGTCCTACTGTCTATCGGATTCTTCTTTTTTATAATGTTGCTATGTATTTTTGTTTACGCATTATATAGCTCAGATACTTTTTGCTATTTTGTTTACATATTCCACTGTATACCGTTTACTTCTTTTTACCATTACTATATATGTTTTTATCTACTCTGTAGGTACCTCATGTTATTGTTTGTCCTGCTCAATCTGTAAAGCACTCTGATATCTTCGGATCATGATCGCGCTATGCAAAACTCTTAAGTAAATTAATTAATTAAACAAGAAACCACATAATACTAACCAACAACACAATTACACACATACATACAATCCACACCACATAATTCCACACAACTCCACAAAATTCCAACAGAACTCCATTTAATTAAACTCCACTACATAACAATCCACAACAAAAAATATAATACCACATAATTACTCCTATACAAAATACAATACCACATAATTACTCCTATACACTAAATACCACATAATTACGATCCACATAATTTCACTGCAGGCCATTCCACTACATACCACATACATCCACTCCAAAGTACAAAAGTAAAAAACATTTACAGCATCAATAGCTCTAACTCTCGCAAATGCAAGACCTATTGCATTGCAAATGCTTGTGTTAATTGGTTCACTGACACAGCATCGATGTAATAAATATCGATGTAAAAAATATCGAGTAAAAAATATAGACAACAAAAATATTGACTCATACTTAAACAGGTAAGTACAAAAATATTGACTAAAAAATATCGATGTAAAACATACAAATGTATAAAATATCGACTTTTATATAAATATAAAATACAATTAAAATATTAAATATATTAAATATAAAATTAAATTTTAACAAAATAAAAATAAATGTAATATACATTTTAATAAAATATAACAAACTTATTAAAAAAGATAAACACACATACATAAGTATTTATACATATATAATTACTTTAAAACAATTAATAAACTATAATTTTTAATTTATGTTTAAAGTTTAAAATTATATAAAAAATAAAAATATATATCAATGACTTAAAATATAAAAAACAAAAATCTATAATAAATGAAAACATTAAACTATTAAAAAATATTTAAACTTGAATTTCACAATACAGTCAGTGCAACAGTAGGGAAAGTGTTGGATAGCGGAGGGGTAAAATTTACTATTCCCAATCCAGTGAGAGCAACAGTAGGGAAAGTGTTGAATAGCGGAGGGGCAAAAATTACTATTCCCACTCCAAAGAGTGTAACAGTAGGGAAAGTGTTGGATAGCGGAGGGGTGAAAATTACTATTCCCACTCCAGTGAGTGCAACAGTAGGATAAGTGTTGGCTAGCGGAGGGGTAAAATTTACTATTCCCACTCCAGTGAATGCAACAGTAGGGAAAGTGTTGGATAGCGGAGGGGTAAAATTTACTATTCCCACTACAGTGAAAGCAACAGTAGGGAAAGTGTTGGATAGCGGAGGGGCAAAAATTACTATTCCCCCTTCAGTGAGTGCAACCTTAGGGAAAGTGTTGGATAGCGTAGGGGTAAAATTTACTATTTCCACTCCAGTAAGTGCAACAGTAGGGAAAGTGTTGGATAGCTGACGGATAAAAAATGTTATTCCCACTCCGGTGAGTGCAACAGTAGGGAAAGTGTTGGATAGGGGAGAGGCAAAAATTACTATTCACACTCCAACAGTTAAAAAAAATATATATATTAAAAATTAAGAAAAATTATAAGAATAAATTAATTATATTTTAAAAATTGAAATAAATATATTAAATATAGAAAAAGTAAACAATTATATAAAAAGAAAACATATTATAATAATAATTACATATAAGAAATACCTACAAATAGTATATAAAATAATAAATACACTCAAAAAATAATTCTTTTAAACTAGAAAATATTTACAAACAAAAACATTAATACGTAAATGTATTTATTTTATGTCCTACCCTATAACACCACACCAATAACAACACAATTCAACATTTTAAATTAAATTTACTTCCATAATTAACATAATTAATAATCAATTAAAAAAATTATTATAAAAACAAACTAATAAACATTAATTAACTACACACATTTTAACACTATAATGTCCACAACACACACCTAAATTAAACTATTAAATAATAAAACACAATTAAAACTTATTTTTAAATTAAAAACTATTACTATTAACAACTAATTATAAAGTAATTAACATTTATTTAATACCCACCCTTTACCCCTTTAAAAGTAAAACAAACACACACACAAAAATAAACAATTACCCAAAATAAATATCAAATAATTAACATCAATTAACAACTATATATTAATTAATTAAACACAAATTACTTCCCATCCATTACCCCTATAAACACCACAACCCAATAACCTAAAATTAATTACACAATTGCCATAATAAATATTTAATTAATTTAATTAATATCAATTAACAAATAAATATTAATAAGAAATAAACTACTTAACTCCCTTTACCCCTATAAACCCCAAAACACACACGTAACATTAATTACACAATTGCCATAATTAATTACCAATTAATTAATTATAATTAAATAACAACCAACTTTAATTCATCAATTAAAAATAAATTACTTCCCACCCTTTACACCGATAAACCCCAAAACACACACCTGAAATTAACTACACAATTACCATAATTAATTACCAATTAATAAATTATGATTAATCAACAACCAACTATTAATTCATCAATTAAAAATAAATTACTTCCCACCCTTTACACCTATAAACACCAAAACACACACCTAAAATTAATTACACACTTACCATAATTAAGTACCAATTAATTAATTAACATTAATTAATAACCAATTATTAATTCATCAATTACATATAAATTGCTTCCCACCCTTTACACCTATAAACCCCAAAACACACACCTAAAATTAATTACACAATTACCATAATTAATTACAAATTAAATAATTATTAATTAACAACACATTATTAATTAATTAATAATAAATTGCTTTACACATTTAACACTATAATATCTCAACTAAACAAATATTAATAAATACAAGAGAATCTATTAATTTAATATAATTAAATTACTTCCCACCCTATCCCCCTATAATCCCACAACCAGCTACGGAACTAAAAACGCATAATTGAAATAAAAAAAATTAATAACCACTAAAAATTTAACACATATATTAAAAATATAAACAATTCTTATACAAAAAAACATACATCACACACATTTAAAACATAATAAAATACATAGCACTAATTAAAAAATCGATATTTTTAACAACTATATTTTTGCAAACAATATTAAACACTTCGATATTTTTAAAATCGATATTACTTACCTTAAGTCGATATTCTTGACCACGATATTCTTGCTGGCGATATTTCTGAACCACGATATTTCTGACTCAATATTTGTGCAACTCGATATTTTAAACTCAGTATTCTGTCTGCACACCGATATAATTATTGGTTCCTGGTTCCCAAAACCACCCCAGGACTCAGCATACATCTCATTGTATCTGTTTCTGCTGGAGGCAGGTCCATCTCTATCTGCTTCCAGCTTTTTAGCTTGACATTAACTGCGTTTTGTCTAAAATCAGTTTGTCATTTTATAGGTCAACCTATTATATAGTGCATGAGCTGTAAGTTGTCCCCTGGAGCATGGACACAGTATCTCTGTCCTTCCACTGCTCGTTTTTCAAGCACTACTTTTTTAGGTCTGGCGTTAGCCAAGACCTTTTGATTTTACTAACATATGTATTATATACTTACATATAGGGGCTTTCAATCACCTTTCTTCATCCATTGGTCTGTTGGTGTGCCATTCACAGTTTGCTTCCACCCACTACAGCATATAGTGAGGGCCAGTGGGTCAGCCTACTTAAGCCCCTGGTTAACATCACTTTGAGTGACTGCATTTTGCTCTCTCACAAGGAGCATATCCACATAGGAGCTAGTTTCCTTCAGAGACAGTGTTTTTGTTTTTACTTTATAATTACTAGTATTGCCTTTGTGTTTAGAGCCAGATAGCAGGATGCTTCTGATGCACATTCCATCTTTAGCAGATCACTTCTCCTGCCAATGCTGTTGTAAATTCCTTTTGAAGTGTTTTGCTTTTCTGACTGCTGTATATCACAGTATTCCAGATTGTGCCCATTTGAAACCGTTCTGTATTAAGCTATCCTTGATTTTTTTCCGACTTTTTTCTATCTCTCCTTTAGTTCTTCTTTCCTTCCTAATTTCTTTTTTACTCCTTTCTTTCTTTCTTTCTTTTTTCTTTTTCTTTCTTTCTTTTTCTGTCCGTCTCTTTTGCTTTCATTCTTTTGTTTCTCTTTCTTTTTGTTGCTTTCTTTCTTTCGTCTTCCCCCTTTTTTCCATTTTTCTTTCTTTCTTTTTTCTTCTTTCTTTTTCCTTGTTTTCCTTCTCTCGTCCTTTCTCTTTCTTTCGCCTTGTTTCATTCTTGCCTCCTTTCATTCCTTCTTTCCTTCTCTGTCTCCTTCTCCCTTTCTCTTTTCTTCACTCTTTTTTCTTTGTCTTTCCTTTTTTCCTTCTCTAGTTCTTTCTTCATTTTCTTATTTCTTTCTTCCTTTTTCCTTCTTTTCAACTTTTTTCCTTCCCTCTGTTCTTTTATTTTTCTTTCCTTCTCTTTCTTTCCATCTTACTTGTCTCTTTCCTTCTCTTGTTCCTTTTTTTCTCTCTTTTCCCTTTTCCTTTCCTTCTCTCATTCCCTCTCTTTCCCTTTCGTTTTCTTTCTCTCTTTGTTTATTTGTTTCTTTCTTTCTGTCTTTCAGCTTCCTTTTTCTTTTTTTCACCATCCTTTTCCTTTTTTTGGCCTCTTTGACCTTCCGTTTTCTTTTCTTGACTTTGTTGACCTTCCGTTTCCTTTCTTTGACCTTTCTTTTCCTTTCTGAGACATTACTTTTTTAGGTTCTTCCTGCGCAGCGCTTGCAAAATCTCTTGTATTTAATATATCTTAAAAGGGGGCTCTTATCAGTTCCCAATGCCAAATTACAGTGTTCATTCGCTTTTGTGTGGAACTTGTTTTTTGTTAACTTCCCCTGGCTGCAGGCATTTAAAGCTTTTCACACTGTTTAAGCCTCCTTCACTTTCAAGATAAGATCTCTTCCAGCTATTCACACTATTTAAGCCCCATCCACTGTCAACGTAAGATCTCTTCCCACGGAATAGGCAGACAGCTTCTATCAGCATGCTGGAATGCTTGCTTTTTATTACTTAGTTGTCTGAAGCAGATGCTTTAGCCTTTGAACGTTTGTGGCATTTTCTGTTCATGCCTCAGTACCTTACTTTGCACTTTGTAGGCATTATCTGATTGATTTTTTCAACGTAATTTATTTGGTCATTATAATCAAATTCTAAATGTTGTAATAAACATTGCAAGTTAAAAATAAAGGTAATATACCTAGCTACGCTATATTTTACTACCAAACAGGCAGCCACAAGTGCAGTTACCTTGCAGACAACAGGGTCATGATTTCAATAGTGCAGAAGGTGCAGTGGCACCTGGACCAAAAGCTCCAGGCACCCCACTAAACACAGATAATTGCTGTATTACACAACTAAACAGGCAGTCAAAAGTACAGTTATCTTTACTAGGGTCATAATTTGAATGGTGCAGCAGGTGCAGTGGCACCTGGCCCAAAAGTTGTCAGAACTCCTCTAAACACATAATATTGCCATTGCATCAATTAATTCTATTATTTCCCTCTTTCATTTTTCAAAAATGTGCTATTACTTACCCCCACTATAGCCTTAGTAACAGCACAATATATTGCCTTTTTGTACATAAATAAGTCATAACACTTTAACAGAGTTTCTGTAACTTATATTGTACAACTACTCAGCAAGAAACAACTTCCAACAAAAAACAGCTTATTATTTATCACATAGGTGAAACCTAATGCATTTACCCATGCTTGTCTTTCTTTTTCTTTCCTTTTTTCTTGCCCCCTTTCTTGCCTTCTTTCTTGCTTGCTGTCTTTCTGGCCTGCTTTCGTTTTTGCCTTCTATCGTTTATTTGCTTTCCTTCCTTCCTTTTTTCTTTCTTTCTCTTTTCTTCCTTCTTACTTTGCTTCCTACTTCTTTCTTTCTTTCTTTCTTTCTTGCAAGAGGCTTGCAGCAAATGATTTTTATTTTTAGATTGATGAAGGTCTGGCATATTCCCAAACAATAATGTTTTGCAAAAACCATGACAAAACAAAATAAGAATTGCCCGAAGGCTGGTGGCCAAAGCCAGACCTATTGGCTTTGCAAATGTTTGTTTCTTTTGGTTTAAGCTCTCCATGAGAGTGCATATGTTTTCCATCCGTCTCCTTTATGCACTTCTCTCCCCTGCCCCATGTTCCTCTCTTTCCCCCATGTACTTCTCCCCACAAGCTCCATGTTGGTCTCTCTTGAATATTTGATTTTCTTCCACCTGCGTTCTCCCTGTTGCTTCCACCATCACCTGCGCCCTTTGTGTTCCTTCTGCCCCGCTTTCGTGTCCTTCCACCCCCAACCACCCAGTGTTACTTTCTTCACCTATGCCCTCTGTGCTGCTTACGCCCCCATCTTTTTTGTGCATTTTATTTAGTTTGAGTTACCGATCCAACTCAGATCAGTAACAAAAGAAAATGCTGCATCATTTTTTAGGTGCAAGCATGCGTGAGGTGGGGCAATACATGCATAGATCTGTTGCATTCTGGACAGATGATAATCTGCTTTTCTTATTTGAAGGCTCTCTTTTCCACCTGCCAGAACAAACTTTGTCTCATGTGTATAAAACGATGGCATAACTTGGTGAATAAAGACCCGCTTGAAGGTTTCAGATCTTGCTAAGAGACGTTCCTCTACTATCAGTTTAACCTCCTTAAACTACTTGCAACAATATGGTGTAGCTGGATGAGCAAAACAGAGCGGGCCGCTGAGCACTTCGGCTGATGTGAAGCTTACACACTACTGCCTGATAGTGATCGACAGAGGCCTGCACTGTGTTGTGGTGCCTTGGAGGCCCTGTGGCGACTCGGGCCGTTGAAAGGCCTGAGACCCCGCTCGCTGGTCTCAACGAGTCTGGTGCTCATACAAGAGGAGGCAGCAGAAGACAACACCAGTGCTAGTGATCATTAGAGGCCACAAGTCTCCAATCTTCCATGGAAAGTGGGGTGATTCTATTCTGGATGGGCTGTCTGTGTGGCCGCACTTTTAAATACTGACCTGGCTGAACTGCATCAGGTGAAAAAACATTGCCTTCCCTGCCCTACACTTTAATAATGGTATCCATGAACAAAAACTGCTTACATTGTTGATGCACTGGTCATGGGGCATTGTGTGCTGCACCATGTTGAGTGCATAAAATACCCTGAAGCTAATATTATCCTTGTGCTAATGCCACGTACAAGACCACAAGGCCTCAGCAGTACAGTAGGTGCCCCTGAAGTTGTAAATGGAATCGCCACAAAGATCATTTTTTGTTTTGCAGACAGAACCAGGGCCGGGTAGGCAAAGCCGGACCCAATGGGGGCCCGGGTAAAATGCCGTCGATTGGCTCCCCCTCCACACAAGGCGAGCCCCCCAATCAGGGGGCGAGCCGGGTAGGGCGAGGGGGGGATAAAATAAGGGGACAACGGCCCAAACAAGCACATACACCCTCCCCTCGCATTTCAAGGAAGGAGAAGAATTACCTGCTGTTCGACGGGGCTGCCGGACGACACTACGTTGGACGACTACTGAGGACGGCGGATAGACGACGGCGGGGTTTGGGTTTCGCGCCCATTTCTTTTAAACAGCGTCCGCCCCTGCATTCCGCGGACCAACGGACAGTCTTTGGTGCCCGGGCTTGCTTCGCCCCCATCCAGCGGGATCAGCAGGACCTTGACCGGGAACAGCGGGAGCAGCGTGAGCGGAGCCTCCACCCCCGCTCGCTCCAACAGGCAACATCTGTCTGCGGGGACGGCGTGAATAGAACCCCCGCCTCCTCCAACGGCAGATCGGCGGGAAAGATTCGCGGCGGGGGCAGCGTGATCCGAGCTTCCACCCCGCCTCTGCCGCAGCCGCCGAAGTGACCGGGGTGAGCGGCAGGGATTACTGGCGGGAGCGGATCGGCGGGAGTACCTTTACTGCACAGCCAAGCAGAGATTCCTCTGCGCGCCCTCCCCTTAGCGGCTACAGCAGATCCGGACAAACACCGCAACAGGAAACGAGGCAACGCAGGGGGGGAGGGGCGACGCCAGGGAGCACTCGGCTCTTAAAAGGAAACGAACGCTATTGAAAGCGTGCTGGACCAGGACTAAGAAGGAGAGCAAAGTTGCCCTAGCTCGTCCCCAACTTTTTTGGGGATATTTTCTGGTGCACTCTGGGCACAGGAAGCAAAGTTTGACACAGGCTCCAACCAAAAAAGAAAGAGGAAGGAAGTTTCCCTTGCGTTTGGGGACATAATAAGTAGGCAGAACAGAACAAAAAGCGCACTCGCCAGGAGCTGTGCCAGGGTCACGTGAGCCTCTGTGGGCGCAGGAGGTCATACGACCGGCATCAACAACACAAGGGAGGGCAAGGATGGCCGGCAGGAGCAGACCGGCCGGGAGGAAAACACAGCCCCCGGCCCGTTTCAGGGAGGGCCAGGAAAGGCCAGCACCACCGAAGAAAGGCCGGAAAAGACGCGGCGAGGGATCGGGACCAGAGCTGGATGATGACCTGCAGGCCATGCTGGAACAAGCCAGGGCCCTGGTAGCGCTGAAGGGACGGAGCTGGATGGACCAGCAAATCAAGGAGGGGGCCCTAGGAAAGAAAAAAAGACAGCGGCAGGCATCCCCAGCACCACCGCCCTCTGAGAAAGCAGCAAAAAAGGGGTCTGTAGCCAAAACGGCGGCCCCTAAAAAGACCGGAAAGGGGGCAGGCAACAAAGGAAAGGGCACCCCGAAAGCCAAGAGCAGAAAGGCGGCGACGCCGGAGCGAATGTCTAGCTCGGAGTCGGAAGAGAGCAGCGACGAGGAGGGGTCTGTGGCCAGCACGGCGGCCCCTCGGGAGAGTCACGAGAGAGAAAGCAGCGCAGGCGGCATAGGACATGGTAAGCAATGCACGCGGAACAGCGAGCGCAGGAGAGGGCAGAGGGCCCAAAACAACCTGGGGCAAAACATTAATATGGGAACCCAACTAGGGGGGAACAATGTGGCGATACAGGGAGCATGGCCCATGCACCTGCCATGGCAGACAGGGTTAGGCCAGGGGCGACCAGAATTCCAAGGGGAGGCCTGGACCGAGGGGGCAGCCCAGCCAGCAGCATGGATGCCCTGGTGGCAATGGCCAGGGATGGGGGCCCCATTCCCGGGGAACACGGCATGGGGCGCAGAGGGCCCAGTGTCACACAAGAGGGCAGGCAAGGGGGGCCACACGGAAAGTGCGACAAGCAAGGAGGCGGGCATGGCAGGCCAGGTGCGACAAGGCGAGAAGTCAGGAACCGAGGCGGCCCCAGGGGGGGAGAGCCCAAACACGAACAAGACGGGGAGGGTCAGGACATTAACGGGAAGCCAGCCAATGAGTACCTGCGCCCCTCCCCGAGCGACCCCCCCACAACAACGAAGATGTTAGGGCTGGCCAACCTCATCCCACTTACAGTGAAGGGGAGGATCTGGAGAAAAGAATTCATAGACATCTTTTCTCTGTTGGAAGTGCGTCAGGCGGGTTTAGACCTAACGGCGCAAGATAAAAAAGATGAGGACAGGAGAACCCCGCCGAAACCTAGGGTAGAAAGATCAATAGAAAACTGGCTGAAGGCATTCTGAACACTAGCTTGGGTGTTTATCGAAAAATTCCCACAGAGCGCAGCGGCACTGATCCTTTATGAGCAAAAGGTACACGAGGCACAACAACAGTATCAGGGCGATGCCTGGCTGCAATACGATGAGGGCTTTAGAGAGAAAATGCAGGTGTGGCCCATAATAAGCTGGGACTGCCAAGACATGGAAGGTTTCTCAAAACACATGGTGGCGGCCAGGGAGGGCGTGGGCGCAAAAGAAAGCATGTTTCGTCCCTACGGGAGTAAGGGCAAATTCGATGGCCAGGGAAAAGATTTCAAGGGGAAAAGCCAGGCGGGGATCAGATCTAACAAGCCATGCTGGAAATTTGAAAAGGATGAATGCAAATGGGGAGCGTCATGCAGGTTCAAGCGCGCTTGTGGGTCATGCGGGGGAAATACGCAAGGGCTACATGGACATTCTGCTGCGGCGGTCCAAGTCAGACCAGGCAGGCAAGGGAAAATGGACCAGGATACATTGCATTAAGGACGCAGCTTGCTGCTCGGTGTGCTTACTGCAAGAACACCTGGGAGAAGGGGTAGGGAACGTTGGGCCACTTCTCAGGCACAGGAACGGGTCTTTCCTCAGCCGCTTTCAGTTCATAGCAGTAATGAGAAAAACCCTGGAAGCAATGGGTCTCCCCGCGCATGAGTACGGCTCTCACTCGTTCAGAATAGGGGCAGCCACCACGGCAGCGGGCGTGGGGTTGGGAAGTGGGCTGATTAAGGGCATAGGGCGCTGGGCGTCCAGCGCGTTTAAGCGTTACATACGCCCGACGATGTACTGAGCCCAACTTCTCCCCCCCCGTCTAGGTCCGGACGCTTCACGGAAGAAGGTGTGGATCATGGGCCACTCATACGTGATGCGGGCCCAACGATGGGTGGCAGCCAGACGCAATTTCGGCGGTATATGGCTGCGCGACACCGAAATAGCCTGGTGGGGACGCTCAGGAATGAAGTGGGACCAACTGCTACCCGCAGTGCGGGAAGCAATACAACAAGGTGGCAGACCGGACGCGGTAGTGGTCCACCTGGGGGGGAATGACCTGGCAGCATTGGGAAGGCGTACGCTACTGGAGGACATGCAGAAAGCCTCACGGCTTTGGGGCACCTGATCCGCCCCGCAGAAGTAATCTTTTCAGAGATCATAGTGCGGAAGGCATGGCGGGGGGCATGGACCTGGGAGCAGTGGAAAAGTCCAGACGGAAGCTTAACATCACCATGGCCAAAGTGTGTAGGGCCAATGGATGGGGCTTCGTGAGACACGGTTTCATAAACCTGAGGTCCCCGGGGTATCATATGGAGGATGGGGTACACCTCACAGGGGTGTGAATGGACATGTTCCTTCTGAACATCGTGGGGGTACTGGAGCAGATGGGCTTCAAGTAAGAGCGAAGGAAAGGCCGGGGAAAGGGGGAGCTCCCTCCGATCGGGAAACCGTAGGGAGCGTGGCGGAGCAAACACAACAAAGTTAGTAAAAAGAGAAAATGTACTAGAAGGGAGATGGAAGGCCCTCACAGTGTCCTTGGGATGCCTCACTGCAGGGGCACTGAGGGGGCCAAGGGGCGGCGTGCCACCAGAGAAAATAGATATGATGCTCCCGCAGGACCCTTGGGATGCCTCACGGCAGGGGTACCGAAGGGGAAGATGGCAAGGACTCAGCCTCAGGAAAGGTAGAGTAGATGCTCAAGTATGGTCCTTGGGATGCCACACGGCAGGGACCCCTGGGAGAAGGGAAGGCCCACGAAAGGGTTACAGGGCGAGCGGGACGGCATTGGCAGCCCGGGCAGGTCCGGAAGGTCACCCTCCAAATTGGTAGCAAGCTGAAGCCTAGACCCGTGAATCGGAAGCCCAATGAAAGGGGTCCCTCCCCTCCCAGGATATTGAGGAGGCTGGGTCCATAATGCAAGAAGAAGGCTTAAAGAGCAATGATGTAAATATATGACATGGACAATAAATGTAGATATGACCATCAACGGTTTGCAATGTATAAGTTATGTGGATGAATAAAACTGCGACCTTTTCAGGCACCAAAGAACGTGGTCAGTGGTGATTTTGGGAAAAGCGCGCAGTGGGTAAAGGAGGAAGGGGAGCGGGGAGGAGCGAATCGCCGCCTGGAAGGGGTTAGTGCATTTACCATAAATACATACAACAAAGGAACCTCCCTCCTCTCCAGCTTGAGGCCTTGCCTTAAAACCCCAACAAACAAGAAAAAAACCATGGGTGGTACATCTTTCTCTGTTCAAGCAGCCAAACTATGGAATTCACTACCCCCAAACTTAAGCTCCACGGACAACTAACTTATCTTCATAAGACTACTCAAGAGTTGGATCTTTCCTTCATGATCACCATACACAAAACACAAATGTACAGCATAGCCTGTGTATGTAAACATGTATAATTTGATTATATGTATGTATTTTGATATATGCATTTCTTTGTAAAAATATATATACTACTTTTTGTTTAAAACTATATAGATATTCTTATAGGTCTGCTTAACAAATGTATATATTACTAATTGTTAAAAAATATAATATATTTTATACTTAACATGTATATAGCTCACTCCATAGTTTACTTATAAGTTACTTGATTATATGCTTATTCGTCTCTGTTTTATTATTATGTTATCTATTGCAGTGTGTAAATATGATCATAACAATTGTATTTATAAGTGCTTCACTATTTAAATATATATAAACACATTTAAAAAAAAAAGAAAATACCCCTAAAATAAAATTTCAAAAAATTGTGTGTATATATATATATATATATATATATATGTTCCAACAAAGCAGTGAAACGCGGCACACACCTTAGCAGTTGAAAGGCTTTTATTCAAACAAAGCTCTCTTCCTCCCTACGCGTTTCGAACTTCACGTTCTTGGTCACGGTAGTATTAAGAGAGTCCCTTTACTATTTTCACTTTTATACTCGGTGTCCACGTTAGCCCATTATGAGGCATTGTGGTCCTTGTAGTATGACATTCAATCAAACTTTATTACTTACAATCTGTGCACTGCGGGAGATGAAAAACACGCATAGATGTCAACTGTTTGTGGCTAGTTATACTTATGGCATTAATTGAATTGTAGTAATTCATATCACCCATGCCACTAACTGTCACTAAATTCATGGCTAAGTGCCCTAAGAATTTAATAGCTCATAGACAGATTTTTATTAATATATCTATGCTACTCTACAAAACTTTGTCAAAAGTAAATGTCCAGACTATTATTTTGCTTAGTGCATATACATTTTTTGATCATATTTCAGTTGAAACACCCTAGGTGCACAGAAACAAACAATTACTACTGCTGGTACCAAATTAATTCTTGTGTTGACATTTCTACGATCTCATGGAATATTGCAAATTCAGCAAGGATGGAATCTCGTCATTTTCACAGTTAATCAATGTCTCAAATACAAAAGTTAATCAGATGATCGATCTTCCTCTACAGGTGTACATACATTTCTTCGTCCGTATTTAATCCTCCCGGGGTCTTTGTCTTGAACCGGATGATCAGTTTAGATTCCAAACGTCTTAACTTAAGCATTCTATTGCCTCCTCTTTCATGTTGTCGAACTGTTGCCAAACCTGAGTATTTGAAATCTAGCCATGTTTTGCCAGGATGAGTGCTCATATGTTTGGCCGTAGCATACGACATGTCATGATTGACTGTGGCTCGTACATGCTCTAATATTCTTTTCTTGAGTGGGCAGATGGTACTGCCAATGTACCTCTTCCCACAGAAACACTCAATTAAATAGACAACATGAGATGTTTCACAAGTGATTGTTTCCTTGATTTCTAGCGTGCCTCCTTTGGGATCTTTAATAAATTTGATATTCTGTCCAATTTTGCACGCTTTGCAATTCATGCATTTCACAAATCCCCTTTGTTTGATTTGTAGCCAAGATTCTTGTTTATTCATCCGAAAATGACTGTTTACCAGTGTATCAGACAAAGACGGTGCCTTTCTGAATGACACCAAGGGATATTCCCCAACCAGATGGCCAATGTCAGGATCTTTTTTTATTACGCTCCAATACTTGGTGAGAATTTGTCTGATTTGAAAACTTTCACGACTGTATGTCAAGATCAAGCGTGGTGCTTCTTCTCCTTTTTTTACTTGTTTGTTCTTTTCTTTCCTGTTATCTATTAGTGTTTCTGCCCTTGTTTTTAACCTCGCTTTCTGTTCACCCTTCAGTACATCTCCATATTTATATCCTCTTTGGAGGAAGCGTTTTTTGGTTTCCAGAAATTTAATTTCCATTTCTTTTAATTCGGAGCAATTTCTCTTCATTCGGATAAATTCTCCGTATGGGATGCTTTTCTTTAGAGATGAGGGATGAAAGCTCATTCCATGCAATATGCTGTTTGTTGCTGTCTTCTTCCTATGGACAGTTGTATGGATTTTATTAAATTTGATATATATTTTCGTGTCCAGAAAGTCAATCTCTTGACTGTTTATGTTGTGTGTAAATTTTAATCCCACTTCGTTCTCGTTGAGGATTTTTAGATATTCCAGAAATTCCGGTTCAGTCCCTCTCCATAACAGGAAGAGATCATCAATGAAACGAAGCCATAGGGCTATCTTGGACGTGTGATGGTCGTTCTCTTCTCTCCAAGCTATGCTCCTCTCCCACCATCCCATCATGAGATTCGCATAGCTTGGAGAAAAGGAAACACCCATCGCAGTCCCACATTTTTGACAATAGAGCTTCTTATTAAACAGGAAGATGTTATTTCTAAGGCACAGCTCAATCATGTTCATTAACATCATAGTATGTTTGTACTCCGCTATTGGTCTTTGTTGCAAAAAGTAAAGTATTGCTTTCATTCCAATCTAATGGTTTATTGATGTATATAGCGAAACTACATCTATCGTCACTAAGAGATAATCAGGTTGCCAACTAGTCCCCATCAGTATCCTCAAAAAGTCCCCCGTATCTTTAATGTAGGAGTTCAGTGTAGGGACAATTGGTGCTAGAAAGAAATCCACATAGGAGGCCACATTTTCATAAAGAGATCCGCAACTGGAAATTATTGGACGTCCAGGCGGTTTCTTCAGAGTTTTGTGCACTTTTGGTAAAAATATATCGTTGGTAGGACAGGGTTTTCCACCATAAGGAACTTTTTTTCTTCATCATTAATTAGTCCCTCATTGTGCCACTCTTGCAATTTATTTGCTAGATCTGTGCATAGATCATTGATTGGATTCTTTGTAAGCTCTTGGTAATTGTCGGTGTTATTTAATTGTCGAAGGGCTTCATCAATATATTCCTGCTTATCCATAACAACTGTGTTGCCCCCCTTGTCCGCTGGTTTTATTTCAATCATTTGATTGTTTTTTAGTGACGCTAACGCTTGACGCTCTTTGATGGTAAGATTTTCCATTTGTTTACCATGTTTGATATTTTCCATTGATTCTAGCTCTGCCACCACTAGCTCATGGAAAGTGTCAAGTTTGTTCCCTGGATGAAGTACAGGACAGAATTTAGATTGACTTCTAAAGTTAGTTTGTGGATGTATATTGATGTTAATTCCCATTTCTTCTAATATCATTTCATCAGTTTCACTCGCATGCTCTATGTCATGAGCTAATTCATATGCCGTTCTCAAACTTTGAATCTCTGCTATGGTATATTCATTTTCCAATTCAGATGACACAGATTCTGACGAGATGGCCTGCGGATTACTTGTGGACGCCTGTTTCATAAAGAATTTTTTCAGTTTTAATTTTCGGATGTACTTATATACATCTATCTTAGTTTCAACCGGATTTTGATGTCTTTCCGGACAAAAGGTTAGTCCTTTGTTAAGAAGATTTTCTTCCACTTTTGTCAGATTATATATTCCGATAAATTGATTATCAGATTAGAATTGGATTCGTTTGCATATGTATAGGCCTTATCCATTACGTTTATGTCACGGTGCGATTGCGCAAATGTTATTCTCTTGTTTTTCCTGAGGGTTCTTCTTGTCTTTCACTTTTTTCTCTTTGGACTTGTGTCTTTCTCCCCCTTGCCCTTGATCTTCCATTCCCACGACCTCTCCCTCTTCCCCTTGGGTTTTGTTGGTCCTGGTATAATATCTTCATTTCCTCTAAAAAAGATAATTGTCGGGCTGGGGCTCGTGTAGTTTCCCCTCACTTAGGTCTGATTCTGACTCACTCTGGGTTGTATTGGGAGATTCTCGTACCACTTGCTTCTTGGTGTCAAATTGCTGTCTTAACGTATCAAACCGTCTAGCAAAAGTGAAGATGGTCCCTTGTTCATAATCACATTCGTCCCTGCGAAATTTCCGCTGTTTGCGATCCTGAACTTCCCTTTCATGTTTGTCTAGATTTTTATCCATATCCATTCTCATTTTCTTCAGATCCTCCTCATCATGTTTAAAAGCTGCTATTTGTAATTCTGTCTCCTTTATTTTTTGTGTAAATCTTCCACATCCTTCATAGCGTATTTAATTATTATAAGCATCATTGTTCTTGAACAGTCCATATTATTTCTACCCCACTCTTCCAACATTTCTGGCCGGGTGTCAGGATGATTAGGCAATGTGAAAAGCGTAGCCCTCTGGGGACTCGACCGCATTCCACATACTTTTCCAAAGTTATTATCTCCCAGCTCTGTGATGTTTCTTTTCTTTGAAGTCTCTCAAGCTGAAAAAATAGCTGTTTAATTGTTTGTACGCCAGTGGTACTGGATTTCTCAGTTGTCGTGGTCATCTTTGCCATTGTTTGTGTCTTTTGAAACATTGATTCCGCATTCTGGCGGCGTTTTGCCGCTCTTGCTTCCATGAGAGCGAATTCCTCTGTTTATTGTTAATTTAACACTCTTATTATTGTTGGACCAGTTTGCCAAACACTTTAATTGTTAATTCACAAGTATTATTCAGGGACAAATCCAGTGTCAGGAATTCAAGAGGTTATACAATTTGTATCTGTAGTCTGCTAAGGTAGTCGATCTTTTTCAAATTATTTATCTGCTCATCCCGGGTTGGAATGATGCAGTTACGATACTCGCTGCGGCGCGCTGGAGTTAAAGGGATTGCTGCTTGCCTTAGCTCGCTAGCTCTTACCTGGGAGTCTCCCGGTCGTCATGGCGTCCTCCGACTCCGTGCGCCGACGCTCAACCAGATGGCAGCCCCGTAATCCCAAATTTCCTCTCAGATTGTTTAAACACCAAGAGCACGGTACGTGTGCCAAAGCTTTTTTAATATCCACTAGAAATCTGGTGGTCAGTACGCAATGAAGTTCTCCGTATTTCTGCAGACACACGTGATTCCGAATCAATCTCTGTAGTGGTGAATAAGCGCGCCGGGTTCTCCTCCGTCTTTTTTATAAACAGCAAATTGGTCTTCACACGAGGGAACACTTTACAGCCGGTGCTCACGGCGGAGAGAAGACCATTCTCCGCAACAATATGTTCCAACAAAGCAGTGAAACGTGGCACACACCTTAGCAGTTGAAAGGCTTTTATTCAAACAAAGCTCTCTTCCTCCCTACGCGTTTCGAACTTCACGTTCTTGGTCACGGTAGTATTAAGAGAGTCCCTTTACTATTTTCACTTTTATACTCGGTGTCCACGTTAGCCCATTATGAGGCATTGTGGTCCTTGTAGTATGACATTCAATCAAACTTTATTACTTACAATCTGTGCACTGCGGGAGATGAAAAACACGCATAGATGTCAACTGTTTGTGGCTAGTTATACTTATGGCATTAATTGAATTGTAGTAATTCATATCACCCATGCCACTAACTGTCACTACAGAGATTGATTCGGAATCACGTGTGTCTGCAGAAATACGGAGAACTTCATTGCGGACTGACCACCAGATTTCTAGTGGATATTAAAAAATCTTTGGCACACGTAGCGTGCTCTTGGTGTTTAAACAATCTGAGAGGAAATTTGGGATTACGGGACTGCCATCTGGTTGAGCGTTGGCGCACGGAGTCGGAGGACGCCATGACGACCGGGAGACTCCCAGGTAAGACCTAGCGAACTAAGGCAAGCAGCAATCCCTTTAACTCCAGCGCGCCGCAGCGAGTATCGTAACTGCATCATTCCAACCCGGGATGAGCAGATAAATAATTTGAAAAAGATCGACTACCTTAGCAGACTACAGATACAAATTGTATAAGCTCTTGAATTCCTGACACTGGATTTGTCCCTGAATAATACTCGTGAATTAACAATTAAAGTGTTTGGCAAACTGGTCCAACAATAATAAGAGTGTTAAATTAACAATAAACAGAGGAATTCGCTCTCATGGAAGCAAGAGCGGCAAAACGCCGCCAGAATGCGGAATCAATGTTTCAAAAGACACAAACAATGGCAAAGATGACCACGACAACTGAGAAATCCAGTACTACTGGCGTACAAACAATTAAACAGCTATTTTTTCAGCTTGAGAGACTTCAAAGAAAAGAAACATCACAGAGCTGGGAGATAATAACTTTGGAAAAGTATGTGGAATGCGGTCGAGTCCCCAGAGGGCTACGCTTTTTCACATTGCCTAATCATCCTGACACCCGGCCAGAAATGTTGGAAGAGTGGGGTAGAAATAATATGGACTGTTCAAGAACAATGATGCTTATAATAATTAAATACGCTATGAAGGATGTGGAAGATTTACACAAAAAAATAAAGGAGACAGAATTACAAATAGCAGCTTTTAAACATGATGAGGAGGATCTGAAGAAAATGAGAATGGATATGGATAAAAATCTAGACAAGCATGAAAGGAAAGTTCAGGATCGCAAACAGCGGAAATTTCGCAGGGACGAATGTGATTATGAACAAGGGACCATCTTGACTTTTGCTAGACGGTTTGATACGTTAAGACAGCAATTTGACACCAAGAAGCAAGTGGTACGAGAATCTCCCAATACAACCCAGAGTGAGTCAGAATCAGACCTAAGTGAGGGGGAAACTACACGAGCCCCAGCCCGACAATTATCTTTTTTAGAGGAAATGAAGATATTATACCAGGACCAACAAAACCCAAGGGGAAGAGGGAGAGGTCGTGGGAATGGAAGATCAAGGGCAAGGGGGAGAAAGACACAAGTCCAAAGAGAAAAAAGCGAAAGACAAGAAGAACCCTCAGGAAAAACAAGAGAATATCAATTGCGCAATCGCACCGTGACATAAACGTAATGGATAAGGCCTATACATATGCAAACGAATCCAATTCTAATCATTTTGGAGTCCGATAGGACTCCAAAAACTCCTGAACAAGTTTCAAACCTTTTGCGACAAGCGGGGGCTCGTTATTAATACATCGAAAACAAAATTCATGACCTGCAAGCCCCACAAATCGTTCAAAAACAATATCCTATTAGATGGGTCACCCTTAGAGAGAGTCACCATGTTTGATTACCTGGGGGTACGGCTCTCAGACAATATGCGTTGGAGACCCCATCTCAATAAAATGCTCCTGAACCACAAACGCGCTGCCGGGACACTAAGTAGAGAACATCGCTCCTCATTTACGAGACCCGTTGCCCCGGCGCTCATTGTGTACGGAGCAAAGGTAGTGAGCTCGGCTATGTACGGTGCTGAGCTTTGGGGTTTCGACAATTTGGACGAAATCTGTAGATCTGAACACAAGTTCCTTAGGGAACTGACTATGTTGCCCCAGGGTACCCCTCTAACCCCACTGTTACACGACTTGGGCAGGCGTCACTTTAAGGACCAGGCAAAGCTCCGCCCGTTACTCTACTGGGCCCGCCTTAGGAACACCCCGGAGCTTTCTAACTACGCGGAAGCCTTTGCGGAAGTACTCCGCCTGGATGTCAATAAGGGCATCAATTGGATCTCTAACCTTAGGGCCCTAATGACATCACTTGGCCTTAAGGACTTATGGGACGCCCAAACCCCACTGAGTAAATCCGATCTTAAAAGGATCTATTGGGACTGGGTAGATGCCAGAGATTTTAGTAACCCTAACATGGGCAGACTTACTGAAGAATTTTTCCAGTTCAAACACACTAGCGGCCTCGAACCCTACTTGGACGTAGTCCAGGTCCCTAGAGACAGGGCACTATTCATGCAATTCAGGTTTGGCACACTTCCAGTCTGGGCATTCACTGCAAAGTGGTGTCCCCCATACCAAACGACTGAAGAGTGCCCTTCTTGTGGGTCCACAAAGGAGAGTGTCGCACACTTGATGTTCGTTTGCCCAGGGTATGCCACAGCAAGGTCCAGGTGGCTTGTGCCTATTTGCAAACAACTTGGCACCCTGGACAACCAAGTGGCTTTACGCATACTAAAATCGGATTCAAGAACACTCTTTGTCTGTGGCATCGCAAAATTCCTGGGCTGCGCCTGGAAGATCAGATATAAGGCCTTACAAAGCTTAGCCCGTTTAAGATCCTGATTTCCTTTTGGCATGTAAAGTAGTTTGAAGGGCTATTCTACTGGTGTTTTAAATTCTCAGTCCTATGGATCAATATGCATTGTCTGTTTTTATGTTTTAATCTTTTTAATGCACTATTTTAGCTTGTAATGAGATGCTTTTAGGAGTATATAGCTATGTTTCGATTGTTATTGTGTTCTTACCACTTTTAGCCAATATTTTTATGGTATTGATGCACTGTTTTACGCTTTTATGATATTTATATCGAAATAAAGCTATACTGACTGACTGACCAATTCTAATCTGATAATCAATTTATCGCAATATAATCTGACAAAAGCGGAAGAAAATCTTCTTAACAAAGGACTAACCTTTTGTCCGGAAAGACATCAAAATCCGGTTGAAACTAAGATAGATGTATATAAGTACATCCGAAAATTAAAACTGAAAAAATTCTTTATGAAACAGGCGTCCACAAGTAATCCACAGGCCATCTCGTCAGAATCTGTGTCATCTGAATTGGAAAATGAATATACCATAGCAGAGATTCAAAGTTTGAGAACGGCATATGAATTAGCTCATGACATAGAGCATGCGAGTGAAACTGATGAAATGATATTAGAAGAAATGGGAATTAACATCAATATACATCCACAAACTAACTTTAGAAGTCAATCTAAATTCTGTCCTGTACTTCATCCAGGGAACAAACTTGACACTTTCCATGAGCTAGTGGTGGCAGAGCTAGAATCAATGGAAAATATCAAACATGGTAAACGATTGGAAAATCTTCCCATCAAAGAGCGTCAAGCGTTAGCGTCACTAAAAACAATCAAATGATTGAAATAAAACCAGCGGACAAGGGGGCAACACAGTTGTTATGGATAAGCAGGAATATATTGATGAAGCCCTTCGACAATTAAATAACACCGACAATTACCAAGAGCTTACAAAGAATCCAATCAATGATCTATGCACAGATCTAGCAAATAAATTGCAAGAGTGGCACAATGAGGGACTAATTAATGATGAAGAAAAAAAGTTCCTTATGGTGGAAAACCCTGTCATACCAACGATATATTTTTTACCAAAAGTGCACAAAACTCTGAAGAAACCGCCAGGACGTCCAATAATTTCCAGTTGCGGTTCTCTTTATGAAAATGTGGCCTCCTATGTGGATTTCTTTCTAGCACCAATTGTCCCTACACTGAACTCCTACATTAAAGATACGGGGGACTTTTTGAGGATACTGATGGGGACTAGTTGGCAACCCGATTATCTTTTAGTGACGATAGATGTAGTTTCGCTATATACATCAATAAACCATGAGATTGGAATGAAAGCAATACTTTACTTTTTGCAACAAAGACCAATAGCGGAGTACAAACATACTATGATGTTAATGAACATGATTGAGCTGTGCCTTAGAAATAACATCTTCCTGTTTAATAAGAAGCTCTATTGTCAAAAATGTGGGACTGCGATGGGTGTTTCCTTTTCTCCAAGCTATGCGAATCTCATGATGGGATGGTGGGAGAGGAGCATAGCTTGGAGAGAAGAGAACGACCATCACACGTTCAAGATAGCCCTATGGCTTCGTTTCATTGATGATCTCTTCCTGTTATGGAGAGGGACTGAACCGAAATTTCTGGAATATCTAAAAATCCTCAACGAGAACGAAGTGGGATTAAAATTTACACACAACATAAACAGTCAAGAGATTGACTATCTGGACACGAAAGTATATATCAAATTTAATAAAATCCATACAACTGTCCATAGGAAGAAGACAGCAACAAACAGCATATTGCATGGAATGAGCTTTCATCCCTCATCTCTAAAGAAAAGCATCCCATACGGAGAATTTATCCGAATGAAGAGAAATTGCTCCGAATTAAAAGAAATGGAAATTAAATTTCTGGAAACCAAAAACGCTTCCTCCAAAGAGGATATAAATATGGAGATGTACTGAAGGGTGAACAGAAAGCGAGGTTAAAAACAAGGGCAGAAACACTAATAGATAACAGGAAAGAAAAGAACAAACAAGTAAAAAAAGGAGAAGAAGCACCACGCTTGATCTTGACATACAGTCGTGAAAGTTTTCAAATCAGACAAATCCTCACCAAGTATTGGAGCGTAATAAAAAAAGATCCTGACATTGGCCATCTGGTTGGGGAATATCCCTTGGTGTCATTCAGAAAGGCACCGTCTTTGTCTGATACACTGGTAAACAGTCATTTTCGGATGAATAAACAAGAATCTTGGCTACAAATCAAACAAAGGGGATTTGTGAAATGCATGAATTGCAAAGCGTGCAAAATTGGACAGAATCTCAAATTTATTAAAGATCCCAAAGGAGGCACGCTAGAAATCAAGGAAACAATCACTTGTGAAACATCTCATGTTGTCTATTTAATTGAGTGTTTCTGTGGGAAGAGGTACATTGGCAGTACCATCTGCCCACTCAAGAAAAGAATATTAGAGCATGTACGAGCCACAGTCAATCATGACATGTCGTATGCTACGGCCAAACATATGAGCACTCATCCTGGCAAAACATGGCTAGATTTCAAATACTCAGGTTTGGCAACAGTTCGACAACATGAAAGAGGAGGCAATAGAATGCTTAAGTTAAGACGTTTGGAATCTAAACTGATCATCCGGTTCAAGACAAAGACCCCGGGAGGATTAAATACGGACGAAGAAATGTATGTACACCTGTAGAGGAAGATCGATCATCTGATTAACTTTTGTATTTGAGACATTGATTAACTGTGAAAATGACGAGATTCCATCCTTGCTGAATTTGCAATATTCCATGAGATCGTAGAAATGTCAACACAAGAATTAATTTGGTACCAGCAGTAGTAATTGTTTGTTTCTGTGCACCTAGGGTGTTTCAACTGAAATATGATCAAAAAATGTATATGCACTAAGCAAAATAATAGTCTGGACATTTACTTTTGACAAAGTTTTGTAGAGTAGCATAGATATATTAATAAAAATCTGTCTTTGAGCTATTAAATTCTTAGGGCACTTAGCCATGAATTTAGTGACAGTTAGTGGCATGGGTGATATGAATTACTACAATTCAATTAATGCCATAAGTATAACTAGCCACAAACAGTTGACATCTATGCGTGTTTTTCATCTCCTGCAGTGCACAGATTGTAAGTAATAAAGTTTGATTGAATGTCATACTACAAGGACCACAATGCCTCATAATGGGCTAACGTGGACACCGAGTATAAAAGTGAAAATAGTAAAGGGACTCTCTTAATACTACCGTGACCAAGAACGTGAAGTTCGAAACGCGTAGGGAGGAAGAGAGCTTTGTTTGAATAAAAGCCTTTCAACTGCTAAGGTGTGTGCCGCGTTTCACTGCTTTGTTGGAACATATTGTTGCGGAGAATGGTCTTCTCTCCGCCGTGAGCACCGGCTGTAAAGTGTTCCCTCGTGTGAAGACCAATTTGCTGTTTATATATATATATATATACATATATACATATATATATATATATGTATATATATATATATATATCAAAAACAATCCTGCTCCCCTTTAGAAGAAGGCACGCACTCGAGGCTGTAGGTATAAGGCTTTTTTTATTTCCTCTGGTCTCCCTCGACCCCGCGACTGAAGAGACGCGTTTCGGCTGTCACAGCAGCCTTTCTCAATCTGGAAAACGCCATGTGTAAGCAAACATATATAGCCCTTCCCCCTCATAGGCATGGAAGAAAAAGATGAACATAGAAGAAAGTTTTACGGTTGTGTAATGTAACAAATTAAATACCTCAACCTGCTTAGTAAATATTTTGGCGGTTAATTGTATGGCTAATGAAACATATAGTCACTGAAAACTTACACAAGCATAATGCAACATCATATGGTACAATTAAACGCATAGTGCATGATTAGCCCACATTGCCAATGATACATCCAAGCACCTTAACAAACACAACGGAAAAAACATGTTGCCTGCCTATGGGTTGGGCGTATATTGTAAAAACACCATAGTGTGTATATAAGCATTTCACAACATGGCGCTAACCCCTTCAGGAAATCTCACCCAAATGAAAATAGAAATAAAACAAACATAAGAGATAAAAACGTGCTGCAAGTACTCTTTAAAAATATTTCAAAAATATATAACATTTCCCCCAGGTATAATAAAGTGATCTGACGATGACATTACTGCCGGGCTTGCTCTCTAACCCTTGTTTTTCCTGAAAAGCCCGGAGTAATATTGTAGATAGCCCGATAAACATCGTATTTATAAACACGCTGAACAGATTGGGGTAATACAATATAGGGCTAGTACACAAACTGATAGGCTAAAGACACATAATGTGTACTCTGCAGGCAAAGTTGCCAGCCTTCATGTTATCATTACTAACCCTAATGGGACAACTGGTCCCATAATGCCCATGGTTGAGTTGTGCAGATATAGGAGTCCGTGATCCACTTAAATGCATAACGTCATACATTTCAACCCAAAACTTATATAAAATTCTAAGTTCATCGTATGTAATGTCCTAATTGGAGCAGAATAAACACCAAAGTCTCAAAGGAGTCGATTCCATATATGACAACAAAGAAAAGGCCATACGAAACGAAATGGCAAATGACAAGTCAGACATCCTGGGGGAAACAAAAGTCACAATGTCTCAGTACAGCAAGCAGCACAAAATATAACGTTTGTGATGGACACAAGCACGGGGTCGAAGGAGTCCATTGAACAAAAAATTGGATATGCCACACAGTCCTCACCGCTTCCCCAACAGCTTTCACGGTGCCCAGTCACCAAAGAGGCTCCGGTCTGCTGAGCAAGGCATTTCAAGACCGGGGAACCACAGACCCCGTGCTGGCAGTCGGCAAACCGCCTCACTATGAGATCTTCAACTCCCACTGCTGTCATCTTTAAATCCTCTTCCCGGAGGGCTCCCTGGGGGCGCATCCACATAGCACTACCATGCTCCTCCAAAACGACTGCGGTCAAAAGGGAAGAGCCCAAAGACGACTGGTGTTGCGTGAATAGCGTCAACCGCCGACGCTCAATAATAATCAAAATCAATCCTGCTCCGCTTTAGAAGAAGGCACGCACTCAAGGCTGTAGGTATAAGGCTTTTTTTGTTTCCTCGGGTCTCCCTCCACCTCGCGACTGAAGAGACGCGTTTCGGCTGTCACAGCAGCCTTTCTCAATCTGGAAAACGCCATGTATAAGCAAACATATATAGCCCTTCCCCCTCATAGGCATGGAAGAAAAAGATGAACATAGAAGTAAGTTTTACCATTGTGTAATGTAACAAATTAAATACCTCAACCTGCTTAGTAAATATTTTGGCAGTTAATTGTATGGCTAATGAAACATATAGTCACTGAAAACTTACACAAGCATAATGCAACATCATATGGTACAATTAAACGCATAGTGCATGATTAGCCCACACTGCCAATGATACATCCAAGCATCTTAACAAACACAACGGAAAAAACATGTTGCCTGCCTATGGGTTGGCCGTATATTGTAAAAACACCATAGTGTGTATATAAGCATTTCACAACATGGCGCTAACCCCTTCAGGAAATCTCACCAAAATAAAAATAAAACAAGCATATGAGATAAAAACGTGCTAACATAAAGCTAATTTCATATTATATATATATAAATAAATAAATATATATACAATCTGGAAGCCAGCGCCCACTTGGATATGTAAAACAGGACTCCAAGTCCCATCATGCCACAGTTTCACTCACCTGATTCATATTGGGGTTTACCATGCAAAATAAAGATGGGACTTCCTCATAACTTGCTGGTGCCTTTCATTTTGTGCGAATGCTGCCCAGAGGAAGGGAGGTATCCCGAAATGCGTAGGCGGCGCGCATGTGGGGAGATGTCCTGAGTGAGCAGCCCTGTTTTTGGTCAGACCTCCGGCGAGTGCATTCCACCGGAGCGGCAACCTCTTGTTTAGAATATGTGTGGTCAAGCCCAGGCCACGGCTTCGCACCACCACGAGACCCGAGTGGGTCCGCAGCAATGGATTTACCAAGCACAGCGGAGCTGGAGGGGCCGTTTGTATTGTCAGGGCGGCACTTTGAACATTGTTTGTTCCACGAGGATATTTTATTTCACAATCTGGAAGCCAGTGCCCACTTGGATATGTAAAACAGGACTCCAAGTCCCATCATGCCACCGTTTCACTCACCTGATTCATATCGGGGTTTACCATGCAAAATAAAGATGGGACTTCCTCATAACTTGCTGGTGCCTTTCATTTTGTGCGAAAGCTGCCCAGAGGAAGGGAGGTATCCCGAAACGCGTAGGCGGCGCACATGTGGGGAGATGTCCTGACTGAGCAGCCCTGTTTTTGGCCAGACCTCCGGCGAGTGCGTTCCACCGGAGCGGCAACCTCTTGTTTAGAATATATATATATATATATATATATATATATATATATATATATATATATATATATATAATATGAAATTAGCTTTATGTACAGCAACACTTGAAAGTTGGAGTTTCAAACTATTTATCCATATGTGTGCATATGGGACTTTATATAATACTCTTTATATATCTTTATTATTATTTTCCATATACATGTATACCTTTCTATGCAGTTATGTATCTATGTATTTGGTACTCTACTCCTACTGTAAAAAAATGTATTAACTGACAAAACAATATAAGCATAAGCAGTGTGGGCCTTAGCCTTGCACTAGTGTATTCTACTGAATATCTTAACCACTCATATGCTCTACTTTTTGTGCTCCCACTGCTTAGATGCCACGACTATTGAACATCCAACAAAATTGAAAAGGAGCATCTATGTACATCTATTTCTAGCCCCAATTTTCAAGCAATGTAAAAGTGCAGAAACATATCCAATAGGTAAAATTCCATAAAATTCCATTTTCAGGAGTCTTGTAATTGCGTTTTCAAAATCCAACTTTCATTCATTTTTCGAAACACAACTTTTTTTTCTCAATTAGCCCAGCCAACGTGTTTCATCCCTGAGGACTTACTCAGGGCTGCAAATTAAAAAAAATGTACATCACTCATGTGAAATGCATGTCAATCTTAAACACATATAATTAATGCTCATTTACAAAGGTCACTCCTAATACCTGAACACACCAAGGACCAAGTTTATCTTCCCGAAGATCATCCAGAGTATGATAGATTTGTACCCCCAGAAAAGGGAACGTCAAAGTGGGCCAGTTGATCTCCTGGGGCAGGGTATCAGGTTGCGGCACAGCAGGCGTCACCGAGAAAACATGTGTTTTGGTCAGATTTACCCTCAAGCCCAAAAGTTCACCAAAGTCATGTAGCATTTGAAGCATGAATGGGACGTCCATGGCCATGTCGGAAACATAAAATTAAGAGGTCATCCTCATACAGGGAAATCAGGTGTTTCCAACCCGGGTACCTCGCCCCTGCCCCCGAAGCCAGTGCATTGCCGCCAGTGGTGCTATGGCAAGTGCAAACAGGGGTGGGGACAAAGAGCACCCCTGTTTAGTCCCCTTGCAGACATCATAAGAGCACGAAACAATGCAGCCCGGGCAGTAGGTTTAGTATATAGAAGCCATACCTAGGACACCCATGCCACCCCCAGTTGCATCCTGGTCATGACAGCAAACAGGTATTCCCAACTAACAGTGTCAATGCCTTCTCTATGTCTACTGCCAGTAATCTAGCTCCAGGATCCCCTCCAGTGAACCAGCAGCAAACAACACTGAACAGAGACAACGAAGATTTAAAGAAGTACTACGTTGGAGGATGAAACTGCATTGATTGAGATGGATCAGCATATGCATGTGGGGAAGAAGACGCATAGCCAGTACTTTACTCAAAATTTTAAAATCAATGTTCAACATGGACAGTGGGCGGTACGCCGTAGCTGGTGCACCCTGTGCCATCTTCTTGTGAAGAGGGATGGCCACCGCTTCTCTCATGGTAGCCCGGAGCTCCGCCATCCTTAAAGCTTTATTATACATAGTCGCCAAGCGAGGAGCTAGCAATATTACAAAAGTGGATTAAAATTCTGCAGGAAGTCCATCTGGGCCCGGTGTTTTGCCACGGGCCATATCCTTGATTGCGTCTTTAACTTTCTAGGGCGTAACAGGGTCCCTCAGTCCCTAGAGCGCTGGGGAGGTAGAGTCCCAAATTGCAGGCGGTCCAGAAAAGCTGCAATATCCTGGACAACTCCCATAGAGTTGTATATAATAATCAAGGAAGACCCCATTGATCTCTGCCCGAGAGTAGACATGCCTCCCCGTCGGAGCATCACGGAGATGATAGGGGTTCCATGAGACCCAGGGCGAACCAACCAAGCCAGAAGCCTGCCTGCTCTACCTTCCTCCTTATGGGCCCGTGCAATGTAGGCCTTGTAATTGTGGCACCAGAGCTTCTCCAATCGACCCTGTAATGTTCCTGAGCTACGGCCAACCGTGCCCGCACATCAGGATTAGCGTCGAGCTGGTTACCCAGATCCTTTATAGTTCCATCCAGAAGTACCAGCTCATGGTCTATCTCCCATTGAACCCCCACTGAAGACCCCATGCAGTGCCCCCTGACGACCACTTTAAATGCCTCCAACTTCACAAGACAGGCCAATGCTGTGTCCGCATTACGCTCAAAATAGTTTGAAATAACCTGCTGAAGGCTATCCTCGAGGACTGTAGGGCAAAGCCGCCACATGGGGATCGCTGGTCGAGGGGCACCCAACCGGATGCCCAGAAGGAGGGGCTATGGTCTGAAATGGTCCGACCCAAATACTCTGTGTATAGAGGGCAGAGATGTGCAATGCACAGGACCCTATCCAAGCAAACATGAAGAGCATAGAGACTCGAATAAATGGAGTATTCCTGACTCCAATATGCTGCACTCTCCACACATGCTCTAGACCTCAGTCCGCAGCCCAGTCTCTGAACCCCCTTGCTACTCTATGAGCATAGCCCCTAGTAAAGGAGGGAGCGATCCAGAGATGTGTCGGCGACACAATTATAATTCCCTCCCACAATCAGGTCTCGGTTGGACAGAGAGCCCAGCAAGCTAGAGAATCGGGTAAAAAACACCATTTGGTCCTGGTTGGGGGCTTAGATGCTAACCAGAGTCAATGGCCTCGAATCCCACCTTCCCTCCACCAACACATGTGACACATGTGACACTGCGCCGCCGTACCTATGCCTCGTATATTCCAAGTGAGGCGCTTCAAATCTGTATGTATCATGGGTCCAGCCATATAATGTGGGCACACAGGAAACAACCTCGCCAGAATCCAACCCCCTGTCCCCCAGTGAAACATCAACCCTAGCACCGGAACCCTCCAAACAATAATAAAATCACAGAACTACTCGACCCCAGGGCTGACTGACAACGGTCAGCCGTCCAAAATCAGACCGAGCAAAATCCCATGTGTAGGGTAAAGTGAACCAACCAGACCATCCTCGGTAAAGTGAACCAACCAGACCATCCTCATGTGCTAGACCCCACTTCCATCAAGCACCCCCACATTCATGCAGTCACACGTGCAAACCAGTGTCAGCATGTTGGGGGCAGGGAGGAACAAATGCACGCACCCGTGACTGCGTTCCAATTGGCAGCACCCCTCAAAAAGGCATTCCTCCGGGACCCCAAGCACATAGTCCCAACCCCAGGAGCCCCAGCCAACTCACCAGTGGAACCATCATATCAGCAATGGCTACTCGTTCCCACTCGGGTAGAGCACAACCAAGATAGCTATGGTGAGAACAAACAGTAAGCAGCATACCCTCCAGCACACAGAGAACACATAATGCAGAAGTCATTACAACCCTCCAACCTCGACACCCTCACCACCAGGCACACCGAGACTCAAATCAGGTTGTCCGCTGAGCGAGATGTGACTGGCGGCAAATTCAATTTGTCCATTGACAGGGGATCCGAAGCGGAGTCCACAGAGTGTCAGAAGTGGAGCCCACATCAGAGTCTGACTGGTGGTTCCGCGTCATATCTGAGGCCGCTAACAAAGTCCCCTCTTTGTCTCTATCGGCTTGAGCTCTTGTTGGACCTCGCACCCTAGATGTGGTCGATCTTCCCAGTCTCCGTCATTTCAGCTGTCTGTGGGGTGGAGGCAACTGTGCATAGGCATTTGCGGTAGAAAGTTCCGTCTTGTATATGTCAAAACATTCCCCTGCCTCAGCATGCGAAGGAAAGATAGGTGTTACCCCGTCCAACATTATCCTCAGCTTTGCAGGAAACAACATGGAATATCTAATTCCAACATCTTGCAGTTTGCGTTTAATGGCAAGGAAGGACAGCCACATTGAAGTCAGAGAACAAAGTCACTGTTGCGTTATCTAGGTGAAAGGGGCCCGATGTGTGAGCACTTTGCAGCAGAACGTTACAGTCCTTGTAATGCAACAGCCCGGCCACCAACGAGGGGGGGAGGCCACACCGGGACCCGGTGTGCATGATCCAGTGCAAAAAAGGGGAGAGTTCTGTAGGAGCCACCTAGATTTTTATCCATTCTTCCAGGTAAGCGACCATATCAGCACCTTCCGCACCCTCAGGCAGACCTACAACGTGTCCAATATTCATTTATTTTACTTTGTGGCCTAGTCTACCAATGAGCCACCCAGCCACTAGGCCCAGTACTAGTCATGGGTGAATGAAATAACTGTTTCTGAGGTGTCTGTTGAATTGAAACATCGTTTAGGTCTGGGATGGCATTGGATTACATTTAAAAATGTGGGTTTTTTGGGGTGTTTCACGTTTTTTTCTTCAAAAGGTGTATAGGTGGTGTAATATATATTTGATGCCTTTGGAGGATGTGTGTTGTTTTCGTTTTTGGCATTACTGAATTTATTCTGTTTTCTTCAGTCTTACCATGCCTTCTTTGTCAGTGTGTGTGTTTGCCATAGGCCACCATTTGTCTTTGTTTTAAAAAAAAAGTGTTTATTTAGATTTTTATGAAGAGTAACAAAAGGAGTACTGATAAGTACTCCCAGTAAACATGAAAACATGGCGGTAGGACAACAATACATTAAAGTTGCGACAAAAGTACTTGCACATCCAGTATTGCGCTGATTTCCGACAGCACTTGGCGCCAGTATGCCTGTATGGCCGAATATGACCATAATGTCTGAATGAAGTCTCCCTGAATCCTCCCACATCACAAACAATCCGGTGAGGCTACTTTACCTATTTTATAAAGGGGGGCCCTGTCATATAAATCCTATGTAGGATTTTAAATTGGATAAGGCATAGCCGGGCTCTAATTGCCACTTCTCGCGGGAACATCAATGCGGTCTCTAAGCCAAGATCTCCAAATCTGCCAACATCGGCCTCCCATGCAACCTTAAAATTTCAGGAAGGCATCAGGCATATTATTGTTAATAGTTTTATAAGTGTAAGATAATGCCTTCTCTCTTAATTCGTCCATTAAAAGTCTGCCCTCTAAGGGAGCGTATTCTGGGAAGTCTGGGGGGATATTTTCAGCTTTCCATGCATGTGCAAGTTCCCCTGGAGGGAGAAAAAAGATGTTAATGTTCCATCCTCTAGCAAGTTGCCCACTTTGGAAATGCCTATTTGATCCCAGGGTGGAAAGCCTTTTAATTTGGTTACTTCTTACACATTTATGCCCATTCATAGTGGAGTCTCTCGGGTGATTTTCTGTTTCCATCCCATGCAGGAGTTTGCCTTATCCGATGCCTCCAAAGTTATTTGAGTAGCTGTTAATAGGTCACTTCTTCCCCTGCCGCCATTTATGGTAATGTTGATGTGGGTGCGCCTGAAATTGGGTCCTTTCTAGGGCATGAGTGGGATGGTCCCTGTCCATATATCCCCAGTCATTGATGGTTATTAAGTGGGATGCCCAGTAATAGGCCCTGAGGTCTGTGAGACCTATACCTCCGTTGTAGGTGTTGCATTGTAGTTTACGAAGGGCTATCCTTGGAAGGCCATTGTTCCACAGTAGTTTCCTAAGTTCAACCTCGATTTGAGTGAAAATATAGTCAGAGAGCCTATAATATGTGTTTTGTAGAGCATATAGAAATGTTGGGAGGGTGATAATTTTAAATAATGCCACTCATCCCAAGTGCGTTAAAGGAAGTCTTTTCCAGCGGCTCGCATCTGCTTGAAAGTCAGTTAATATTGTCTTAACTCTTAGGTTGACACATCGCTCAGAGTCTGTCGTGGTATAGATCTCCAGATATTGGAATCTCTCCCTAGTTAGTTTAAGTTGTCAGGGGAGGTCGGTCGGATCAAAGTACCCTCCAACGGGAAAGAGTACAGATTTTTCCCAATTTATCATGTACCTGGAGTAGGCTTGATAATGTTCAAATACGTGTAGGACTGTTGGGATCGAGTCTTTAGGTTGGGAAAGATAAAGCAGGATGTCATCTGCTTGTAAGGAAATCTTTTCCTCTGGGATAGGAGAGCCCTCAATTTGGAAAGCCTTGACCTCAGGGTGGGCACGGATCAAACATGCTAAGGCCTCCAAGGTCAGGGCAAAAAGAAGTGGCAAAAGGGGGCAGCCCTGTCGGGTTCCTCTCTTAATGGCGAATTCAAGAAACAGCATACCATTTACCCTCACGGCAGCCACTGGCTCCATGAAGAGTAGGTTTATCCATTCCCTGAAGCGTGATCTGAATCATAGTTTCAGCAGGGTCTGGGTCATGAAGGGCCAGTGAATTGCATCATAGACCTTCTCGGCGTCAAACCAATGCCATCCATTCATGATGCCTGCGTAGAATTCCCCTAGTGTGGGGTTTCGGCATAAAGCTGGATTGATCACAATGGATCAATGGAGTGATCACTTTTAAGATTCCTGTGGCTAGGATGGTAGCTAGGACTTTTGTTTCTATGTTAATCAATGAAATCGACCGTTAAGAGCCACAGGAGGTGGGAGGTATCCCGGATTTATGTATGACCACTATTGTGGCTCTGAGGAGGTCTGGCGGGAGAATACCATCCTCTCGTGCCTTTTGGTATAACTGAAGTAAATGAGGAGCTAGCATATCTGCTTGTTTCTTAAAACATTCGGCCGGGAGACTATTAGGCCCCGGAGTTAAACCTGGATCCATTTGTCTTCGTTCCTAATGCCATGTGGCAAGGGGCCATTTTGTATCGTTAGTGTCCATAGGCTTGCATGTGTTCTTTTTTACCATGCTTCCTTGCTTGTTGTTTGACCATGTGGCCAGTGGCCATTTTGTTTAGCTAGCCGTTGTGCTTTTTGCCGTAGACCTGCATGTGTTCTTTGTTGTGGCCATGCCTTCTTGCTTGCTTGTTTGACCATGTGGTTGGTGGCCATTTTGTGTATACAGCCAGTGTGCTTTTTGCCATAGGTCTGCATGTGTTCTTTGTGGCGGCCATGCTTGCTGCTTGACCGTGTGGCTGGAAGCCATTTTGTGTAGTCAGCTAGTGTGCTTTTGCCATAGACCTGCATGTGTTCTTTGTTGTGGCCATTTTGTGTAACCAGCCAGTGCAGTTTTTGCCATATGCTTGAATGTGTTCTTTGTGGTGGCCATGCCTCCTTGCTTGCTTGTTTGACCATGTGGCCATTTTTTGTAGCCAGTCATGTGCTTTTGCCATGGGCCTGCGTGTATTCTTTGTTGTGGCCATGCCTCCTTGCTTGTTGTTGTCAGTTGACCATGTGCCATAGGCCTATGTAGGAAGCTGGCTCTGTATATACTATACCAAAGTAAGGTATAGTGTGCACAGAGTCCAGGGAGTACCCAGAGGTATAGCAGAGGCAAAATTAGATAAGTACTAGCAGCTCTTTTTGTGGTAGTGTGAGTGAATAGTTAGGCGTATCCAGAGGGTGTGTTAAGCATTTATTGCATTCACTCAATCAGGGACTGATACACACACTCAGAGACAGAATCCAGAACAATGAGGTAAGTATAACAAAGTTATACTTATGTTTTATTTTAGAACCAAGCAGGACTTGGCACAGGTGAGTAATATACACTTTCAAAATGCAAGACTGTTCAAGGTAATGCAGCTGTGCTTGAAATTACAATTGTTACAGGTTGGTAAATGCTTTGAAAACAGTTTAAATTACACAGTAATTACTTTTTCATTACTTTTGGGTTACTTTGGATTACTTTGAGTACTGGGGTGGTATACCTAGATACCACACCTTAGAATCTCTACATACAAGGTAAATTGCAATTATGTACTTTGCAATTGAGTTCACTTTTCCCCATACATTACCAGTTCCACACTTAGAACATTTTGAGGCCCGAAATCATAAAACATGGGTTCCTATGGGAGAAAAATCGTTATTGGTTTTGAAGGTAAGTACTCGACTTGCGAGGGTGAGCTTTGGGGGTTAGGACCAAAGTTCCCCAAGGTCTAGATGGGCACTCAAGTTGCACCACCAGCTGCACTGGGGCGGCCCGGTGCAGACTGCAGGGGCCCAATGTTAGGCAATGGGGCTAAAGGGACCTTCGCTTAGGGACTTCTGACGAGCAGCCTACTCGGGTGTGGGAGAAAAGCTTCTAGGGTTATGGTCAGCACTGCAGAGGCCAACGACCAGCACAGGAGCAGCACCGCCAGCGGCACTAGGGCAGCCGGTTGCAGGGTTCAAAACAGACGTCAGGGACCCTGTGTTTCCCAATGGAGACCTTCGGATTCGGAAAGATGCTGCATGCTCGGGCAGGGAGACTTCCTGAAGGTGACCACTGCCTGGAGAGGTAAGTTGGGATCTGGGGGGATTACCTGGACACCGTCGGTTTGGCCACCCAAGGCCGTGGGGCGTAGGGTGCAGGGGTGTCTTCTGGCGTCCGGTTTTCTTACCAGCTCTGATTGCAGTCTGGGGACCCTTCAGGTTGAGGCTGCAGGTGTCATCGGGAGTCTTGAGGGAGGTCGGGGATCACCTGATCCCATGTCAGGATCACTGGGGAGTTGGATCACTCGAACTAAGGCCATGGGCGTTGGGTGTAGAGTGGTGCAGAATCGCGGAGTAGACGGAATCCAGATTCTGGAGGTGAGTCTTTGAGCAAATCTGGTGCTCAAGGGAGTCTGAGTCTGTAAGAAGGTTGCAAGGCAGGTCCTCCAGGCTTTGGGGGTTGATGGCTGTTGGACTCACCAGGGTTCTTGCTGTAGGCAGGTCGTAGACGGGACAGGCAGGTAGGACTGGGGCCAAGGCAGTTGGTGTCCTCTTCTCCATCCTGGGTCAGCATGGCTCTTCAGTCCTTCTTCTGTCTTCCTCGAATCTGAGGAGGTAAGGTTCAGGGTTGCCCCTGAATACTAGATTTAGGGGCGTTAAATGGGTGCGCAGGTCGAGACCAATGGGTCCCTTCCTTGGGGTGGGTACACCCCCTATTATGCCACCCTGCAGTGGGAGGTGGCATGAGCCTCTCCCTAATTGGCTGAGTCCCCTCATCTTCAAGATGGAGGGGACTGAGATGTGTGCTTCACCTCACCTCTCCCACCTGAAGGGAGGGGTTGGCAAAGGTGGGCACACCTCTCTTCCTAGCTTGGTTTTCCTGCTGATTCTCCCGTCCTAGAGGGGGCCAGAACCGGTGGGAGCCAGTTGCTGGGGCAGCAAAAGGCGGGGTCAGCTTACAAACAGGCCTTTGAAGCTTCCCCTTTCGTGGACCCAGCCCATCCTGGGGGAGGAGGCATGACACCTCTGCCCAGGATGGGCTTTGTTTCTGGACCCAGAGAGCAAAGGCTCTCTACCCAAGGGTCCAGAAACCTGTCTGGTGGTGGCAAATGGCGGGCAGCCATTCAGGAACCACACCAGTGCTAGTAGATTGTGAGTCTGAGTGCATTTTATATTAAATTCCATACTGGCCTCAGTGTGGGTTTAATGGGCTGAGAAGTTTGCTTCCAAACTTCCCGGTTTTTAGTAAAGCCATTGTGGAGCTGTGGAGTTCATAGTGACCAACTCCCAGACCAAATACTCTCTATGGCTTTACTACGCTTACAATGTCTAAGAATGGGCTTAGACACTGTAGGGGAACAGGACTCATGCCTCTGTACCCTCACCTTAGGGCTAGTGCACCCTGCTAGAGGGGTGACTTCCCTGGACCTCAGGCAGTAGATTGCAGGCATGGCACACAGGGATGTGTGCCATGTCGACTCTTCACTTTTCTCTGCATCAAAACACGCAGCTTGCCCTGGCAGTATGTGTGGGTTAAGGTGCAGGGTCTCTAAGGGTGGCAAAATAGGTGCTGCAGCCCTTAGAGACCTTCCCTGGTCACAGTGCCATTGGTACCCATGGTACCTTTTACAAGGGGCTTACGTTTGGCCAGGGATGTGCCAATTGTGGATACAAAGGTACAGTCTTGGGAAAGAACACAGGCCCTAGGAACCTGATTGGCAGGGACCCAGGAAAAATCAAGTCAGGTTGCATTAGATGGCAGGCAAAAAGTGGGGGGTAACCATGCAAAAAGAGACACTTTCTTACAGCCTGCATGTGTTCTTTGTTTTGGCCATGCCTCCTTACTTGCTGTTTGACCATGTGATAGGTGGCTATTTTTTGTATGTGTTTAAACAGAGAGAGACCCCTTGTCAGCTACCAAGGGAGTGGGGTACTACCAGTACAAAAAACAAATTATCCCTTGATTTACTCAATCAACAAGAACACCCTATCATTAGTGGAATTCTTAATTCATATAAAGCACATAGAATTTTTTTTTGAGGGAATCTCACTCAAAAACCCTAACACACTCAAACAATAATACCACTATAACATGCAATACAAAAAGGGTCAATTTATTTCTTTAGTACATGTGAATATTATTAAAAACACAATTTATATAGTAAAACACCTAAAATACAACACAATGCATCAATTCAACATGACTAAAAACAATACAATTCATCAGATCAGGACATAACATAACATCTTAGGACACTTTACCACAGAGACCCCTAAAAAATAGGGAAAAGAACAATGATAGACAGTACACTTTTGTCTTTTAACTCAACAATTCCCTAGGAATAATTTTAGCAAGATTAGCCTGGATACATATACTCTATTTTGTATCTACAGGTCCAACTTGTCCTCGGGATAATGTACAGAAATGAGTCGACGCGGTTCGATGGGTATCTGATTATTCCATCTTTATCAAGACAGTCATTATGTTCACTTTTCTTTGTGGTACATTAGGTTGTTATACCCTGTATAAACAAGTGTATAAAAATATATATTTTTAATTAAAAACCTTAAAATTATTCTACTATACACAAAATTTGCAGTGACAATCTGCTAGCACAACTCATAATTCCATAATTCATTTTATATATGCTCACATGTGCTATGACTCAATTTGATCTCCTTATACAATATGCTCATGCCATTTACCTCAGATATATTTCTCCAATTGTCTTCACTGCATATAAACATTTCATGAGGATGTTTAAAGCTTATCACTTCTAAGCATGACATTACTCCTGCTTGCAACCTTCAAGATAAGAGGGAAAGGAAACGGTTTTTACTAAAACGCTTCTAAAGCTACCCCACATTTGTATACAGTTTCTGGGCCCAAAAAAAAAAAAAACACAATAACCCGCTGTGTAACAAGTGAATATACTTACAATGTTACACTCTCCCTACTAAAAATAACCCATTTGTCTAGGGGAATGGAGACCACTAATGGCAATATGTGCCTATATTGCTGTTAACATATCTTCATCAACAAACTCAATTGAGAGATACCTATCTAGATCACTAAATTCATTTGTATGACTGCAGAGGGCATTCTCATTATTCTCACCTGAATGAAAAGGAGTTGATATTTGCACTTATTCTTATATTTCTTTTGCAGGCTCGAAGAGTGGTCTGTTAGTAAATCCCCTAATAAATAGAGAGTGTTTTTTATATTACTATTACTATACTGGAGAGTGTCTGCCATATACTCTAATTAAACGCACTACAGTGCCTCTCCTCCTATGTATTTTATCGTACCTTCTTAAACGGACGTGAATAATCACTGTTTCCCAACTGCCGTATATTCTTGAACGGTTCAATCCGGAACCCCAGGTTTCTAGTTCTGTGTCCAAAAAAACCCGCAAATCACGTTCAAGGTAGAGGGGCTTAAAGACATCCACCTCCTCACCTGCCGATGCGCTTACGTGGCGCTCTAAAATAAAGAAACACCCCCATTGTATTACACCCATGATTGTAAGGGAGAGAAATTCATTTAGATATACTGTTCATGTGTCTATCCCAGCTATTTTATAGGATTCCTTTCTCACCTTATTGGCTCATGGATTCCCCGTCCTACTTCATCCTTCTTGAAAGTGTAAATGGGAGGCCACTGCATTGTCCTCGTTTAAATACTGTCTCGTGATCTCTCATTGGTTCCTGCAAACCACATGACCCACATGCACTGCTTCTGCTGATCTGCCACTCCTAACCCGGAAGCTAACTCCATGGTTTTCCTGTGTTTTGGCAACACCTTTGTTTATTTGTATAAATACAACTTTATTGATTTGTATACATACATCTAATCAGAAGAGGGTCTCAAAAGATCCCATACCTTTTGTGAATGATAACACCAGCTTATTTGTTTATACAAACACAACTGGATCTGGACAGCAAAAGAAAAACACGAGAACAGTGGATGATGTGTCATCTAAACACAATAGAAAATGGTTTAAACACACGAGAAGATTGGATGAAAATAGTGGCCAATCAATTAACAGAAGGCAGTTTAGATCTGTAGATATTGTATGCACAACGGATACTTACTGCAATGGGGCATCAGATATAAAGTAGGCTGTAAAATTAGATACAAAGATAGAAACGCTGGTTAGAACTAATGGGAGAGTAAAGTGTCCAGTGCAAGTGTCTCCCACTAGTGATTTGAGTGGCCCTGAGACAGCGATCAGAAATTAGACATCTATTTAAGTATAGAATTGGGTATTAATGGATCAATTCTGTGAGTATAATCCAGCATTTTTGGCTACATTTATGAATGTATTGCAATTATTTATATGGGATCCCTTGAAACCCTACTTGAATTAGATATATACATTCAAACCAACCAAGTTGTGTTTGTATAAACAAATAAGCTGGTGTTATCATTCACAAAAGGTATGGGATCTTTTGAGACCCTCTTCTAATTAGATGTATGTATACAAACCAATAAAGTTGCATCTATACAAATAAACAAAGGTGTTGCCAAAACACAGGAAAACCATGGAGTTAGCTTCCGGGTTAGGAGTGGCAGATCAGCACAAGCAGTGCATGCGGGTCATGTGGTTTGGAGGAACCAATGAGAGATCGCGAGACAGTATTTAAACAAGGACAATGCAGTGGCCTCCCATTTACACTTTCAAGAAGGATGAAGTAGGACGGGGAATCCATGAGCCAATGAGGTGAGAAAGGAATCCTATAAAATAGCTGGGCTAGACACACGAACAGCCTATCTAAATGAATTTCTCTCCCTTACAATCATGGGTGTAATACAATGGGGGTGTTTCTTTATTTTAGAGCGCCACGTAAGCGCATCGGCAGGTGAGGAGGTGGATGTCTTTAAGCCCCTCTACCTTGAACGTGATTTGCGGGTTTTTTTGGACACAGAACTAGAATCCTGGGGTTCCGGATTGAACCGTTCAAGAATATACGGCAGTTGGGAAACAGTGATTATTCACGTCCGTTTAAGAAGGTACGTTAAAATACATAGAAGGAGAGGCACTGTAGTGCGTTTAATTAGAGAATATGGCAGACACTCTCCAGTATAGTAATAGTAATATAAAAAACACTCTATTTATTAGGGGATTTACTAACAGACCACTCTTCGAGCCTGCAAAAGAAATATAAGAATAAGTGCAAATATCAACTCCTTTTCATTCAGGTGAGAATAATGAGAATGCCCTCTGCAGTCATACAAATGAATTTAGTGATCTAGATAGGTATCTCTCAATTGAGTTTGTTGATGAAGATATGTTAACAGCAATATAGGCACATATTGCCATTAGTGGTCTCCATTCCCCTAGACAAATGGGTTATTTTTAGTAGGGAGAGTGTAAAATTGTAGGTATATTCACTTGTTACACAGCAGGTTATTGTGTTTTTTGTTTTTTTTTTGGCCCAGAAACTGTATACAAATGTGGGGTAGCTTTAGAAGCGTTTTAGTAAAAACCGTTTCCTTTCCCTCTTATCTTGAAGGTTGCAAGCAGGAGTAATGTCATGCTTAGAAGTGATAAGCTTTAAACATCCTCATGAAATGTTTATATGCAGTGAAGACAATTGGAGAAATATATCTGATGTAAATGGAATGAGCATATTGTATAAGGAGATCAAATTGAGTCATAGCACATGTGAGCATATATAAAATGAATTATGGAATTATGAGTTGTGCTAGCAGATTGTCACTGCAAATTTTGTGTATAGTAGAATCATTTTAAGGTTTTTAATAAAAAATATATATTTGTATACACTTGTTTATACAGGGTATAACAACCTAATGTACCACAAAGAAAAGTGAACATAATGACTGTCTTGATAAAGATGGAATAATCAGATACCCATCGAAACGCGTCGACGCATTTCTGTACATTATCCCGAGGACAAGTTGGACCTGTAGATACAAAATAGAGTATATGTATCCAGGCTAATCTTGCTAAAATTATTCCTAGGGAATTGTTGAGTTAAAAGACAAAGTGTACTGTCTATCATTGTTCTTTTCCCTATTTTTTAGGGGTCTCTGTGGTAAAAGTGTCCTAAGATGTTATGTTATGTCCTGATCTGATGAATTGTATTGTTTTTAATCATGTTGAATTGATGCATTGTGTTGTATTTTAGGTGTTTTACTATATAAATTGTGTTTTTAATAATATTCACATGTACTAAAGAAATACATTGACCCTTTTTGTATTGCAAGTTATAGTGGTATTATTGTTTGAGTGTGTTAGGGTTTTTGAGTGAGATCCCCTCAAAAAAAAATTCTATGTGCTTTATATGAATTAAGAATTCCACTAATGATAGGGTGTTCTTGTTGATTGAGTAAATCAAGGGATAATTTGTTTTTTGTACGGCTATTTTTTGTAGCCAGCCAGTGTGTTTTTGCTATTGGCCTGCATGTGTTCTTTGCTGCAGCCATGCCTCCTGGCTTGCTACTTGACCATGTGGTCGGTCGCCACTTTGTGTAGCCAGCCAGTATGCTTTTTGCCAGACACCTGCATGTGTTCTTTGTGGTGGCCATGCTTGCTGCTTGACTGTGTGGCTGGCAGCCGTTTTGTGTAGTCAGCCATTGTGCTTTTGCCATAGACCTGCATGTGTTCTTTGTTGTGGCCATGCCTCCTTGCTTGCTTGTTTGACCATGTGGCCTTTTTGTGTAGCCAGCCAGTGACCTTTGCCATAGGCCTGCATGTGTTTTTTATTGTGGCCATGCCTCCTTACTTGTTGTTTGACCATGTGGTAGGTGGCCATTTTGTTTAGCCAGCCTAGGTGCTTTTGCCATTGGCCTGCATGTGTTCTTTGTTGTGGCCATGCCTCCTTGCTTGCTGCTTGACCATGTGGTCAGTGGCCATTTTGTGTAGCCAGCCAGTGTGCTTTTGCCATAGGCCTATATGTATTCTTGTTGTGGCAATGCCTCCTTGCTTTTTGTCGCTTTACTATGTGGCCGGTGCCATTTTGTGTAGCCAGCCAGTGTGCTTTTTGCCATAGGCCTACATGTGTTTTTTGTTGTGGCCATGCCGCATTGCTTGCTTTTGTTATTTGACCATGTGGCCGGTAGCCATTTTGTGTAGTAACTCAGTGTGGTTTTTGCCATAGGCCTGCATGTGTTCTTTGTAGTGTCCATGCCGTCTTGCTTGCTTGTTTAACCATGTGACCGGTGGCCATTTTGTGTAGCCAGCTAGTGTGCTTTTTGCCATAGGCCTGCACGCATTCTTTGTTGCTTGACCATGTGGTCGGTGCCCATATTGTGCAACCACCCTTTTTTCTAGTTTTCAAGGCCATTTTCTATGGACATTGATAGGAGAAGCCCAAGCCTTTTTGTTTGTGTTTATTTTTTTACTTTTCCCTGATGTCAGTTGAGTAATATGCTTGAGGCCTAGTTGCTCATAGTAAATGTATTGCGTGTTATGATTATGAATAGTGTTTTAAATGATATGTTTTTTTGCATTTTTCACCTGCATCCCCTTGCCTTCCTAGTCCCAATGGGTTTCTGATAGTTCCCTAGTACATCAGCAATTATTTTTTTATTTTAATTTTCTTTTGTCACTTTTTTTTACATTTTTTAATTTTTTTTCACAAAGTAAAACATTAAAAAAAATAGTTTTTTAATGATTTTTTTTCATTTTTAACTTTTTGTTTTACATTTTCCCACTAGTCATTAACCCCCTGCCTGCCATAGGCGCATAGCCGCACAATAGCATTAATTTTCTGAGAATTATTCCATTTTCAACTTCACCTCCATGAGTGCCACATGTATCTCCCTAGATGAGGCACATAAAGCATACAGTTGTTGTTATCCTTTCTGATTGCAAATGAAATATTATGTTATGTTGGTGTGGTTTGACTTTGTCATGGTTACAATGTAGTGTTGTTAATTATTTATTTATAACTTAAGTAACCACACTAAATTATATTGCATTTGTCTGTGCTAATTCAAACTCCAACGATGCCACATTTCACTAATGTTTTTCTTGCTTGTTTGCTTTTAGGGGCACAAGAGACGAGCCATCACCCACAGTACTGCCAGACAGAAGGCCTGTACACAAGATGTGTGACCACACAACATGTGATGTCAGTTCTCCTATCTCTTCAGCTTGTGCAGCTAAGTGCCACTGCCAACTGACAGCTTCAAGATGGCCCCAAAAAAAGGTGCTGCCAAGAAAGTAGCCAGTGAGAAGAAGCAGCTTCTTACCTCAACATGTCGGCCCAAACCTTTTACGGGCAACGTAATTTGGCTGCCGCACCAGCCTCCATGGAGCAAGCTGGGAGCAGCACTCCTGCATCAACGGCCCCACCGCAACCTAGGGCCAAGCCCGTGCCTGTCATAGAGCCAGCCTCTACAATCACAGCCATCACCCACAGTACTGCCAGACAGAAGGCCTGTACACATGATGCGTGACCACACAAAATGTGATGTCAGTTCTCCAATCTCTTCAGCTTGTGCAGCTAAGTGCCACTGCCAACTGAAAGCTTCAAGATGGCCACAAAGAAAGGTGCTGCCAAGAAAGTAGCCAGTGAGAAGAAGCAGCTTCTCACCTCAACATGTCGGCCCAAACCTTTTACGGGCAACGTCATTTGGCTGCCGCACCAGCTTCCATGGAGCAAGCTGGGAGCAGCACTCCTGCATCAACGGCCCCACCCCAACCTAGGGCCAAGCTCGTGCCTGTCATAGAGCCAGCCTCTATAATCACAGAAACGCCAACGAGCAGTAATGTTGAATTGGATTTGACTCTTTCGAAAAGTAGTACCTAATCCTTGCCAGAAACTCAGCTAAGTGGACAACAACAGCCTTAGCCAGTGATAGTAGAGCTTCCTGAAGTAGGAGCAGAACAGGAGATTGAGCTTCCTGCTGAAAAAAGTAGAACCGATCCATTGGTTTCCAGATCTCCAGCAAGAAAAAGTAAGGATACTCCACCACCTTCTCCAAGCCCACTTCTGACATCTGGATGTGTATTGGAACCTGCCTCAGTCCGAGACACGCCAGGAGAGGCAAGGGAAAAGGAAAGTTCATAAAAGCCTTAGAGTTATGGATGAAGCAGAGGAGGATGACAAGCCGGTCATCATCATGGATGCTACCACAGCCCCAGAGGAGACCTACATTACCCCTCCTCAACCTGCTCCTAGGGATGTGGCACTGATACCACCATTACCAGCGCTCATATTTGCAAGGCCCTTGCGACCTGCCTCCATAACTACCTCAGTAGAAATACGCACTGCAGAGAGGCAATTGTCGACATGCTCACCTATCTTCACTTCGGGCATTGGTAGTGGCACCAGTGGCCCAATGAGAAAGTTGTCCTCCCCAGTTTGGGACTTCTTTACGGTTAGCAAGCAGGAGGATAACATTGGCATATGCTCCATTTACCATGAGATAGTTCGATGAGGTAAGCCTGGTACACACAATGGTACTGGAGGCCAAACGACTCTTATGGAAAAACATCACGCAATCCGCTTGGAGGCACACCTGCATGTAGTGTTGGTGAAGGTGATGAGAGCAGGGAATCTGCTCCGATCATGGCAGAAGGTGAAGATGATGAGGAAGAAGAGGGTGACATCTTTACTCAAAGCAGCCCTGTCCCCAGCATTGCATTAGTATTGCCCACATCAGTAATGTTGAAATGCCACAAGACTTAGAGTCAGATGGAGACACCACAGCAACAGCATACAGTGACCGCCCGAGGATGCACATTGAGTTTACCACCTTCTTCTTTCCAGAAGTTGCCTGCGTCAATGACACCAAAAAAGAAAAATATCCATGCTACTAACTATGACTTCCATGTTTAGGCAGGAGGGACAGTACGAATGCAATCACCCAGTGGCACGTTTGTACAATGGGAAGCTGGCTAAAATGATAGTGCTGGACCTCCTCCCTTTTTCTTTTGTGAAAGGACTGGGTTTTCTAGAATTGGTGTCCAAAATGGAAGGTTCCCAGCTGGACCTATTATGCCAGAGTTGCTGTTCCAGCGCTCCATCACGATGTGTTGGAATTGTTTGGATAAGCTTTGCACTATCCACCTGACAACAGACATGTAGACCACTTGCCAAGTCATTGATTACATGTGCATCACTGCACACTGTATCTCTTTAGTAGGGGTTAGAGAAATTATATCTTCAAGTTTTGATGCTGATGACATTTTTAATGGCGTTTGGAAGCATTCAACAGTAGCCATGTTCGCCTTCAACAAATCACATACATCTGCAAACATCTTGGAAGACTTTAACAGCAAGGTGTGTGAATGGCTTCAACCCAGAGGGCTTAACATTGGATTTGTTGCCACAGACAATGGCAGTAATGTAGTTAAGGCCATGGCAGATGGTGGCTATTTCAAGGTCCTGTGTTTGGCGCACTGCATCAACATCATTGTGCAGGAGAAGACCGAGTCAACAACTTACTTTCTGCCTGCAGAAGAATCTGCACTCATTCGAGACATTCTTTTAAAGCCCTGAAGCAGTTGAGGATAATTCAGTGTGATAACAGAGTGCCAGTTAAAGCCCTCATACAGGAGGGGCCAACACTGTGGAATTCTACCTATTACATGTTGCAAAGTTTGTTTGAGTAGTACAGACCGATCAATGATTATGTCATGCAAAGAAGGGATGCAACTGGGAAAGGTATGATCATTTAGATGGACAAATGTGGCCTAGTCAAATGCCTGACAGAGATGCAACCTCCTTTTAAAGTTTTTACATGGGAAGTCAGCAAGGAGGACAGTACGATGGGCCATGCTATCCCTTTGTTGCATCTGCTACAGGACCAGCTAAAGAACGTGTCTGAAATGTATGCAGGTGTGGACTGAAAGAAAAATGCACATGAGTTGTTGGAGAGCTTAATCCTTCGCTTGGCTGATAATACAAGGCTGCAAAGAGACTTTGTGTCGTCCAAACAGTGCATCAGTGCCACAATTCTTGATCCACAGTACAAACAATTACTGGGCACTTTCATTCCTTTTTCAGAAGGAGATGTTTCACAATACAAGATGTGGATTGCTGAGCAAGCCAGTGACCTGGAAGAAGAATGACTGGAAATTAGAGGCCCACTCCCTGGCAGAAGTTCTGGGGTGCAGCCTTCAACTTCCATAGAGGGCAGGGCTGTTGGCTCACAGCAGCCAACACCAGCAACAAGACCACCGGCAACAACCACAGGAGCATCAGCTCTAACCTCTGCAATGGCTTGGTTTCAAGTAGTTGGTCTTAAGTCCCATGCAGAGGCAGAAGCAAAACAGGTCGAGCAAGTTGCAGTACCAGTGAGCAATCAGAGGATGGTCCAGGACTATCTGGATGACCCAACAGAGGTGTATCTGGATCAAAACCCATTTGGTGTATTGGTATGGGAAGAGGCACCAATGGCCAGTGCTCAGCAGCCTGACAATAAAGTATCTGGCTTGTCCGGTTTTCAGTGTGTCTGCTGAGCTTGTGTTCAGTGCAGCAGGCGCAGTTGTTGCAGTAAAAAGGACCATTTTCTAGCCTCAAAACATGGAGAGATTGACCATGATCAAAATGAGCTAACACTTTTAACCTCTGAATTACACCATACCTGAAAAAATACAGGAAGAGGATGAGGGTGATTGGTCAGACTCAGGCCATAGTAGTGTGTTAGCTGACCAACGTCTGGGTGAACCACTTGAGTTTGAGGATAAATTCTACTTCCCTGAATTAGCATGCCTGGGCCACCATAGAACTTTCTATCGTCAAGCTGATTTGCCCCAAAAAAAGTGGATATAGCTAGGGGAACATTATATATTTTGTTTGTTTGCGTCTGACTGAATTATGCAGCCCCACTGTATGGCCCGATTGGAGTTGGACCAGTGTGCAGTGAAGTATCCCCGCCTTTCCCTTCAAGGACATTGAAGAGACAATGCCTGCCTCCGTCACGTGCCTATCCTTTTTTTCATCCTCTAGCAGGATTGCCCCAGAACATTTGATTTACAAAACTGCCCAATGTGTGTTGTGCGCATCAAAGAGGATCGACAATTGTGTAACACAGTGATTGGATTGGAACAGGTAACTATTGCACCAATGAGTGATATATGAGTGATTGTGAGGGATTGTGAGTGATGATCATGTGGTGGCAGACAGTGAGGGAGGATGTTCAACTATAATTTGTACACTTGATTGTGATGATTTGCCATGTTTGTGGCCTGATGTATGATTATTTTTCCTGAAGGTGATTGGCCCTTCCCCTTTAACATGATTTGCTTCCTGGGTCCACTCCTTTGTTTTCTGGTTCACACTCTTCAAAGACCAGACCAGTCTGTCTAGTCAACAAACACAAATCTGCACAAAACAATTACTCAATGTTTCTCTTCTTGTTCATCAACATCAGTGCACTGCAGGTCAATGTCTCTCATTTGGGTCAGGAGTCGGAACGGAGTTGGACAGATTTGTTACTCGGAGTCAGGAGGATGATGAAGGACTCAGGGCAGGAGTACCCTAACAACTGACCTGCGGCTCTGCCTGTACGAGATTGACTGCCATCTGCCATGTCAGCGCTGGCTGCGAGACGTGGATGTGCCGAGCTGAATGGTGGGCCTAGCTGGGCCTGTGTGATCTGTGCGGGATTCCAGCCGAAAGCAGCCTGAGTGGTGCCAGGGGGTTGAGTTGGAACGGAGCTCGGGCTATGAGGGACACTAACCTGCAGGAAGCTCACCCCGCAACGGGGGTAGCTCTGTGATTGCTCGAGTCCCGGTGGGAGGCGGACGACTGCAGGCCGGGCATTGAGATGCGAGCTCTGGGCCACATCGGAATAGTCAGCAAGGCAGCAGCAAAGATGAGCGTCCCCTCTCGCCCATCCTCCTAGCACTAGACCCTTCAGAGGCAGCGATCCACTATACGCCTCCTCCGCTGCGAGGCACAAAGAGTCTACTGAACATGGGGCCTAGTTAGTGCTGCGTCCTGCAAGGAGGCGGTTGTGTGGGACTCGCCAGAGGCCCTTAAAGAAACGTGCTTGCCCAGGGATCCCCTCAGGAGCATAGGCACAATGGACGTGACCGGTGTTCGCAGAGGAATTATCTTACCCACGCAATATAGGCAAAAATAGTCAAGAAAGCGCTGTCCTTATGTCACCCAGTGGGACTCATTGCCCGCGGCTGCCTGCTCCTCCACCACAGTGCCACTGTCAAGAAGTAACCTACTAGTCTGGTACTACAGCTCCCACACCCTCATATTGGGCACATTATGTACGGTGGATACTGTGGGCACCTATACCCACCTGGAATAACTGAAGGGGCCGCCTTTGGCTTGCGTCGCGGCCCAGCTCACTGGCGGGCTGGCCTCCCTGACTGCTGATTCTCATCTACGCTACTGGGCCTGCTTGCGCCCCCTGCGGAGGGTCAGGCGGGGAGTAGCGGGCCGCATCACAATTCAACTTTGTTTATCCTCAATCATTGTGCAGTTGTTGTCTAACCACGACTTGAGTTGTGTGATAGAGACTCAGACTCAGGAGACCTGGTTACCTGAAGTAATATCTCAGAAGGTACGGCAGGCCCGCAATGGGGAAGCGCAATGCAAAACTGGCAAAGCTCTCTTTCAAAAGCTGGCGACTCACTCGACATCAGGATCAGGGGGCTGATTTGGACTCAGACGCAACCCATCAGGAGGAGTCGGTGCAGGCAGATGAGGACCTGTGCGAGATTCTCATAGGCTTGAAAACCAGCCTTAAAACTATAGACTTAAAACTAGACCTGCTAAAATCACGCCTTGACCAGGTTAAGCAGAGGGTGGACAACCATGAGACCAGATTGGACTAGATCGAAAATAGAATCTCCGATGCACATGACTACCAAGTTTAATCCAAAGAACACCTTTTTAAAAAAAAATCTTTTTATTGTTTTTTTAAGCATGAGACAAAATAGAGGTACAGCGTTTAGGTCAGCATTATTGCAGTACATTCTTTCACAGATATTACAGCAATACTTGCATAAGCGCCTTATATAGGACCACCTGAAGGGCTGGGTGAGGACCATGGTGAAGTAGCTTACTGTGTAGTGGACTAGTGTGTGCTCAGTCTTCCTGCCTGTTTGAGTGGCAATAATGTCCATAGTAGGACCTATGGCATTGTCTAATCTTAATGTAAACTGTGCGCTGCTGCCTGAAAGGAGCTCTGGGTATTGGACTACAGGCGATGGCAAGTAGCTGTGATAGAGTATGGTGAGGGCACAGGGAAGTTTAAACTATGGTGAAGAAGAAAAGGAAAACTCTGCCCAACTCAGGACACTCCTGCCTGCCCTTAGCTCCGCCATCACCCTTGATTGTTATCTGCTGTCTCACATGTTATTTCTCTAGAAATCGCATGCTCCTGGAGCGCCCACAAGGGGCAACCCAATGCCTCTCATTCCGTGCGTGTCCTTTAATTATGATTCTGTGTTGTCGTGACTGCCGCCTCATCCAAAGAACACCTATTACAGATGGAGAAAGTCCTGAACATCATCAAGGCCAAAAGACTTAGCGGCCCGATCCCGACAAAACAACCTCCGCATTACTGGGGTCCCGGAGACAACTGCGATCACAAAAATGGAAGACTTTGTAGAATTACTTCTGCGTAAGCTTTTTGGCCCCGACCTCACTGCAATGTTCATAGTTGAATGGGCCCATCTCTCCCTTGGTCCTAGACCACCAGTGGGTGCCACTCCACGACCCATAGTGGCTCGTTTGCTTAACTACCGGGACAGAGATGTCATCTTACGCCATGTGATGGAGAGAGGGGTTATACAGCACCAAGGTAATAACATTTCCTTCTACTCTGACTTCGCCCTCTCGGTCCAAGCTGCCCTTCGCAATTTTTTTCCACCCAAACGCATTCTGCATTAGGCGGGCATGCCATATGCTCTCATATATCCAGCCAAGCTCAGAGTCTCCCTCGAGGGTAAATCACATTTTTTTTACAGACGCCAAATCGACCCTTAATTTTGCTAAACACGTCGGAGGTCCACCACGCTCTACTGGGGCCTCGTCATGGGCAACTGCTGATGCCAGGTTGAGTGATAATGACTGAACTGACTATTTGGTGGGTCATCCAGCTAAATGAGGCCTCCCTTTCGTGTTCACGGTGTCTACTCACGCAGATGCCGTTGGTCGCATGACTGCAACTAGTCTAATGTTTCTGTTCTCTTCTATGCTGCTCCCTATATATTGTAGACTGTCATGATGCTGGTCTGCAGGGCTGCTCCTGATGTTATCCCTTGCTCGGCCACCCAGCCGTAACTGGCAGGGCAGTTCACCGGCAAACCCCCCGTCCCTCTGCGATAATTCCCAATTCCATTATCTGACTAATACTCGGGGTCTGTTTGTTACAGGGTGGGTAATAAATCACAACCTGATTGGGGGGTTGGTGTAGGTGGAGGGTGGAATGGGTTGGTTCTAATAGTTTTATACGGTAGGGGATCGCCTTTTGGGGAATCATCATTACATGTCTGGTCTGAGATGCTCACAATTACATTGAATGTCCATATTGCATCCATCTACTACAAGGCAACTGGTTCACTGGCACACAGGTTAGCGGGGCTACAACTTCATGTTTGCCAGCATGGCCAGCCTATAGCGCCCACATTTCAATGCGTCTTACATGACATCTTTCATGTGTTTAACATGGAATATTTGTGGTCTCAACGACCGCAGGAAATCACACCCATGTACACATGTATCTTCTTAGACACAAAGTAGACATATGCTTCCTTCAGGAAATGCACCTGTGCAACACATTGTCAACTCAACTGAGGGCTAGATGGTGGGGCGACATATTTACATCTGCATACTCTAACTGTGCCAGGGGGGTGGCGGTTTTGATACGCAGGAAGCTAAGATGGGTGATCGCCACTGTCCCTAGCTGATTCGGAAGGCCGATATGTTATTGTTGAGGGTGCTTTACTGGGAAGAAAGGTCACACTTGTGGCAATTTATGGCCCTAACAGTGGCGATCCCGAGTACTTTAGAGATATCTGGTCCAAAATCGCACATCTGGGCAATTAAACTATTTTGGGGTGGGGATTTTAATGCCATTATGGACTATACACTAGATCGATCTGGCTCCTCCCGCAGTCTACACCCTAGGGCAATGGCGGCACTTAGAGCACTTACTCAGGAAAGCGGCCTAGTCGATGCTTGGAGATCGGCACAACACAATGTATGGTCTAAACTAGACTTTTGGTTGGTCTCTCGTGAAGTCATGACCTGGACCACCTCAAGCTCACATTTACCATGTACACTATCTGATAACGCCCCAGTAATACTAAGATTGCAAATTCCACACTCTATCCCCAAGCTTTCGTTTGGCATCTGCCCCAGGAGGCGCTGCTAGACACTGCATTTTGGGAAGAAGTCCGCAAAGAGATCATAGAATACTTCACTTTCAATAGCAACACAGTTCAATCAGGGGCAACATTATGGAAGGCATTTAAAGTGGTAATCAAGGGTGTATGTATTGCCAAACAGTCCGGGGTGCTGAAGGCCATTAGGAACACCCTCGAAAGGCTAGAGGGAGATCTTCGCAATATGGAAATTCAATATTTTCATACAAATAACCCTGACGACTTTGCTAACATTAGAGAGAAATTATCTGAGTTAAATGATGAAGCCCAATGGGAAATCCGCTTTCTGAGCCTGCATGCTGTGGCCCTGCGCTATGGAGAGGGGGATCGGCCTGGCAAAACTCTTGCCAACATGTTGAGGCCTCCTCGTACTTCTAACTATGTCACTGAATTGCTTGATATTGACTCTAACCCTGTAAGATCCCCGGGTGCCTTGCTTGATAGTATGACTGAATTTTATGCCAGGCTGTACTCCTCTGGTGCAGACCAGACGCCTGCTGCAATGAAGGACTACTTCAATATGATTCAATTGTTATGGCTGGAATGGACGCATTGTAGATACCTCGAGGATCCATTCACCATAGAAGAGAATATACAGGTAATACAGAGGATGCCGGGAGATAGGTCCCCGGGATTGGATGGACTAACCTCCCCCTTTTATAAAACATATGCCCCTATCCTAGCACCACACCTTCAGGCCGTCTATCAAGAAGCGCTAAAGTTTGGGACTCTGCTCCCATCAATGCAGGAAGCTGTAATTGTTACATTATTAAAACCTGGGAAACCTGAAAATAATTGTGATTCGTACCGGCCGCTGTCATTGATTAACGTTGACAATAAAATTTATGCTAAACTACTCACCAATAGTCTTCAACCCGTCCTACCATTGATAGTTCGGCCCGATCAGTCTGGATTCATACCCAAGCGCTGTACTTCCCACAATTTGCGCATTCTATTCGCCGTCATGCATCATATCGACCCCCAGGTGCCTTCACTGGCTGCTCTGCTTGACGCCACTAAGTCCACTGAGTGGCCGTACCTTTTCGCTCTACTAGCACGACTAGGCTTAAGCCCCATTTTCATACAACAGATACTCCTCCTCTATACAAATTCTATGGCCAGAGTGCGCATAAATGGCCTCATATCAAACCCCTTCCATATAACCCGGGGTACGCGCCAGGGGTGCCCTCTATCGCCTCTCCTGTTTACAATTGCAACAGAACCACTAGGGGCGCCTTTAGAGCAACACCATGCAAACGGGACTGGGATTCACAACTAGAGGCTTGGTAATCTTTCTGTATGCAGGCGACATCACACTGTATGTACAAGATCCTAAGGAGAACCTTTCCCCGATGACTCGCAAGCTTATTCACTTCGGAGCGCTGTCTGGTCTACACATACATTGGGCCAAGTCTAAACTGTGCCCACTGAGAGAAAATACACAATCATTCAAAACAGAATATCCACTGGAGTGGGCAACGGGTCCGGTCAGATACTTGGCGATTTGGATTAGCAGGGACACACAAGAGCTGTGTACCGTAAATTATGGCCGGACAATCACTTGGTTGAAGGAGAGGGTGCGGGCCTGGTCAAGGTTACCCTTGTCTCTGGCGGACCGGATAGCACTTGCGAAAATGATTGTCTTACCTAAACTATTATATCTGTTTATTAGATCATGTACTGAGAAAACACACATTGCTTCGTAAATGTCCATATAAATTATTTTTATTGCACGTCCTTCTCATGGACACTTGATACAGTTCATCTTCAGTTTGTATAATATTGGTGTCATAAATCATCAGATACAAGGGTAAAACTTTTCTTCAACATGCAGTAATATAAACAGCCAAGCCAACATGTGTTTCGCGAGATGTTCGCTTCTTCAGGGCTTAACCGATTTAGTTCGAAAGAAATTTCTTCCCATTCTCATAATAGGGGGTTCCCACAATTCCTCGTGACCTAATGCTTCCTCCAATAGGTTCATTCAATAACATACTTTGGCTATAGCCACCTGTCTATGAAAGGTACTGTCATGACGCTTACATCAACATTCTTTAAGCGTCTGCAAACCAACATGACTACTCTAATATGGGAGTGCAAGCAACCTAGAGTCTCCTGGGATCTTCTCACTCTCATGTAAAGCAGGGGGGCATGGGAGCACCAGATTTTAAACTCTACGCCTATTGCGCACAAGCCCAATTCTTGCACTTCTGGCTGTATCCGACTCCATATCAACCACATGTAGCTGTGGAAATGGACCGAGCTGCCCCTACCCCTCTACCTGCTGCACTATATCATATGTATAGCAACCCAAGGAAAGAGGTAAACACTGTGGAAACCCTCACCTCAGATGGGCATGGGACGGAATACGTAGAAGGGCAAAAAGCTCTATCCTTTATGCCCGGTCAGTCACACTGGCGTATAACCCCCAACTCCCTCCCCCTGTCTAAAAACGGGGCTGTTAGGCAGGCGCGCAAGCTCAAGCTTGTTACCTTTGCAGATTTGTATCCAGACGAGGAGTTTATTACTCTCCCCCCTTGGAAAGGAAGCTACATCAAGCCCTTTCTCGGACACCCTGTTATATTACCAATTACGGGCCACATGCTGCTCGCTGCATGAAACGTTTCCTGCACCACCTCCAAGACTGCCTGCTCTGGAACACATTCCTAGAGATCCATCCCCAAGCAAATTAATAACACGCTTATATAACATCATGCAAAGCAGCTCTCCGGTGGTGGCCCCTAAGGCCCTAGAATATTGGAGAACTGATTTAGAGCCTCCGATTACGAACAAGCAATGGGCTTATTGTTGTGGCCAATTGGAGTTTCTATGTCTCAATTATAGGTTGCGCCTCATACACTTTAAATTCTTGCATTGTACTTATTGTACCCCATTGCAAATCCTCAGGATGGATTTAAGTACAGATGCAAACTGACGGTGCTGCCACACCCCACAAGCCACCTTCCTTCATCTTGCCTGGCAGTGTCCACAAATAGTATGATTTTCAGGGGAAATACTTGCACACGTTCACGAAATCCCGGGACAAACACTGATGCGCTCCCCCTTAATGGGTTTACTGGTATATGTTAAAGACGCCCCCTCTGCTGACCGTCGCCTCATGGCCATGTTACTTCTACTAGCCAAGCGTAAAGTGGCCATGCACTGGGGCAGGCGCTCTGCCCCTAGAAACCAGACATTAATAAAAGACGTGGTGTATTGCCAAGAACAGCTGCCAGCTTTTTGGGACCTCATGCCCCCTGCATCCAGGCCTAAAGGCATCTGGTCCCCCCTTTGTTGCTTGGCTGTGACACAGGCACTCAGATCTCCTACAGGTGCCCACCATGCACTAAGAGACTTACAATGCTAGACGCTTCCTACCTCTATTACTGATTACAGTGACTTCTGTGTCACTACAATGTATGCTCAATGTTTGGAGTCTGTTACAATTGTTAACTTGTTGAAGGCCGACTATATTGCCATCTTTTAGTGTCTGTGCTATGCTATATTGTGCCCATGCCCAAACTGTAACTGACTTTCTCTATGTCACCCATTGTGCTTTCAAAGAGGTCTATAGATTGTACATATGAAACCAGACTGATCCGCTAAGTCCCCCGCTATGTTTTTCTTTTGTTCTTGGTTTGCCTTGTTATCACTATGTCTCACTGTGAACATGAATACATTGTATGGCTTGTAAAATTTCAATAAAAAAAAAAACAACAGCCAGAAGAAGGAAGTTATCAACTTCAGGGAAACCCACATGATGATGACTCTAAGAGGGCTACTCAGCTATATGAACTGGTGAGAGGTGCGTTAATGTGGGAAATGCAATGCTGCTGAGTGTGCTAGCTCAAATTTGTAACTCCTCTATTATGTGGTGAGGTGGGAGGCCTGTTGTAGTAAGTAACTGGAGATAGACATGTGATGTCACATCATCACATTTAGCACGCGCTTGGTTAAATGTTATCTTGACATTTGTGAGATTGATCAACCCAGTACATGCAGCCTCTTGTCTGTGATTGGTTGTGATTTGCTCTCACTTATCAGTTAATCAATCGCACATGAGTCATAAAATGAATGATTGCAGCAGACTATGCTCTTGCTCTACCTCTGAGTCTTCTTGGTACTCTCCTCATGAAGCTCACCTTCTGTCTTTCTTCTTGACTCTACGACATCATTTCTTTTTTACAATCCACAGGCCTTCTCTTCTCCTGTACAAAAGGCGAAAGCTCCATAACACTCCTGCTTAACTTATCAGACCGCTTCAGCCAGGCACCCACGATTGACAGACAATCCGAGAACAATGCAGATGCACCACCCAATTTGGCAATATAGTATCATTTTTCTTTTAAGAATCATTTTTTAGAAATTTGTGAGTTCACTTCTCTGCTCCTTAATGTGTATTTTTCAAACCTAGATGGCAGTACATTTAGATATATAATTATAACTTGGGTCTCTGGGGCTGAAAGGCTATCTGCAATGCATTTAACTGAACTGTGTCATACTCATTCCTTCATTTCCTTCCACAACAGATTGATGATGATGTGCTGCTCATCGCCCAGATCAATATTTGTTAGAAATGGGGGTCTCTAGTTGGCAATGGCTGGCCACTGTCCAAGTAGGGACCCTTCTTCCTAAGTCAGAGTGAGAGGGCTACCCTCTTTAATACCCCTGCTCAACCCTGTGGTAACGTAGCACGAGCAGGTAGGCTTATCTCAGAGGCAGGGTGTGAAGCATTTATGATCATACACAGTAACACAGTGAGGAACACTACAAAGGGACACCACACAAGTAGTTATTATAAAAAATAAGTATCTTTATATAAAGGCAGATTTATCACAAGACCAATAACTGTAAAAGCCACAATACTGTCAAAAATAGGATAGCTGTTGAAGGGCTGTCAAAAATAGTTCAAAGGTTGCAAATATAAGGTTCAAGTTCAAAGCAGTGGTCTCTGCGACCCTTTCTTTCACAAAGTACCTGGGTTTAGTAGCAAAACCAACAAAGTGTCGCAAATAAGCTGTAGCGATGATTCTCGGCACGCGAGGCCGGCGATGCGTTGAAATCCTTGCCGCAAGGGAGGATGATGCGCCGATCTGCGGGATGCGTGCGGAGACGATGCGACAAACTTCTGCACGCTGGACCGCCGATGCAATGACTTTCTTGCCGCGTGGGAGAAGTCGATGCGGTGATCCTGTTGCGCTGTGCGATCGTGTTGCGATGCGAAGACAAGACGCTCCAGAGGGAGCGATGAAATTCGGTGCGATGCGATCAATGTGGCGGACGCGATGATTTCTTTAAGGGTTGCAAGTGCGCGATGATCTTTCCAGCGCGTCTCGGCTGCAGCGGCTCGCAAAGGGGCGTCAGCGATGGTTTCGTGTTGCGGGCCCTCGGCGGCAGTAGCGCGATGATTTTCCCAGCGCTCTCGACTGCAGCGGCCCCCAAAGATGCGTTAGCGTCGATTTCTCACACTCTTTTCTCTGATGCAAACTAGAGGCCCTGGAACTCACAGGAGCCTCATCAGCAGATAGCAGTCCTCGCAGGGAGGAAGCAGGAGGTTGGTGGTGGAGTCTGATGTGCCTGAGACTCCAGCAGGAGGCTAGCTCTTTTCCTAGCCCTTGGGTAATTGCTGTAACAAAAATAAAAGTTCTCTCAAGAGTTCCTTTTCCTCTTCTTCAAGGTCCAGTGGTCACTGCTGCAGGCCAGTGCAAGAAACAACACACAGCACAGGGACAGTCACTTCCTGCAGATTCCTCCAGTGGCACGGACAGAGTTTCCTCTCTAGATCCAAAAGCAATACAAAAGTAGGGGGTTTGAGCACAGATATTTATACCCCAAAAGCCTTTGTTCTTAGAAGCTACCAGTCATTGAACCTAGCCAGAACCAGTTCTGCTCAGGCCTGGAGCACTTTGTTTACCAGGCTGCATCCTTCCTTTCAGAAAGAGGGGGTCTGCTAGCAGACACACAGTGGGAGGTGGAGCCTGCATTCACCTTGCCAGGCCCAGCCCTATTCAGGTCAAGGAGCCACCCCTCCCCACACTCTAAATGCAGATCTCTCTATTCAGCCCAGGTCTGACTCAGCCTGTCCTGCCCCTCTAAAACCAGACAGCCAATACACATAATGGCAGAGCACACTGGAAGGCTTAGGCAAGAAAATACCTACTTTCTAAAAGTGGTATTTTCAAACACAGAATATAAAAATAAACCACTAAAAGATGTATTTTAATATTCTGAGCTCAGGCATACTAAATTCGTTTTTCTACCATGTCCCTTGGGTTAGTTAGGACTATAGAATGTAATAGTCAAACTGCCCATTCTAGCCTATGAGGAACAGGTAGCCTTACAGTAGTGAAAAACGAAATGGGGTGTAATTCACTACCAGGACATGCTACATACACCAATGCATGTCCTACCTTACACATACAATGCACCCTACCATAGGGGTGACTTACAGGCTGCCAAGGGAAGGTTCAGGGGCTGGGAAGTGAGGGCACTTCACAGCCAAGATGGCAGTTCTGGACTGCACACAGACACTGCAGTGGCAGGTCTGAGACATACTTTACAAGCTGCTTCTGTGGGTGGCACACATCAGTGCTGCAGGCCCACCAGCAGCATTTGGTTTACCAGCCCTGGGCACACATAGGCCACACTACTAGGGACTAACAGGTAAACCAAATAAGCCAATCAGGGATATACCAATTCACATAGACATATTTACACAGGGAGCATTCGCGCTGCGACACTGAATGGCAGTGGCACAGCACCCAGAGCATCTAACACCAGTAAAACAGAGGAGACAACAGCGAAAAATGGAAGGGAGACCCACGCCAATGGTGCCAGGTCTAACAATATTGTTGTTGTCTAGTGATGGTCTTTGCCACACCTTTCCAAAACCCTCTTTCCCATCCATTCATCAAACCCTAACCCCTTTACTGCGGCGCAAAATCCGCCGCGGTGCGGCGGTTTTAAAGAGTGGGCGGGCCACGTTGGCCAACTAACGTGCACAGCACTAGCCAGGTAGAAGCAGCGAACGGGTTATCAGTCTTCCACCAGGCTATGTGATTTATTGAGGTGTGACTTAATTTACACCATAAATGGATCACACACTTGGTGGGGTAGATGTGGTGAAAGCAACACCAACTCACTGCTCGATCTTCTATTACCTGAGCAATAGCCCACACTGGCCCCATTTACCCACCCACGCATAAAAGTGATCCACATTTTAGATATAGAAAAACATCATTCGTCAGCATCATCATTCAGGCCTTGTATTGCGTAAACGCCTAACCTTTTCCACTCTAGACCACTTTTCTTGACTTGACATAACATAACATTAGTTTTAATTAAATACTAGCTCCCCCTTGCTCAGAAGAAGATACTTTTGCTATATTTTGATACTTTTGCTATATTTTGATACTTTTGCTATATTTTGATACTTTTGCTATATTTTGTTATATTATCAGGTAATCTTTGTTGTGTCACAGTGGTAGTAGTCTGGTCTCAATCTTTGTAAAGTTATGATGTAAATATAATGCACAAACTCTGTGTTTTTCTTTCAATTTAGTTTCCTGTGATGGATAATCCTTTCGATTAATCCTATATTTGGAGCTGACCTAGGTGGGAGTGTCACTTTGCTTGTGATGCCTTCCCTGTTAGCACACTAGCCTGCTACTACTATCAACACCATAATGAATGGCACCTTGGGAAAACCTGCAGTAACTAAGGTTTTGGAAGATTGAGAGAGGTAGCAGCCATCGCTTCATCTTAGTAAGTAAGTAACTAACTTCTGCTGCAGATAAGTAAATGTTTATCTAGGTTGTTGTATGCAATATAGGTCATGGGGACGCTGATTTCGTGTTGGGCTGCCTGGGCCACCTTGGGGACATAAAATCCTGCTGGAAGCCGTGATCTGAAGGGAGCAACTCTTCCATCCCCTCGCTCCGCGCACCGCAGTGCGCCTACACACTCTGGTGGGACTCCAAGTCTCAGAGTGCAACGCGTGAACTACTGCCCCCACACCTGAGTGGGAGGGACCGATCTCGCGCTCAAATGCGCCGCTCAACACCCGCGGCGCGGGACGCTGATTTCGTGTTGGGCTGCCTGGGCCACCTTGGGGACGTAAAATCCTGCTGGAAGGCGTGATCTGAAGGGAGCAACTCTTCCACCCCCTCGCTCCGTGCACCACAGTGCGCCTACACACTCTGGTGGGACTCCAAGTCCCAGAGTGCAACGCTTGAACTACTGCCCCCACACCTGAGTGGGGGATCTCGCGCTCAAAAGCGCCGCTTAACACCCGCGGCACAGGACGCGCGCGGGCGAAGCCCGGGCCAAGGGCGGGCCAGTCCTTGCCCGTCATCGCCCGGAAGAGGCTGGGCTGGGCCACCCCCCTTGGTGTTGATCCTTCCGGAATATCGCGCTGGTAAGACCCTTACTGGACCACCATATCTGCCTTTTTATTGTCCGGTATCCCCCTACAACACTGTCCAGCTGCCTATTACTCTTCCACACTGATTTGTAAGACCTGGTAGTGGAACTTGGAACCTGCTCCCCAGTATCTCTTTTGACCAACAGTATAAGCTACTCATTTACCGTGCGAGTTGGGGCTGCACTCGAGTCAACATCAACGGGACTATTACATTTTTGAACAAACTTTCTCTTTTAATTGTTTATCTTTGTCCTTTCTATTTGACCGATTAGCCCGCATTTGGTTCCTCCGTTGCAACCTTAGCCTCTTGACCAGGCCCATCTCTGCCTTATTTGTCTTACTGATTTGAAAATGGGTAAGCGTGCTTGTGCAGTAAAGCATCCCCAAGTGCCTATTGCTTCGCCCAAACCTCCAACCTCAATAGACAGGATGCTCCAGAGGGCCATAGGAGCAGTAACAACTGAAATAGAATTGACTGAGAGGCGCCTGTCTATAACACCAGATTTGTTCTGTCAGGTCTCGGAACCTTCTACCATCCAGTCTGCAACCCCTGGTTTTGTCCCTAGGATAGCGGAAGCTTCACCTAGGCTATTAGAGTCTTCTTCACCCTTACTACAAGAACCTTTAGCGAAGCCAGTAATTCGCAAAGGTGGAACTATCACCACCTTATCGAAGAAAGGGAAACGTAAGCCTGGATACGGGGCAGGTACTAAGAGGAAGAAAAATCCAGAGCCTACTCCTAGCGGAAATGAGTTAGTTAGATCTGGGGGAATGTCATCTAATACTACTAACCCTCGGTCAGATTCTGATTGTCCATTTTGGGTGAGGAATCTGGTAGCAGATCTAGAGACTCAGCTGAGAGTTATCATAAAGGAAGAGCTTGTCCAACTATTTAACCATGTGGGCGCAGGTCATTTGATGGACCACGAGAGGCGCACTAACATTCCTGATAGTACTACCCAAGCACAAGGTACGAAGATAGATTGTAGCACCCAGACTAACAGCATAGTTCAAACCCCCTTAGGTAATCTTGGTCCCTCGAGTGTAGCACTCCCTAAAGTACCAATGGGTGAGAGAGGGGTAGAGGATCCTAGCACTGAGTTAGTCGGAACTACTTCCTCCCATTTAGGAAGGCTACCCACTGAGCAGGTTCAAGAACCATGGATTGCCAATGGCTCCAGGAGCCTCACTGCTTTGAAAGGGACTTTGAACTTAGCCCCCCATAGGGAGGACCCAAGTACCAGTAGTTCTATCCGAACAGAGTCCAGGGTAGCTGGGGTTGGGGTGGACCGTGTAGAGACTGCTGAGAGAAGACATGGGATAACGACACTTCCGACTATAAATCTCCCCCCAACCTCACTCCCCTATGTAATTATATTGACAGGAGTACCCGTGATCCAAAATGGCCAGAAGGAAACGCAGTTGGATCTAAGGAACAAGTGCCTTTTTCGGTTGGCCAGGCACAGACAGTTTCCTTATGATAGGGCAGGAGAAATTATAATGGTCCGTAGGATGGGATGGGTGGGCAGGAGATCAAAGTCAATTCAAGGGGACTGTGTAGTTATTAACTTTAGCAACCCCCTGACTGTTCATTCCCTAGTAGATCAGATTTCTAGTCCCTATGTACCATACACAGGGGTTAGGGTATACACCCTGGACTATTTTTACTCCTGTAGCAGTGGTGAAGCTAGGACCCCTAACATCAGCGCCTCAACAAACTGGACCCTGGAACACCCAGCGGCGGGCCCATCCCACAGGCCCCTATCATTCAATATTCCAGTAGGGAATAGGTTTGGAGTCCTAGAGGAGGTTGATTGACTTGTGATGAAAGGCACTCCTGCTCAGGGATATGGGCCCCGGGGGTCTGGTAGGGTCACGAGAGAAATAAATAGTGGCCAGTTGAACCAGAGCACTCTCTGGGATAATGAGGATGAACGAGGGGCTCCACAAAATGCAACCCTAAGTGGAGCCTCTGATCTGCATGGGACATGTGCAGATCTATCTAGTAACTTACCTCTTATTCCTTACGACTCCCCAACATCTAGTCCATCTGGGTCGAGCTCCCCTTTGGAAGCTGCAGATGTACCTATCATGGCCCAGCACGAGGATATCCCAACCTCCAACTCTAACAACTCTAATGCCTTAGACGAGAGCACTAATAGTGATCATAAGCTAAGGTTTCTATCCTGGAACATCGCTGGAATAAAAAACAATCTGAATTGCCCAGACTGGGGATCTTTTGTACACAAATTTGATGTTTGTATGTTTCAGGAAACCTGGGCAAGGGATGACATCACGAGGCTGGGATATGCAACCTTTAACGTGTTGGCCACTTCGGGAGGGAGAGGAAGACCATCGGGGGGCTTATCTACTTGGGTTGCCACGCATTTGAATTGTACAGTGGAATGTTTGAACTCTCTGTCCAATGATATACAGTGTACTGTTCTTACTTTTTCACCGACTCTTAAAATTGCTTTTATTAATATTTACTCTCGTCCCGTTAGTATCTGTCATGAATCACTGACCATCGAACAACTGAGTATCTTCATCAATACAGTTCCCCGAACACAAGGTTGGTTATAGGGGGAGATTTTAATTGCCAATTTGAGCCCCTTGTTGCCCTCACTGATGCACCCCCTAGTGCGGAGGATCAATATTGGCTAATCCCTGATCCCCAAATCGATCCGATAAAGGCTTGGACCACGTTAGCACTCCAGATTAACGCAGTAATATTAACTAACTCTCTGAGAGCATGCAATGGGCGCACAAAGTCAGATAGACCAGGGAAGCTAACTTTTAATAGAATTGGCCAAGCCTCCTTGTTGGATTATATCCTGGTAGAAACAAGATCATGGCACTGGGTAGTTGATTTTGCCGTCCTCCTAAGAACGGACAGCGACCATAACGCCCTGCCCATGGAGCTGGAGATCCCTGACATTCATAATCCAATGCCTAGCAGCACTTCTGTAAATTGCAATCTAATACTTACCAACAACAGAAGGAGAATTAGGTGGGATACAGTCAAGCAGTCACCTGACAAGGTCGCCGCATTATTCTCCCTAACTATTTCCCCTTTAATGGAATTGGAGGAGGCTGTCATAGCACTAGACTCCCCCCAAAATATTGTTAGGATAGCGACATTGCATGAAGAAATGACAACCAGTATGACCAACATATTTAACCCTTTGACACATTCCAAGGTGAAAAAGGGTGTAAAACAAACCTAGTTTAATGACACTTGCCGCAAGGCCAAGGGAGCTCTCTTGGCCGCTATTAAAAATAAGGATAGGCCCTTGGTTAAACAAATGAGGGTCCTCTATCGTGATAGTATTATGCAAGCAAAGAAGGAGTGGGAATCACATAGATGGGATGACATTAGAACAGCCCTACTTAATAGGGATATGAAGGCATTCTGGGTGCTAGTTTGCACAGATAGTCGCGAAGGGAAGCCAGCACTAGAGCCTAATATTGCCGCAGATGTTTGGAAACTACACTTCCAAGCCTTATCTCCTTAACCGCGGCGCAAATTCTGCCGCAGTGCGGAAGTTCTATTGAGTGGGCGGGGCCGCGTCGGCCAACGGACGGGCGCAGCACTAGCGAGGTAGTGCTCGCGACAGCCGTTGGCCGACGCACGCACGGAAGGGGTTAAACACCACCCAGGAAGCAATAGTCTTAAAAGATGAAATATCCCCAATAACCGTTGGGACTCCTCTTGAAGAGGCTCCAGGGTTTACCTTATTAGAAGTCCTAAATGCAATTAGGAAGCTCCCCCTTGGTGAAGCCCCGGGCCTAGACAAGATTCCTGGGGATCTATTTCGGACAGAACCACAAGTATGGGGTCCCTACCTTTGGGCAATATTTAATGCTATTCTGAGAGGTATGGCAATTCCGGACACTTGGCTAGGGGCTGAAATCCTTCCAGTTTTTAAAAAGGGTTCACCTCTCCTCCCAACCAACTACAGGCCAATCAGCCTGATTGATGTCACTCAGAAACTGTTTGCAAGGATTCTCCTTGACCGCCTTCAGGTGTGGATGGAGGAGTGTGAAGTTCTGAGTGTCTATCAGGCTGGTTTCAGAAAACATATCTCCACTATCGACCAAATCTTTAGGCTCCAATTGCTGTATTGGAAGACGGTGTCAATAGAGGGTGGCAGCCTCTATTTGATATTCGTAGATTTGAAATCCGCCTTTGATTTGGTCCCTAGAGTTAAACTATGGGAGGTCCTTAAGCAGTTGGGAATCCCTACATACCTCTTGACATTGATTATGAGACTACATGCTGGCAACTTTGCTCAAGTAAGGTATGGGAAATTTGGGGAACTAACCCCCCGCTTTTCAGTCAAGAGAGGAGTAAGGCAGGGGTGTGTGCTTGCCCCTACTCTGTTCTGTCTATTCATTAACGCTCTGATTGCCCAATTAATTTAGATAAAGGACAATAATGCGCCGAAGTTGGTGCAAAGTAAGGTACCTGCAATGATGTTTGCAGATGATACTTTGCTATTATCTAAGTCCCCTATGGGCATTCAGAGGATTTTAGATAGTTTTGTGACATTTTGCAATAATCGGGGGCTTGAAATTAACACACTAAAGACCAAATTCATGGTCTTTAATCCAGATAAAACATCTCGCCCAAACCCAACCCTAAATGGCACCTTCCTAGAAAGGGTCTCTGTTTTTGACTACCTTGGTGTTACGCTCACCGAATCATTTGAGTGGGGCCCACAGTTAGCCAAAGCAAGCCTTAAGTTAGCTCAGACAGCTGGGGGAATAAATAGAACTCATAGGAATTCCGCCCACAAAATGGTCGCTCCTGTGGCAGAGATATACAAAGTACAAGCGAGGAGTGCGGCAATGTATGGGGCTGAACTCTGGGGGCATTGCGTTTCTGATGGATTGTCCAAAACCGAGAATAATTTTATGAGACAGCTGCTGGGACTTCCATCAAGCACCCCCCTCATCCCTCTTCGCATGGACCTAGGTATTAGACCCATTGCCGAGTAGGTGGGACTGCGACCGCTAAGCTTTTGGCGTAGACTGTGGGTGACCCCAGAATTAGCAGCTTACCAGCTAGAACTAAAGGAGATCTTGAGTCTTCCGGGCGTGGGCAAACTTCCCTGGTTTTCATATATCAGGGAGTTATGTTATAGGATAGGCAACCCAAACCTATGGAGTAACCCCGAGGCAGTCTGCCCAACAATTTTACGCCCAGATTTAGTTAGAGCCTATAGATCTCTCAAATTAGCTGACATTCAGGGGAACACCAAAATTGGCCATCTAACAGCTGACTTTTTAAATATTAAAGCTGAGTACATCATTGAGCCCTTTCTGGATGATATACAACCTACTATGGCAAGAACGCTGTACATCCAGTTTAGAGTGGGGACACTGCCGCTTTGTGCTTTTACCAATAAATGGTCAAAAGCCTCCGCCCTTGGGTGCCCTGTCTGTAATAGTGTAGATGAGTCCGACATTCATGTCCTTTTTTTTTTTGTCCTGGCTATAAAATTGCCAGATGGCGATGGCTTGTCACACTTTGCAGGAATTTAGGTTTTAGGCAGTGTATGGAGGCATATAGAATATTAAGAACTGATACTCACCCACCTATTGTATTTGCTGTGTCCCGATGTCTGAATTCTATGTGGATTAGACGTAGGCTGCTGCTAAATCTAATACCCCAAGCTTAAAGCTCCCATATTGTATATGTTGCCACATTTTATCTATTCTTAATTTTTTAACCTCTCCTCAGCTTAATTTTAATCCTTTTTATATTCTGTATAAATTACACTATTAATGGAATGAAATTGGTCAGCAACAAAATAACACATGGCCACCTTTTTATTAATGATTGTGGTTGTAAACTGTGTATTTGATCTGGCAGTTGTTGGACGTTGATCAGTAGTCCTTTATTTGTTTCTCTTTAAATTTTTTATTGTGCAATGAATTTTAATGTTGGTAATTCCCAAATATTTTTGTTTTTTATTCTTATGCACTGTCTGTGTTTTGTGATTTTATTGTCAAATACTTTTTATGGTCTACTCTGACCAAAATAAAGTTTATTGGATTGGACTATAGGTCATGGTAGTAAGACAAGGGTATGTAACTAAATATAACCAGTATACATTTTGATAAGTGGATTAAAAAAACAGGCTGCGCAAAAAGGCAGCAGTTCAAACTATAAGCAAAACACAAAAAAACTACTTCAGGCATAAAGTATGATAAAATAATTTTTCCCTTTACTTTTAAGAAACAAAAAACCCCACCCTCTCCACCCACAACAGGCCCACCCCTCTCCCCAAACAAATCGCCCCATCCCCAACCATTGTCCCAGGAAACCTTTCCAACAAAGTCAAAACTACTGGTCCCAACTCCCTACCCAATTCCCACCTTCTCCACCCACAACAAAAGTCCCTCCTACCAAAACAAAAAAAGGAAAATGGGCTAGAATCTATGCGGGACTGGAGGCAATAAAGACTCTACCACATCCGGGCTACTCTGTTTTCAAATTGGTCTATCTGCTGCTGGAGGCAATGCTGATATTGGTGGTCTGAGTGGGAGGGGAGGCAGCAGTAGCAGTTAAGGCCCCTGACAGCTGGCTGCAGTGCTGGCGGAGATGTATTTGCTGAGACGATGCGGCTGGGTTGAAGAACTGGGGCAGAGGCAGATTCTTCCCCCTCCTTCTCCTCCTGGTCCACCAGCTGGCGGTATTCTGCCTGGATAGTCTCCAGCCTCTGCCGCCGCAGTAAGGCCACTATCTCCTGCTGTGACGGTAGTGGTGGTGGACCAGCAGGAGTAGCTATATTAGCAAAAAAAAGGAAATTAAAACAGAGTGATTTAATTTTTTCTTTTAAAGGCTTTCCTAGTAAAAAACTAAACAGTCACTGTGTGTAAAAATAAAAATAAACTACCTCTCCTTAATAGGTTTAATGAGTAAGGTATTGTGCAATATGGAGTACAAGTTGTTGTGCTACATAAATGGAGGCATGCTAGCCAGCGCGTCGGTACTTTGCTACTCTCTGCAGCTGGGGCAGCTGTAATGGACAATTATGTTACTTTAAGTCCAATGGCCCTGCTCTTCTCCAAATGCCTTTCAAATTTTAATCTGACTCCAAAGTGGCAGATGAATAATAAATAAGATACTACGTCACGTATAAAATGCTGATATCCTGTCTGTCGTAATTAGGCACTGCACTACAGGGAAAGGAATGGGAAATATAGATTGTTTTTGGCACGTTAATCACAGAGTATCCCATCCGCAAAACTTGAAATCAGGTACTTAGTCGCACTTAACTCCCTAGCCTTGTGCTCCACCACAAATTGTTTCCAACAAATTCATTCGCTTGGCAGTAAGGAAAGGAAACTTAACTTACTCTACTGCAGGGCATGTTAGAGGGATTAGGCCGGGTAGGTAGAGCTTTTACTATAGAATAGCGGGGTCACTGATCATCATCATGTGCCTAAGCTTTGGCTTATTCAGTCACGGCAGTTTATAAAAGTTGAAAGGGAAACATTTGAACAGGCGTAAATCTGTTATGGAAACCATGAAATATATTTATGAATCACTTCACATGGTCATAAAAATGTGGCACATGCCAAGAATGGATTTTTCAATTTTTTGGTAGGCTGGGACAGAACTTAGGAAAGAATGAAGGAGTGAAGTACTAAGAGGTGATTGAGTAGGCGAAGGGAAACACACCCTGTGTTCGGTTTGCCATGCATTGTAAACTTTGTAAATGCCACATTAACTGAAGCAGACACATTGCACAGCCATTACTGCAGTCACAATGCTGCACTTAAGTCATGGGTGGCGAAATGCCATGGGCAGGAAGGGAAGTGATGAATGATGATCGGTGGAGTACATATCTGCTTTGCTTAACAAATACAGTGAGTCAAGGGAGTAGACCAAAATTAACATACCCCCGACTTTGAGCCATAGCTTTGATAAAACCAAGCAAGGGAAGTAAGTGAACATGCCCCCTCTTCAGAAGAGCTCCATTGTTTCTTCATCCAAGCAATTATTCATTCATCCTTTCATTCTTCTATATTCACCCATTGGTAGCCACCATGATTTAAGCTTTACTTCAGTCTTTCACCGAAATTTCCAATCCATATATACATCCATGTATCCATCCACACAGTATCCACCCTTTTGAACATCCATTCACCCATCCATCTATTTACCCAATTTCCACCCTTGCATCCTTTTACCCGCCCACGCATCTTTTCACTCATATACCATTTCACCCATCCTTCCTTTTATCTTCTGTTCTTTCCTGTTTCCATCAACCCATCATTTTTAGCGTTCATTTTCTGAGCTTTTTCTGAGTTGCAGATAGAAGAGGCCATAACAACTCAACCACCGCTGTAGCTGCTAAAGCGGGGTGTTCACGAGTCACGAGTCTTATGACGCCCTTGTAGTGAGTATGATAGAATTTGTCAATACGTAGGCAATGTGAGTTACCATCACCGGCCCCTGCCTCCACTGTGTCTCCCCCTCCAACCGCCTCTGCAGCAGAACTGGCCGCAGCACTGGTGGTCTTAGCGGCTAGAAATTATTTTTAGATGCCAGATATGCCTCCCATCTTTTTTTTGTCAAAAAAATACAACCACAATACGTCACCAAAAACATTTTGTAATGGAAGGGCAGAGCTATAGCCTATGATGGTGACTCTGAGTCCTTGAAGAGCAATGAAGAGGTGGAGCGATTGTCAATGAAGGACATATGGTGTTGGTTTGGCAAATCCAATGGGACATCATACTTTCCAGCCATGCTGCACTGTCATGGAAACTGCTAGCATACTCTATAAATGAATTAGAGCACAACATTGGGGGGAGTCCATGACCATGGCCACTCTCTTGTTAACTGTTATAGCATGAGCAAGAAAAAGCCTTCACAACAAACGCATGGTGAATAATGCTACCTTACTTGGGCCTGCAATCGTCCCAGTAGACTAGACAGTAGAGTAGCAAAAATCTGTTCTTAGTCTAACAGTACCACAAGTTATATATGGGGAAGAGGGAAAGCAGAAGAAAACTAGAGACTATTACAGACAGGAGAAAGTCAGCTACAAAAAATATCCACGAAATATGGAAAAAAGGATAATGCAATGATAACAAGAATTAGACAAAAATTGGATAGTGGAGTTGGAAAACAAGGAGACAGTATAAAAAAATAAACGAGGCAAAATTAAAAGTACTTACTGGGATTAGCAGAACCTTCAGCAGCTGTTCTGGTGGTCGGCGCCTCTAGCCGGCTCCCGGACCCGCCTCCGAGATGTCCCTCTTCTTCTTACCCTTGGGTGCTGATGTAAGAAATAAAGAAGATTAAAATAACTAGATCAGTGGAACAGTTAATTTCCATAAAAATATTTTGACAGGCAAACGCAGTAACATTGTGCTTTTCTAAATCAGATCACCTGTAGTACTCGTATCGACTAACGAGTTGGCCATACTAATCCTAAAATCCCTATTTCAAATTTTGTTAACAAAAGCTACATTTGGAACTAATGCATTGTATTGAATGATCTTTGATTCTGTTCTCATTTCTCAACACCCTTGATGGACTAACTTAGTCTCTCTTCTTTCCAGTGCATGGATGCATACTACACATCACTGTGAGAGTGCTTGTGAATGTACGAGCTACATAAAGAAAGTCACAGAGAACACTAACTTACTGATATCACTAGTTCACTATCTTGGTGTCAGGAGGACAGAGGAGTCTGCAATGGCTTCTTAAATAATCAACCAAAGCGAGCGCAGACAAGTACTATTAGGTAGCGCCGAGCACCTTGCTAGCTCAAACTGGATCACATAATATTCTTAACATAATCTTAACTTACCTCTAAGTGTGAGTAGCATGCTAATCGGAAAAAAGGTTAGCATTGTAGAACACAAACACAACAAATAACTACTCATGAATCCTGCAATCTCCACGCCTAGCAGGTCGAGCAGGTCCTGGTTGATGATATCCACCCAGCGGTGCATCAGCTGCTGTTGGGTGCACAGGACATGGGTGGTGTTGCGCACACACCTGTGCACTCTCCCCCAACGCATCCATCGCTCCCACAGGGGGTAACCTCTGCCAGGCCTGCCGCCTGCTGCCAGCATGGAGGGGAGGTGGTGCTGCAGATAAAAACTAGTGCGGCCACCTCCGGCTCACAAAAAATTGCACTTGGCTGCACCCCTTGGAGGTGCCGATGACCTAAGGTGTGCAGCTATTTGTATGTGGCCTGGTGCCACTGCCCCTCTGCTCTCCCTGCTTTGCTATGGCGCTGGGTGGGGGGAAAAAAGAAAAGAAACAGGAAAACAAAGGAAAACCTAATGAAGTACAGGGAAAACCTTTTAAAAAGTACAAAAAAGTCACACACAAACAATAAAAAATGACAAAACCATAAAATACACAAACACAAAGGTACACACTGATAGAATAAATAAAAATGAGGGGTGGATGAGTAAGATAGGGGAGGATTGGAAAGATTAAAGATAGATTGAAAAAAACAGGCCCGGCACCATGCACAGAACAGAAAACAAAATGGTCGTGCCCATGCGAACCGCGTGGTGCCATTCGCGCACAGTTTATGGCGTGAGAATGCGCATCGTGAAACATAAAAATGTCACGCACATGGGCACGTCGAGCAGCTCCGCCTGCTCATGGAACTCTGGCAAATCAAAGTGGAGTTTTCGCTACACTTCGTAGAACTCCGCATAGCGACTCTGCGAGCTCCACCTGGGTCTAACTAACAGAGTCACATGTCCACCACGCAAATGAAGAACTCGGATTTCCCTATACCAATCCATCATAAATCCACTTTGGGTTCCGGAATAGCTTGCTACTTGCCAAAAAGCGCTTCAGCGTCTCATCAGGGGTAGTAAGCGCTACAGAAATACAGTTGCAATAAAGTATATACCAGGTCTGCAAATGCTACTGTATCTTTGCTGATCAGAAGTAAAGCAAGCTGTTTTTTGAGGAACGCAAGACTGCTTAAGGCCATTGAAATGCTCTATGCCCCCAACAAAGTGATTAATCGGTGGCCGACTACTAGATTTGAAAGCCTACTACTAGATTTGAAAGCCAGACTTAAAACAGTAGATATTGTAACAACCAGACTTTATCACCTGACTGAGACGCTGGATAGACAAAATGCTTGTTTTAATGAAGCGGAAAGACATGTTTCGGACCTTGACGATAGCTGCACAGACAATACTAGCCAACTCTTAGAAAAGACAGTAGCGACAACAATGGCAGTGATGTCCGAATTATTGAACTGGTAGAGTCAGCAAGTACTGCCAAGCCTGAACTGTTTGAGATTATGCTTTCAGATATGTATGGCCACAACAGCTTAACAATCACCTTGTTCAAAGAGCCCACTGCTCTGTAGCACCCAGGCCGGTGTCTGGGGCTACACTATGGTCCATAATCATTTATTTGCTTAACTATTGCAACAGGGATACCATACTGTGCATTACTAGGGAGGAAGGTCCCCTGCAGTATCAAAGTTCCAGCACTGCTTTTTTCCAGGCTTTACTGCAGCAGTTCAAGATGGCTGACAAAAATTCTTAAAACTAGGCGCCAGATGTACAAAGCTTTTTTTAGGTCGCAAACAACCTGATTCGCCGTATCGGCCCATTTGGGACCCCAAACATGCATTTTTCAATGTACAAAAGCCAAATTGTGATTCGTAGCTTGTTACCGAACCGCAATTCGGTATTCAGAATGGGCGTGTTTATGGCGTCCCCTTCCATCTACCGATTTGCACTAGTATGTATTAATGTTTTGCGACTCTTAATTATAGACAAAAAACATACATTTTTTACCAACTACTGAAAGATAGTGGTAACCAGTCGCAAATCAGAAGGGGTTCCCGTGGAACTCCCATCCCCTTTGAGAATGTTAAAAATATATTTTTTTTAAGAGAAGGAAGTGGGCCCACGGCCCAATGCCTACTATGAAAATATGAAATTTAAACATTTCAATCTTTTCTTTTAAAACGCTTTCCATTTTCCTTTAAGGAAAACGGGATGCGTTTCTAAGAATAAAAGATTGCTTTATTTAAAAGCAACCACAGACATGGTGGTCTGCTGAACCCAGCAGGCCACCATCCCTGTGTTGGCTATCATTCCTAATGGGTAGCAAACAGCAACCTACCTCATTAATATTGAGGTAGATCGATTTGTGACCCACTAGGAATCGCTATTTTAAAAATTAAACTGTAATGGAATTGAGTTTTCCAAACTGCGATTCGTTAAAAATCGCAATTTAGAAAACGCAGTTCCTAATGTTGATACATCTGGCCCTTTTAGTCCTGCGCCAAAATGCGTGTGGAATTTTTGTCTGACCAGTAAGCTGATCTGAAATTTATGAAACAGTGGCCACTCATGGAAAACAACATGGATCAGTAGGGATTCTATAGTATGGTGAGTAGAGAGACTGAGACCCATGCAATGGTCAGCAGTGTAGAATAACATAGTGACCCTCACTGTGGAGTGTTTGCTACATGAAGTATAATATGGACATGATGGTCATGTATGCTGTTATAGCTCTGTACAAAGCCAGTTGCTGATTTTCTGTTATATTTTTTCATGAAAAGGAATTTATATATCCTTCCTTTTAAAACCCTGAGGGTTAAGGAGTCAACGGTCAAGCTTATCTCTATAGACCCATGCAATTGGTCTGACCACCAACCTATCACTTTCCTACTACCTGGCACCCACAAGACATGGGCACCGCAACCTGTGATTCCGAAACGTTGGGTCAGAGACACCAAGAACCTTGATCATGGGAACTGGCTGCTCGCTGCAAGTCTGACCCCCCCCCTCATATCACAACGGTCAATGACCTCAATGAACATCACTCCGCGACTATATCTAACATTCTTGATGATCTTGCTCCGCTGAAACTAAAAAGAACCCAAATCAAAGACAGAAACCCCTGGTTCAACGGGTCCCTCAACAATGAGAGGAGATCCCTCCGGCAGGCAGAAAGAATTTGGAGACAGCACCCCTCAGCCGCACATTTAAAACTTCTCCGCCAGGCCAGAAATGCCTATAACAGGAACATCCTCTACTCAAAAAAAGAATTCTTCAGATCCGAACTGGGAAACGCCAAGAACAGACCTCGCAAGCTTTTCAAAGTGGTCAAACACCAATCCAACAAACTGGCTAAAACTTCTAAAGAAACCCCTAAATCCCTAATATCATGCGAGGAATTCTTCTCCTTTTTCTCCGACAAAATCACTGCCCTAGGAAACGAACTTAGATCCGCCACCTGCTCCCAACCCCTTCCGGATCTGCCTCTGCTCTCTGCGCTGCCCCCCCCAGACATCACCCAAAAACCAAGCGCACTGGACCAATTTAAAAGTTTATGACGAACATTCGGTCTCGAAAATTCTTTCCTCCCTAAACCCCAACAACCACTTTAATGACCCACTCCCCTCTAACTGCTTAGCCGCCGCCTCTCAATCTATCATTCCTAGTTGGACTGCAATAATCAACGCCTCCCTTCTACAGGGGTCGATACCTGACTCTCTGAAAGCCGGCCAAGTCCTCCCCATCTTAAAAAAACCTACGCTGGATCCCGCTTCCCCATACAACTTTAGACCTATATCTAATATCCCACACCTAGCCAAAGTTCTAGAGAAATGTGTGCAACAGCAGTTGAGCCAACACATCACCAACTTCCACCTACTAGACGACTTCCAATTCGGATTCAGACCTGGGCATAGCACTGAAACCACCCTTCTCCACATCGTGGATGATGCCCTCCAAGCACTTGACCAACGCAAAAACTGTCTCCTAATCCTCCTAGATCTATCCTCGGCTTTCGATACAGTCAACCATGAAAAACTCCTTGAACGCCTCAAACTCAGGATGGGACTGGATGGCCCTGTCCTGGAATGGTTTAGGTCCTTCCTCCAGAACCGTTCACAGAGATTCCTAATCAACGGTAACCTGTCCACTCCCTCTCCGATCACGGTTGGAGTCCCCCAAGGATCAACCCTGTTCCCTACCCTCTTCAATCTTTACCTTGAACCGCTAGCTGAAGTACTACGCAACGCAAATATCTCCTACCACATGTATGCCGACGACACCCAGATCTACATCTACTCCTGAGGAGATTCTTTCCATGAATGAGGCCTTGAAGTTGACTGTCCAATGGCTCACCGCTAGCCAGCTCAAACTCAACGCAAAAAACCCAGAATTTCTCCTAATCTCACCACCCAAAACCAACCCTGATATTCAGTAATGGATTAAGGCGATCACGGCTTTAAACTGCCCTCCGACCATAGTGGACTCTGCCAAATCCCTTGGAATAACCCTAGACTGCAGCTTGAACATGCGTGACCACATCAACTCGATGGCCAAATCAGCCAGATTTCACCTGAGCTACCTAAGAAAACTGAAACCCTTCCTTGACACTCCGGACCTAAAAATGGCAGTCCAGGCACTAGTCATCTCTAGACTGGAATACGGATGCTCTACCCTTTCGGGTTTACCCAAGATCTCCCTGGCTCCATTAAAAGCCTGCCTCAACGCGGCCGCCAGACTACTAACAGGTTCTAGGAAATTCGACCACATCTCACCACACCTGAAAGCTCTGAACTGGCTTCCTCTTGAGGCCAGAATCCAACTTAAACTGGCATGTATCACTCACAAGGCTCTATACTCAAATTCCCCTGCATTTCTTGCCCAGAAACTCGTGGTATCCGGAGGAACCAGAAACTCCCGGTCCACCAGAGACCTCTTGCTCCAACCAGCACGCTTGCGGAAAAAAAACAACTTACAATCGGGCCTTCTCTGGGGCAGCACCAAGAATATGGAACTCACTCCCGCCCGCCATTAGAAGAATTCCATCTCTGGCACGCTTAAAAAGGAGGCTGAAAACCTTCCTAATGGGCAAATTCCTCTCCTAACTCTTGCGTGCAATCACCTCAGCGATTTTGATCTTCCGTTTACTGCCACACCTTGGATTATCCGGATGCTATCCACCCGGCACCTCCGGGCATCCCACCCTGGGATCTGGGACCTCTTTTTCTCGTAAAATGTTTTTACATGCTTTTATCCCATATATTTCCACCCCCCCCTTCTAAGTCTCTTTTATACAACCTGCTAATCCTGTAAAGCGCTCTGATACCCTAATGGGTCAAGTTCGCGCTCTATAAAACACAAATAAATAAAAAAAAATAAAAAATGCGGTGATGCTGCACTCACATATATGTAGCACAGAGACATTGCAATATGTATTTGGTTCTCGCATTGGTGGTTGAAATGGGATCACTGATAGAGATGACTGTTGGCATGGGGCTGAAGTGGGTAGCTGGGTTTTGTTAGCTAATGGCACAAAAACTAATAAACCTGGCACAGCATTGCACATACAGCGGGAGCAAATTGAAAACACAGGCTTACTTCATACAACAGAGTTGATAAGTGGTAAATTGAACCAGAGGCAGCTCCCTTTTATCTTGGAATGTTGAAGAGTTGAATACCCACCAAAAGACAAGGCATATTATGGCATATCTGGAAAGATATAAAATCGATCTGAGAGTGCTCCAGGAGACACACTGACCTCTGCTAGTCCTTATTTGAGAGGTATGTGTATTCTCGTACTTAAGTTGTTGGATTTCCAGCTAGTCAAGCAAGACTTAGACTCAGATATATTGTATCGCAGGAATACATGCTGGGCTGAGGGTTACACTTATTAATATCCCAGTGTCGACTCAGACACACTTTTTAAACATACACTAAACGTATCCAATAGATCAGAAGCAAATAACATCATATGGAGTTGAGATATGAACACCACTTTAGACTCTTGGCTAGATAGGTTCAAGCCTGCTGTGGGCTACCATTCTCAGTCCAGACAGGCATTACTGGGTGCACTTGGTATCTTACACTTGAAAGGCATTTGGAAAGTGAGGAGGGGGGCTGAAAAAGCATATTCACATTATTTCACAGTTCATAATACATTTTCACATATAGATTATTGGTTCGTATCTAGAAAAATCATTCCATGGGCTTCTGAATTGATATATCTCTCCCACACGCTCTCAGAACCCCTTGTCCAACTAACTCTAGGTGTACATGTCAGTGAATCCCGAAAACGCAATTGGAGTTTCCCTGCAGTCGTTCTGCTGTAGTGTCAACCATGTCTTTGGCCACTGAGAGTCAAGTGAATTATGCATGAGCTGAGCTCAGAGAATTGTTGATTTTGGAAGTGACCCTTTCGTTAGGTATGGGTGGGCCTCTATTGTTATGCCTTTCACAAATAGATTACATGTTTTCTAATATTTTCATGTCACTTAGTTGGAGCCAGGTCAGTATTCTCGAGGCCTGAATGAATGAGTCATTTTTTTGTGGCAGCTATGAGCTAGCCAGCTGTAATCTGCTTGTTACAGGCTGAGTAAATTCTCTGTGGTGTCTACATTCAATGTTTCAGCATAGTTCAGAGTGCCTATGACCTCAACATCATATTCTATGCAAACGACACCAGGGGCGCTCCCCTTAGTGTTGACTGTAGTGTTAAGACTACAATCAGCACTGAGGGGAGCTCAAATTGTGGACTGCGTGTACCATGATGCAAAGGAGCAAACTTTTCTGGGATATGATATAGTGTCCGGCCACACCCTTTTCGCTGCCCAAACTGATTTTCATGACCTCCATTTTTCACAAATTCCTAACATTTCTTTTTGTAAAAATTGCATTCTGGCCCATTGATTACACTTCATCCGGCCAGAGCCAGAGAGTACGGGCCAAGCCGGAGATTCTGGCCTGAATGCGGACGTAAAGATACGACTCGTAAATGACCTCTGTGAATACCAAAAGTCGTAAAGTTAGACTTTTGTCTCAGATTGCATTTGTGAATCAGGCTCTATGTGTTGGATGTGGTGTAACTGACCTGTGCATGCAGTTTTACTGTTAGGGCTGTCTTCTTACTTATAAATCCTACACTAGGTGTAAACTGCTTTTCTAGAACATATGAGTCCATACTAAGGAAGGGTGTAGCTAGGCCATAATGTACGGAGCTATATGCTTACAACTTAAGACATCTGCTCTGAAGATTGACTGAGGTATATGCAAGGCCTAGAGACCTATGTGGCTAATTATGCATCCAGCCTACACCCAGACTTAAATCTGACATACCTAAATAGATAAGCAGACAGACACTGAAACACCCAGTTAGGTTGTTAGAGAAGCACCTAAACATTCACTCAGACAGGCCCAACTAATTTGTATGTTGTGCTAATGGAGGCAGTTTTACACCCACTTAAATAACCCAATACTTACTAATACACCCAGGAGGCAATGCATGCAGGCTCTTACAGACATATTTAGAGAACCATATATCAGACAAGAAGAGGCAGTGATTTAGTACCAAATTTACATACACATGGAATTACAGCTCTAGATAGGAACTGAAACACCCATTCAGATATCTACTAAACAACTGACTCTTTCAAATTTACCATGTGGAGAAGTAGCCCTTGGATAATGTCTTGGCCTGCTATAGTTGAGCCTGTGCATGCAGTTTTACAGCAAGGCCAACCTTCACATTTAAAAGTCCTAGTGAAGGCATAAACTGCTATTTTACCATGTATAACTCACCACTGAGATAGTAAAAGTCAAAGTCAAAAACACTTGTTAAGCGCACAAATCACCTTGAGGTCTCATGGTGCTTGCGGGACTCCAGTGGGCTAAAGATCATGACTATTATCCTTATTTCTGATCAAATAACCACGTTTTTAATTCTTTCCGGAAATGTTTGTGTTCGACGATGGAGTGAAGATGGAATGGAAGCTTATTCCAAAGATGGGGGGCAAGAAAGGAAAAGGATTGTCCCCCACTTCGTACATAGATAGGCTGCAGCTACTTCATATTGCAGGGTGTTATATGCTTAAAAAGTTTACACATATACTCTGAAGTTTTAGTGAGCTATAGGCAGTCCTAGAGACCAATGTGCCCAATTATATATCCACCCTATCACTGACACTTCAATCTGATATACCTAAGTAGAAAAGTAGACAGAGACTAAAACAACCATACAGACTGTGACAGAAGTATGTAAACATTCACTTACACTGACAGGCACAACTGTTATGTATCTAGCGCTGATGGAGGTAGTTGCATACACACTTAAATAAACCAGAAGTAGCCCTTGGATCATGTCGCCGGCTTGGTACACTTGAGCCTGTGCATGCAGATTTATGGCTAGGCCAACCTTTACATGTAAAAGTCCTAGGAAAGGCATAAAGTGGTCTTTCACCATCTATACGTCACCACTGATGTAGGCTGCCGCTAGGTCATAGGTTAGGGTGGTTTATGCTTAAACTTTAGCACATGTACTGTGAAGGTTAGTGTGGTATATGGACTTCTACAGACTTTTGTGTCCGTCCAATTATATATCCACCCTGCTACCCAGATTTAAATCTGAGATATCTGAGTAGAAAAGCAGAGAAACACTAAAACACCCAGTGAGGTAGTTAGAGAACCGCCTAAATACTCACTCACACAGACAGGCTGAACTGATATGTATTTAGTGGTAATGGAGCAAGCTGTACACATAGCTAAAAAACCAAATACTCACTAAAACACCCAGGAGGCAATCCATGCAGCCCCTTACAGACACATTTAGAGAATCATACATGCCACAAAGAGAGGCAGTGATTTAGCAACAGACATATGTACATGCAATCAGAGCTCCAAACAGGAACTAACACACTCATTCAAATATCTACTAAAGAATTGACACTTTCAACTCTACCATGCAGAGAAGTAGGCCTTGCATCATGTCTTGGGCCTGCTACACTTGAGCAGGTACATGCACTTTTCTTGCTAGGTGAATTTTCACATTGAAAAGTCCTACAAAGGTATAAAGTACTCTTTTACCACTTTTAACTCTCCAATGAGATAGGCTGCATGTAGGCCTTAGGGCAGGTTCGTATGTGCTTATAAATTATTATTTTTTTTAACATATTTTATTGGGGTTTTTGATAGAGCATGTAATATTAATCACATTTACATTGTAATTTCAACAGTACTCTTATATCATATCTATTTAGCCATTGCTTAAGTCAAATCAACTGTTATAGTTCCTGTGTATTTCTAGTAAAAATGCACTTCCCCATACCTATCTCAAATCCCAACTCCCATCTTCCCACCCCCCTTGCAGATCTCCATCAGCCAGACCTTTTTTAAACAAAACACAAAACAATTAGTTGCTTCTAGCTCTCCTGGCCCCTCCCCCGCTCCCCTGCTCAGCACTCTGCCCCTCCCACTCTGCCCCAAGGGCACAATGAGTTCCCATCCTCTGAAACGTGTCCTACTTCCTCCCCTCCCCCAGCCCAGAGTTCCGGGTTTCTCTGTGGGGACTCCCCCACTGGGGATATCTACTCGGATGCTAACTCAGGTTCCTTTAGACTATTGACTAAAGCTTCCCAAGCCCTAGCTCCCTCCAATGTACCAATACCCCTTTTGGCGTTTCGAAGGAGTACCCTCCCCTCACAGGTCGCCCATTTCTCTAACTCAGCCTTCCATGTGGAAATCTTTGGCCCTACCGGAGATTTCCAGTATTGCGTGATTTCACGCTTAGCCAGGAGCAGGGCCAGGTCTTGAAACTGACTAGTGACCCAACTCTTGGCATTATGTGGGAACAACCCCAGGAGACAATGTGCAGGGGTGCTTGGGATTGGGCGCTATATTACCCCCCCTATGGTGGCAGTTATTGCTGAGCAGTAATTCTGCAGTTCAGGGCATGCCCACATCATATGTAGTAGTTCCGCCCCCACCTCTCCGCATCTCGGGCATTTCGCATTGTTCCTTTGAAAAAACGTATTGATCCGCCCCGGAGTGTGGTAAGCCCTGTACAATATGAAAAAATGAATGAGTCGGAATCGGGCATTTCTTGAGGATCTGGGGATCCCCATCAATTCATTATCCCAAGATTTGTCATCTAGAGGGACATTCAGATCCTCCGCCGAGCTATTACGTAGCTTGGACAGTGGTTGTGTCATGCCTCTATTCAGGGCTCCATAGAGGCATGTGACTGCCTTTATTCTACCTTCCCCTGTGCCCAAGTAACTGCAGGTTGCGTGTTGTGGAGGTTCAGCAGATCCCAATCCCCAATGCGCTCTAATAGCCGCTAAATCCCTGCATGTAGTAGGAAGTGCCCCTGGGGCAAGTCATACCCCTCTCTAAAATCTTCGAATGGCCTGAGTTCCCCACCACTGTATAAGTTTCCTATTCTTGTCGCCCCTGCCGCCTCCCAATCTTCAAGGCTCACCCAGACTGCTCCACGAGTATGGTTATGGGTAAATCAGGTGAGTATGGGAATCTGATCTGTGTCTTTCGGAGAACTTGTCTCCAACAGCGTCTAGCTGATAGTATCGTATCAGTATCCTCAGCTGTAACCCTATCTCTACCCAATAGTAGCTTCCATAACGCTTCTAAGCTTGGCGTAGGCGGATCTATCTCCCGTATCTTGGACTGAAGGTCTCCAACCCATCTCACCACCCACTGCAATTGAGCAGCTTGGTAGTATTGCTGGAAATCAGGGATCGCTAGTCTGTCCTCCAGAGTTGAGCGCTGCATTGTTCTCAGGGCTACCCGTCTACGACCCGCGCCCCACAAAAAGGACGTCATTATAGAGTGTAAGTCCGTATGCCATTTCGGGGGAATCCATATTGGGAGTACTGTAAAAAAGTATAATAGTCTTGGTAATGCCACCATCTTTAGGAGGGCCACTCTCCCCGCCAGTGATAGCGGGAGGCCCCTCCAAAATTCCATGATAGTCTTTAAGGACCTCAGGGCCGGACCTAAGTTACCCTCACATATGTCCGCTTGGGAATGATATATATTTACCCCTAAATATTCTAGGAAGTGGGGCTCCCATGTAAGAGGACCCAGCTCCACCGTGGGGGCCCCTTTGGGCGTCAGCGGAAACAGCTTGGATTTCTGCCAATTAATTTTCAACCCGGACATCTCTCCAAACTCCCCCATCAATGCTTTCGCCCCTGGCAAATCCTCCTCTATGTTCCCAAGGAAGAGCAGTAGATCATCTGCATAAAGGGCAATGTGGTGTGTATTATTTCCTAGTCGTATCCCTTGATATTGTCCGCCAGTGCGGGCTAGGGAGGCCAAAGGCTCCATAGCAAGGGCAAACAAGAGTGGAGAGAGGGGGCATCCCAGTCAAGTTCCCCGCTCAACATCACAGCTCTCCGAAATCGTCCGTCCTGATCTGATTCTCGCTACTGGTCTCGTGTAGAGTAGCCTAACCCAATCAGAGAAGCCCTGTCCCATCCCCATTTTATCTAGGATGCCATATAAAAACTCCCATTCCAGACTATCAAAGGCCTTTTCCATATCTACCGCAAAGACCACCTCTTCACCCATCACTGCGTCCCCTCTTGTCATAAGTGCCATGAGTCGTCTGATGTTAAGAGCCGTATTGAGCCCCAGGATAAATCCCGCCTGGTCCTGGTGTATGAGGGCAGTCATGAATGGTTGGAGCCTCGTGGCCAATATCTTACTCAATATTTTAAAATCTAGATTTCACATTGATAATGGTCTGTAAGCTTCACATTCTGTGGGGGTCTTACCAGGCTTAAGTAGGGGGACAATCAGTGCTTCCCGGGTAGAGCTTGGGAGTTGGCCCCCCTCCAGACCCGCCTCATTTAACTCCACTAATCTAGGGGCCAATTCTTCAGCATATTCAACGTAAACCTCTATGGGCATCCCATCTGTTCCAGGTGTTTTACCTCTAGCCAATCCCTTAATTGCCGCCCGTATTTCCTGTATATTTATGGGGGCTCCCAAGGCATCTGCCTCCTCAGCATCCAGGGTGGGAAGCAGAATTGCAGTCAGGTACTCTCTGATCGTGTTGTCTCCCTGTCTCGACCGTGATCTATATAAGGTAGTATAAAACTCCATGAATCTCCTATCTATGTCTTCCTGCCTATATAATACATGCCCTTCTGTGTCCCCAACAGCCAAGATCGGGGAGCCTCTCGGGGCCAAGCCAGCAAAGATCCAGTTCTATCCCTCTCTGCATGTGTGCGTTCCATGTACCGCTTATAATCATAACTATGCAGCCTCTCTGTTTGTTTGGCCACTTCCCCCTTAGCAACTAATAGGGCTGGACCCAACTCTGGATGTCTCGGCCAATGTATCTCTAGTGTGCGCAGTGCCCTGACCGCGGACTCGAGGTCAGTCTCAAGGGAGCGTCTTACTCCTATAGAGGTCGCTATACATTTGCCCCTAAGCACCACCTTAAATGCGTCCCATTCTGTCAGTCGGGAGCTAGTCGTGTTTGCATTTGTAGTAAAATAGTTCACAATGCTCTCTTGGACCTCCTCAAGGAACACCTGGTACTCTAGTGCCTCGGGTTTGATGCGCCATGTTGGTATTCTTTGGTGTAGTTGTCTCCACCTCAGATGTAGGAGGGATGGGTTGTGATCAGACAGAGTGCGTGTTAAATATTCCACTGTCTGAATCTGGGCATGTATATCGAAGAAACACAAAAAGGTATCAAGCCGACACGTGCAGATCGTGTACTGGGGAGTAAAAAGAATAATCCCTGCCCTCTGGATTCAGGCGCCTCAAGGAGTCAATTAAGCCCCATCTGTCCTGCCAGTCTTTGAATGCCTTAGCTACTCTATTTATTGGGGTGTCCCTCAGAGGTGGGTGCGAGCGATCCTTCCGGGGATCAGCGACACAATTAAAGTCGCCTCCAATGATAACAGACCCTGAGAGATAGGTCACCAGAGTGCCCGTGATCTTAGTCAAGAATGTCCCCTGATCTATATTGGGGCGATATATACTCACAATCGCTATATCATGACCATCCAGCCGGCCCCTTACCGCTACATACCGGCCTCCTGGGTCTATCATCTCCCCAGTACATTGAAACAGATCAAGATCCCCCTAGCAAAAGCAGAGTACGATGTGTGATGCAATTGACCTTGCAATCTTCACCGAAGGGCCTCCCCCTCACCTGCAGACAGGTGGGACTCCTGTAATAGTGCAATATGGACTCCCCGTTTATTCAAGAAGGATAACATTTTATTCCGCTTGGACATAGTATGCATCCCTCTAATGTTCCATGAAATTATCTTATGTAATTGGAGTAGAGCCATCAGTGTATGTCATGTGCGTTCGCTGACGGGCCCTGTCGGCCCTCAGCCTCCTGTTCCTCCCATCACATCACCTCCCATCCAGTGCATTGTTTAGTCTGTAAATTTTGCCCTAACCGGGGTGTGTTCCCCTCCTCTTCAAATACGAAAGATTGTCCATAGGAGTCTTCCCACCTCTACCCCCCATCCATTATGAATACTTGCGGCATGTGCGACAGTGAAATTATTTCGTCCGCTGTAGCAGGGGTGACCACCGGCAACTCCTGTCTAGCACCTTCCATCGTGCTGGTGCTATGATCCGAGTCCCTTGTATCTTCTCTCACGGGAGAAGAAGCACAGGAGCCAGGCGCGCTCAAAGACGCACCCGCCGCCATGACCTGTTCACGCTCTCGCTGCTTCTCGGCTCTGGAAGGGGAAGCTATGGATTTGCCATGAACTCTTCGTGGTTGGGTGTCCCCCTTTTTCCGCTGCTCCTGAGGGGCTCATCCGGTTGCCTGTCGATCAATCCAGTCCAATGCCTCCTGCGGGAGTTAAAAAAGACAGTGGCCGATGAGGCCACTACTCTCAGTCGGGCCGGGAAGAGAGTTGCATACTGGACCTCCATCTGCCACAGTTTCTTCTTGACCGCCAAGTAGCATGATCTTTGTCGTTAGACCTCTCTGGAAAAATCAGGAAAAAGTCTGACCGTCCTGTCATCCACCACCAGTGGTTCCTTCTTGCAGGCCTGTGAGAGTATATGGTCTCTGTCCTTGTAGAATAATAAACGTGCCACCACAGGGTGCGGTGGTCCTCCAGGAGGAGGGGGCCTCGCAGGCACCCTATGTGCTCTCTCCAGCGCAAAGTAAGGGGACAGTCCCTCTGTTGCCACCTCCTACCTGAACCATTTCTCCAGGAAGGCCACCATGTCCCGTCCCTCAATTTTCTCTGGTAGGCCAGTAAGATGCACATTGTTGCGGCGAGACCTATTTTCAGCGTCCTCGGCCCTCATTGTCAGAATCTTCACTTGGGCCTCCACCGCTTTCAGCCTGTCTGTGGCCGTATTTACGACTGGTACAGCCACCACCTCACAGGCCTTAAAATACAACACAACTGCCTTATTCTGGGAGATTTTAACATACATATGGATAATGGGAAAGACCCTTTAACAACTTACTTGCTGGAGACGTTGCAGGCCTGCAATATGTTTCCATCTATTTTTTCAGCCACCCATGAGAAGGGCCATACCCTAGACCAAATCTTTCACAACTTTGACATATCGGTAAGTCTACCTCTACCCATTACCTGGTCTGACCACCTCCTATTAAAATTCGTCATTCCTAACTCTGCCACAGCCCTTCGGGCTAACTCAGGGCAGAGGGTCCCTAATTACAGGGCGTTCCATAAAATATCCATGCCGATGTTAGCAGACGCCCTTGGTTGCTCCTCTCTAGAGCTGTCTAACAGCCCCGACATGGACGCCCTTCTTCAGCTGGAAGAATCACTGACCCTTCTTCAAAGCATAAAGTCTGGCTCTCCTACCAACCCATGTCCAGCGAACATCCTGAACTTATTAGCTCCCACCATAAACCCCACGGTAAACCAGCTCTTTAATGCTTCCCTCTCCTCAGGCAATATGCCGAAACTATGGAAGCATGTAAAGATTCTTCCACTTATAAAAAAGGCTAATGCCTAACTGACGGACCCTGCCAACTACAGGCCAATCTCCCTTCTTCTGGCCCTCTCTAAAGTATTAGAGAAGCATGTAAACAAGGCCCTCCAAAAACACATTGAAGATTGGAAACTCTTTCATGAGTCCCAATCCGGTTTTAGGGCTAACTACAGCACGGAGTCCGCTTTGCTGGAAGTGACTGAATTTATCAAGGGTAAGCTGGACCAGGGAGGCAAGGCTGTTCTGATATTGCTCGATCTGTCGGCGGCCTTCGATACGGTCCCACATGAGAGGCTCTTGGATAGACTTGCTAACATCGGCCTGAGGGGGACCGCCCTAACATGGATGTCCTCCTTCTTGGATAATAGATCTCAGTACATCTGGCTCCCCCCTTTCTCATCCCCGGTTCCGGCCATGAATGTAGGTGTCCCTCAAGGCTCCATTCTCAGCCCTACCCTTTTTAACATATATCTATCTCACCTTGCATGTTCTGTGGAGGAAGAGGGCGCCAAAATTGTTTCCTATGCAGATGACACTCAGCTGATTTTTACATGCGATAAGGGAACCGACTTTGACGGGGCAATGATTAGGTCTTGCTTCACAAAAGTTTTTAATTGGCTTAAAATCAATCAGCTGAAGTGTAACCCTGACAAAACTGAAGTCGTTTTCTTTGGCAAACCGGAAACGCTTGACTGGAGCTCTTGGTGGCCAAAAGATCTGCCGCCCCCGCCCACGGAAAAAGAGAAAGTCAAAAACTTAGGAATGGTCATTGATAAGACACTCTGTATGCGCTTTCAGATCCATAATCTAACTGGCGCTTTCTTCGGCACACTCCGCACGTTAAAAAAATTCCTGCCGCTGTTACCGCTTGACAGCAGAAAGACCGTGGTGCAGGCTCTGGTGACATCAAAACTTGACTATGTCAACAGCTTGTACCTCGGTCTTCCCAAATCTCTTATCCAGCGCCTACAAGTGGTACAAAACGCAGCGGCCAGAGTCATCCTGAGGTCCAAACCTAGATCTAGTATGACCCCTATTCTTAAGTCTCTACACTGGCTCCGCATAAAGGAACGGATTGATTTCAAAGCAATGACCATCTTATTTAAAGCTTTCTACGGCTTAGGCCCCGGTTACCTGAATAAGCGCGTAAATCGCTACATAACATCCAGACCCCTAAGATCCTCTAATGCCAACTTGGTCATCGTGCCCAAAATATGCCGTGCCCGCATTGGAGGCAGATCCTTCGGCTTTCTAGGCGCAAAATTGTGGAATAGCCTCCCTGAGTCTTTGAGACTAACCACAGACCGACTTTCCTTCAGGAAGAACCTAAAAACTTGGCTTTTTAATAACTAATGGGTCCTTTACGCACGTCCTCCTTCCGCTGTTACGCGCCAGGACACTCTAGTCTGAGTAGCTGTGCGCTATATCAAATACACTATTTCATTTCATTTTTTCATTTCATTCAGGTCCTTGATATCCGTTTCCGTCATGGTCACTCTCTCACAGTGGCCAGTGGTCGGCTCTTAGTAAGCCCATTTCCTCTCTAACTGTATCTATGTTATTCTTCACAGCCAGTCTCGAGGCTGTTATGGCCTGTAGAATATCTTGGAGTGTTGGCACTGTTGACCCATCATCTTGTAACAAGTTGGAGGGGGCCGGCGCCGAGCTATCTTCTGAGTCTGTCAGGCTCCGAGCCAGGGGGTCTACCTCCCTCCTTCTGCTTGTCTTCCCCATCTTTTTCTCCCGGTATATCGGACAGGTGCTCCAGAGAGCTCAAACTGGGCAGCTTTCTCTCCTTCAGTATCCAAGGAATCATGTAGGAGGTAGTCGTGCATGCCAACTCGTGAACCTCTTCCCAAGTATTTCACGCCGCTCCCAATGTATATCCCCTTATCTCCTGGTACTCATCACCTTCCCTGCTCGATCCGACTCAATGTCCAGGAGGGGGTGTTCCCTGCTTATCAATTCTCTTCACCTTCCAGTTAGATGGGTGTGTGGAGCCCACAGCAATCCGAGATCTTTCTACAGTGCTGTCCCGCCTGTCTATGCCTTAGACCCTATGAGGGATCAGTTGTTACCCCAACCTCCTTCATCCTGGGGGCGGAGTCGCTCTCTGGAAGTGTCACATTATGAATTGGCATCAGCTCTGTAACTGGGATCTGAGCCACACTTCACGTAGCACTGTGTGGATGGGTCTTCCCTGGGATCACTTGATGGGCCAGTGGTGGCCCCTTCAATCCTCTTGCAACCGTTGATTCCAGTGGCTCCTCCCTTGGTGAATCTTCAGCCTTCCTATATAGTGCTGCAGGGTTTTTATTCATACTCCATTGTACCCCCTTGCTTTACCCGGCTCGACAACTGGTCATCAGTTAGGGTTGTTCACTCTGTTCCTCTCTTCTTTTTGCGGGGATGCCAGAGTCCTCAGAGCCCTCTGCCCGCACTTCTCACCCCTGTATCCCTTCTAGGGGGGATCTGACCACACGGAGCGTTGCCGGCCCCGGTCCAGCTTGTTCTGCGATGCGCTGGTCTTCCGCAGCTGCATGGCCTCTCGGTCGTCCGTCTCCCTCTACACTGCCTGGAATAGGGGCCTGGGGTACCGTGGCCGTCTGGCGAGGCCGCCGAGAATCTCCTCACTGCCTTCTGCCTGCAGGATCTCTCCTCCGGTGAGTGTCATGAGGGTCCATCGCAAATGCCACCGTCATTGCTGCGGAGACCGGGGTTCACAGGTCTCCATCTAGGTCGCGGGGTGCCTCCTCTCCCCCCCGTGCCGGAGGCTCACCACGCCGACTTCTCCACTGGGGTCGCCCTCTGAAACCCCGTCAGGGTCCAACAGTCATCTCGCTGTCTCGCCCGGTAGGATAATGAAGGCGATCCACCCTTTCACGGTCGCCAAGCGCACCGCGTCTCTCGTTCTGCAGCTTAATTTCCTCCAAGGCTCGTCACTCCACGGTCGGCGCCATTTTGAGTTCAGGACACGCGTCTCTCGCTTCCTCAGTTTTCAGGCTCATTTACTCGCCACTATGTAGGATGTCGGACTTTTCGGGCTCCCAGTGTAATCGGGGTCGTGGGAGGGGTAGATGGGCCCCCCACCGGTGATGCTATTTGCAGGATGGCACTTAATGAGGATCGGCCAGCAGGAGCCTCTCTAGGAAGGCTCCTACTCCATCGGCTGCTGGCCACGCCCCCCTCTGGTATGTGCTTATAATGTATGAAATGTACTGCAAAGTTTAAGTGAGCTATATCCACTCCTAGAGGCCCATGTGCCCAATTATACATCCACCTTGCGTCCCAGACTTTAATCTGACATACCTAAGTAGAAAAACAGACAGACACTAAAACACACAGTGAGATAGAAATAGAAGCACCTGAACATTCACTCACACAGACAGGCAAAACTGATATGTATCTAGTGGTAATGGAGGCAGTTGTACACAGACAGTTAACCCAATAGTCACTAACACACCCAGGAGGCAATCCATGCAGCCCCTTACAGGCACATTTACAGAAACATACATGTCACAAAGAGAGGCAGTTATTTACTAACAAACCTACATAGACATGCAGTCACAGCTCCAGATAGGAATTGAGACACTTATTCAGATATCTGCTAAAGAACTGACAGTTTAAAGTCTACCATGCAGAGAAGTAACCCCTGTATCATGTCTCGGGCCTGCTAGACTTGAGCCTGTGCATGTAGTTTTACTGCTAGGGCTGTCTTGCCACTTAAAACTCTTACACAAGGAATAAACTGCTCTTGTAGCACATATAGCTGAGCACTAGGCTGTAGCTAGAGCATAGTGCAGTGAGCTATGTGCTTAAAAGGTAAAACATGTTCTGTGAAGTTTCTGTCAGCTATATGGACTCCTAGACATCCATGTGCCGAATTATACATCCACTTTGCCATCCAGACTTCAATTTGACAGACCTGAGTACTAAATATAGACCCAATCGGTACTATATTGTAGCCATTGTTCCATCCGGAACAAGGCAGTTTTAATATGCAATTATGAATATACAAAACATAAAATTTAATAACAGTAGGACACATGCCTGTATCCAAAAAACTCACATTACAGAAAAAAACAAGAGAAGGCTCAGGCAGCATGCAGTTGTCTGCGTCTAATCAATACAATGAAGCAAACAGCGATAACAGGAGGTCACCTTTACACATAATGTAGTTACTAAATAACAGTGTATAAGGTTGACAATTTTGTCGATGGTGTTTCGATCCTTAACACAATTAACGGATCATCATCAGGACTTGCAAAATAGTGCCTGAAAACATTTTGCCTGCAATTAACTGGGGGCGAGAACAGGGAGCAGAGCGATGCGGAATGAGTAATGAACTTCCAAGGGTGACCTGAGTGATTTTCAACCTCGTGGTAGGTGGGGTAAACGAACGCGTTAATAATCACATTGGATTAGTAGTCCGTATGGAAAGGAGCCGCAGGCATCTAAATGGGCGGCAATTGAAACCAATAGGTTGGACAGCAGATGCCACTATGCTGCCTTCCCCCCTGTGATCGGTTTCAATTGCCGCCCATTTAGATGCCTGCGGCTCCTTTCCATACGGACTCCTAATCCAATGTGATTATTAACGCGTTCGTTTACCCCACCTACCACGAGGTTGAAAATCACTCCGGTCACCCTTGGAAGTTCATTACTCATTCCGCATCGCTCTGCTCCCTGTTCTCGCCCCCAGTTAATTGCAGGCAAAATGTTTTCAGGCACTATTTTGCAAGTCCTGATGATGATCCGTTAATTGTGTTAAGGATCGAAACGCCGTCGACAAAATTGTCAACCTTATACACTGTTATTTAGTAACTACATTATGTGTAAAGGTGACCTCCTGTTATCGCTGTTTGCTTCATTGTATTGATTAGACGCAGACAACTGCATGCTGCCGGAGCCTTCTCTTGTTTTTTTCTGTAATGTGAGTTTTTTGGATACAGGCTTGTGTCCTACTGTTATTACATTTTATGTTTTGTATATTCATAATTGCATATTAAAACTGCCTTGTTCTGGATGGAACAATGGCTACAATATAGTACCGATTGGGTCTATATTTATTTGATTTCAATCAATTGTCTACACAGGGACCTTTGTCTCTTAAAATAAGTTAGTTCCCAAGGTCCCTGACCGATCAAATTGGGTTCCCTTGTTCTTTACATATAGACCTGAGTACTAAAGCAGACAGACACTAAAACACCCAGTGAGATAGTGTTAGAAGGTGGTTCTGACCATCTGAGCCGCCCGGATTTTTCGCTTTTTGAACACCTAATTGTTGAGCTTTTACTGTGGGAGAGCCTCCTAAGTTGGGACTCACCCACAGTGAACTCATAATGAAAGAGACTGCATGTGGATTTTACCGGTGTCCCCCTGGTGAGAGTAGGCCTCTGCGCTGCAGCCGGAGTAAGGGGCACCGGGCTGGTTACATGCAGACACGTGTGTACATGCGTGTGCACATGTGTAGGGGCTGCACAGGGGAGATTCCTGGCATGCGCAGCCCAGGAGCAGTTACAGATTGAATGGTGTGGCAGGAATTATGCAGAGCTGGGTGGTGTTATGGAATAGGCTTTATACAATGGAAAGAAACATGTAAGGGAAAGTCAGTGTGCTTTACTGTTTTCACTGAAGGACTACTCCATTATTCTCCTATGAGGATGGGGATCACATGGGATAGTTTCCCTTCCCTAAGGCTTACAAATTCCAGACACGCACTAAAGTCCACTGTAACCTAGGTGAGAAGTACTATTCTGCAGAGTCCAAAGTCATATCTGTACTGCTTTTGGTCATCCAGAAATGTCATATTCCTCTGACTCAGCTCATAACCAGAGCCTGGCTGGGGCTGACCCTGCCAGGCTGGATTAATGACCTTCCTCCCCAAGCTGTAGCATCAGAGGCCTAGCCCTTCACAACAAGCATTCCAAGGGCTAAGGTCTCTTCTCCAAAAGGGAGAGAAGATGGGTGGAGCTACACGGTTATCCATCAGCAGCTGTCACCTGGTGTCAGGCACCAAGCTGCTCTGGAGAGAAGGCAGAAAGGGGGGAAGGGGCTTTTCAGAGACCATGTGGCATGAGACCCCTGGACGACGCCATTTTGAACTAACCCAGAGGCCTGGGCAGGAAGGAGGGAGCAGGGGCAGAGAGGTGATGTGTAGCTACTTGATAGGGCAAGCAGAGACTTCCTGCCAGCCCCCTCCAAATTCTTTTAAAAGAGCTTGCACAGGAAGAGAAGCTCTCTCTGGGGTGTGGTCTGCTGAGGAAGACTGGTGCTGGAGGCTGGCACCATGGGCAGCTGGAAGGAAGAACCTCCAGACTGGCCCAGGACGCTGACTTGCGCCATAAGGTTAGACCAGGACCAGTGAGCAGAAGCCTGGGCCTCCACGCAAGGAGAAGAGAGGCCCAGGGGGAGAGCCAGGTGCAAGGCTGGCGCAGGGAGCCAGTGAAGACGGTGCCCTGATGGATTCACTCTCCCTGAGAACAGGAGGGCGAAAGAAAGTGCTCTCAGTGGCTGGGGAGCGCCACCAGGAGCAAGAAGAGGCCAGAATGGAGCCGATCGGCCGCCTGGTGGCCGAGATATGCCCCCCAGAAGGTAGGCGACCTTTGACCTCTGCGAGGTCTGACGACGAAGCGCGTGGGGCTCTGCCGCCGGTCCAAGATGTGCCCCCGGGGTGGGTCAGGTCCCGGGGGCTGCCCCCGGAAGAAGTAAAGCCGGGGAGCGCCGTCACGCTCCCCGTGAAAATGCCAATGCGGGGTGCCAGGAGCCCACCCTGGCCCCTGGTGACATCGGGGGAGGGAGAGCGCCGCCCGCCCCACTCGAAGAAAGTTTGGGGGCCCGGGAGCCCCAACTCTGGGCCCCAGTGATGGCGGTGAAGAGGAGGGGGGCGTGCCTTCGCGCAACCCCCCTCGCAGGTGAAGATAAGCCGGTGAGCGCCGTCGCGCTCCCCGTGAAGATTCTTCCGGGCCCGGGACCCCAACTCCGGGCCCCAACACCAGGAAGCCAAGTCGGGGACCGCCGTCGCGCTCCCCGTGAAGTCTGCCTCGGGGGCCCGGGACCCCAACCCCGGGCCCCGGTGTGGTGGCGAAGGCGGGGGGAGTGCCTTCGCACTCCCTCACAACAGCGGGAAGGCGGGGGGAGTGCCGTCGCACTCCCCCGAGGCCTCGCTGGAGGGGAAGCAGCCCCGTGTCTGCCCGCATGAGGGCAGACCAGAACAGAGAGGCCGGCTCCCACGGCAGCACGCGAGGGTGCTGGCTAGTCGGGGAGCCGGCGGGAGCCGCCGGGGGTGAGGTCCCTGAGCGACTCTCGAATGAGGCAGAAAGGCGGGATGCCCGGGTAGGACCGGCCCCCGAAAAGAGGAGAAGAGCGGCCGGGAGTGGGCTCCCCGAGCCACGCAAAGCTCACCTGGGCAGGCACGGGGTCCGGGTGGGACCGGACCCCCACCGATGGGAAATGCGGCACAGGGCCGCCATCGACAGCATCGCAACTCTCCCCGGAGCAGCGGGGGAGCCGCTCATCAAAAATGCGAGATGGGGGAAGAGCTCCCCATAATGCTTTGCAGAGCCTGGTCAGGCCTGCAGGAAAATGCCTATTTTTCAGTGTGTGGTGACCCCAGGAGGACGGGGTCACCGCCAAGTGAGTGCAAAGGTGCAGGGGGAGCTGCAGGAGCAACGCAGTCTCCCCCACCACAAAGAGGTAAAGTCCCCCCCTAAGTCTCTGTGGACTCCAAAAGGGCTCAGCCAACAGTCAAAGCATCCTGAGGCTGGAACTTTTGTTCTACAGCTGGGGGTGCGTTAGGGACTGCCTCAATGGGTGGAGGGCTGTGCTGGGGATGTCTGGAGAAGGGCATCCCCTGGAGGTGAAGAGGTGCAATTGCACGAGAAGTGCTTTTACCAATGTTATTTCTATGGTGGGACTGAAAGTCACATGTGTAATGTGAAGTACCTGTGTAAGGTGAAGTCATAAGCAAAGTGGGGTTATGTTGCTGGACATTCCTGCTAGGGTGTCTGGCTGTATATGCGTAATCCTGTGATTTGAACTGTGATGCCTTTTAGGGGCTTTAATTGCAATGCATTTTAACTGTTATCAACTATGATGAGTACTGTCATTCTTAGGGATGCCCAAACATGTATTCTTGCTACTGCGTTAGGTGAAGGACAACCCAGACTGTTAGCCACTAAGATGTAGAGGTGTATACTGTATGTTCAGTATGAGATGCTCAGTCAGGGTTATGTGTCACCATGGCAGGTGTACCTATTTTAAAAGCTTGTTGAGATGATGGGATGTGTCGCCACTGGGATGGTGCCAGCGGGCAAGGACCTCGCCCCAGGTTATGTCAACCCACTGCATTAGGGGGCAAGATGATGTGCATACATGGGAGTGGTGGTACTAGACCCCACCCCCCCTGCGGGAGGGGTGGAAATGTTACGCAATGTCACAAAGTAATTCCAACAGCTTATGTATATTTTTAAATTGGTGCATAGTATTGAGTAGTGTGTGTGTTTAATAAATGTACTCTTCCTTTTATAAAGCAAAGTGCAGACTGGACAATCAGTTATTCAGTGTTATTTCTGCGTACTAGTAAATGGCGATTACTAGCCTACACCACCTCCCTTGAGTAAGCCTTAGTCTGCTCTGCAACGCTACCCTCTGAGAGTCAAGCGCTACAATAGGGTGTTCCCAGTGAAGGATAAATGTGACATGTTATTTGTGCAGGCCTCACAGATACTGCCTCGATTTCCAACATTGGTGTCTAGCGGCGGGAAACATAGTATCCCATTCTGGTACGCATTTATAGCATTTGATAAGTCCAGGTTTGCCACACATTACATATGCAGGAATGAGCAAATGGAGGAGCACAAGGCTCTGAGAAGGGTTCAAAGTTTTGGTTATGTGAACTAAAAGTATGGGAAACGAAAGCCCTGTGCACATATATGTCATGTTAAGATATGTTTTAAATGTAAACTGTATTGATATGACTGAGTTATGTGGATTATTATGTGATAGCGGGATGGTGCTATCCAGGAAATGATTGGATACAAGTGCTCTAAGCCATATTGTACACCTTTGAACCCTAACACTACACGCACTACACCTGCATGAGGAGGGTGTCTTCTCAAGAGATAGGGACAGCAACTGATACCTACATCACAGATGGGGGTGTAGGGGTGGATTGGACTTTGGGGGGACAGGAGAGGTAGGGGGTCCTGGCAGATTCCCGCGCTTTTTGAGGGCAGGGAGGGTTTCCACAGAAGGGGCCCCAGATATCTTTCCACCGCTGAAAGTTGTCTTGCCATTGGCGCAGGCCAAAAACACTGGAAGGGTGGGGCAGGAGGTTTCTTAACCCCGGGTAGTAACATCCCAGGGGTTCCCATGGTAGGGGACCCCAAAACATTTCCCACGGTAGGAGGAGGGTGCGGTAGAGTTGTGTGTCCGGCAGGCCCCCCAGGTTAACTGGTGGGGAAGGTGAGCAACCCAGGGGTGGCCCATGGTAGTGGGTGGCCCCAAAGGAGGGTAGTTCTCGAGCTAGGGTGTGTAGTGGTAGCCCCTAGGTACTCTAGGTGGGCTAGGTAACTAGCCCAGTGGAGATCTGAGAGGGGGTGATGTGCTCCCTAGATTCCAGGTGAAGGGTTAGTGGTGGACCCTGAGGTGTCAGGGTTGGGTAGGTGGTTACCCAAGGAAGCAACAGGATGTCCTTCTGGAGCTTGTGTTGTGAACCTGAAGTGGTGGCTGGGGTGATGCCTAGCCGGTGACCAGTCAGGTAGATCCTGGGGGGTTGGGCCCCAGGAGCATGGGGGCGTACCCCTAGCTCGATGCAGGAGGTGGACTTCTGCCAGGTAGTACCACCCTGAAGACAGGTGGGGCCCATCTTAAGTGAAGGGACCCTGTGCTTCAGAGGAGGGTGGTGCAGGCCTAGCCGGGATCTTAAGGGTCCCTGGCTGAGTGTGGTAGTACCACCCTGAAGACAGGTGGGGCCCATCTTAAGTGAAGGGACCCTGTGCTTCAGAGGAGGGTGGTGCAGGCCTAGCCTGGATCTTAAGGGTCACTGGCTGAGTGTGGTAGTACCCCCCTGAAGGCAGGTGGGGCCTATCTTAAGTGAAGGGACCCTGGGCTTCAAAAGTGGGTGATGCAGGCCACCCAGGGATCATGAGGGTCCCTGGACTGTCTCCCAAGGTGCTGCAGGGAGACCAAGGAGGGCTCTGAGAGGTGGGCCTGGGTGTAGCTAACTCGGAGCCCACGGGCTCTCTAAGGGTACTCCGGGAGGAGAGCGCGCCTCTCGGAGGGAAGGGTGCATAGACCCTGTTCTCGCAGCGGAGAACAAGGAAAGGGTCTAGGTTCCCGGGGTGGTTCCGTGTGGAGCTACTGACGGGGGGAATGAGCTGTAGGATGTCTGACGAGGCACCCTCAGTGTTCCTCCCTGGCACTGCCAGTGTGGTAGTGAGGCCGGTCTGAGGTCCTATCAGGGAGCCAGGCCAGTGGCCAAAGGTGCTTTTCTGTGTGGGAAAAGTACGAGTGGCTGTGCTTTCTTTAGGGAAGACAGTCATCCCGAAAGGGTGGTGGCAGCTGAATGACCCCAGCGGCAGGCTGAGGGTGAGGGTCCGGAGAGTTTGCATCTTTAGGGTGCAAGGACCAAAAGGAGAGAGGGTACTGGTTGGAACAATCTCCGGAAGGGAGACCCGCTAGTGACCCAGGGGATGTAGACCTATCCCAGGAGACCACATCGGTGCTGAGGCACTGTACCCTTATCCAGACAAAATGGTAGGGTGACCAAGGGCAAAGGTAGGCCTAGTTAGGCTGAGTCCATGTAGACCGTGAGTGACCTAGAGGTATCTAACCTAGAGCCCGGAGGGTTCTTAGGGTAGTCTGGGATCCCTGTAATGGGTGGAGGTCTCATGGATGGGAGGAGTAGGTGGTCTGAGTGGATAACTGGTGAGTAAGGGGGTTCTAGTCAGAACGCCTTATAACTAGTTATCGCTGACTACGGGAAGAGTACCCATGTAGAGTGGCTAATTCTTCCCTGTAGGAATCAGCTGGGGACCATCTGAGCCGCCCGGATTTTTTGCTTTTTGAACACCTAATTGTTGAGCTTTTACTGTGGGAGAGCCTCCTAAGTTGGGACTCACCCACAGTGAACTCATGATGAAAGAGACTGCATGTGGATTTTACCGGTGTCCCCCTGGTGAGAGTAGGCCGCTGCGCTGCAGCCGGAGTTAGGGGCACCGGGCTGGTTACATGCAGACACGTGTGTACATACGTGTGCACACGTGTAGGGGCTGCGCAGGGGAGATTCCTGGCGTGCGCAGCCTAGGAGCAGTTACAGATTGAATGGTGTGGCAGGAATTATGCAGAGCTGGGTGGTGTCATGGAATAGGCTTTTTTACAATGGGAAGAAACATGTAAGGGAAAGTCAGTGTGCTTTACTGTTTTCACTGAAGGACCACTACATTATTCTCCTATGAGGATGGGGATCATATGGGATAGTTTCCCTTCCCTAGGGCCTACAAATTCCAGACACGCACTAAAGTCCACTGTAACTTAGGTGAGAAGTACTATTCTGCAGAGTCCAAAGTCATATCTGTACTGCTTTTGGGTCATCCAGAAATGTCATATTCCTCTGACTCAGCTCATAACCAGAGCCTGGCTGGGGCTGACCCTGCCAGGCTGGATTAATGACCTTCCTCCCCAAGCTGTAGCATCAGAGGCCTAGCCCTTCATGACAAGCATTCCAAGGGCTAAGGTCTCCTCTCCATAAGAGAGAGAAGATGGGTGGATCTACACGGTTATCCATCAGCAGCTGTCACCTGGTGCCAGGCACCAAGCTGCTCTGGAGAGAAGGCAGAAAGGGGGGAAGGGGCTTTTCAGAGACCATGTGGCATGAGACCCCTGGATGACGCCATTTTGAACTAACCCAGAGGCCTGGGCAGAAAGGAGGGTGCAGAGGCAGAGAGGTGATGTGTCGCTGCTTGATAGGGCAAGCAGAGACTTCCTGCCAGCCCCCTCCAAATTCTTTTAAAAGAGCTTGCACAGGAAGAGAAGCTTTCTCTGGGGTGTGGTCTGCTGAGGAAGACTGGTGCTGGAGCCTGGCGCCATGGGCAGCTGGAAGGAAGAACCTCCAGACTGGCCCAGAACCCTGACTTGCGCCATAGGGGGAGACCAGGACCAGTGAGCAGAAGCCTGGACCTCCACGCAAGGAGAAGAGAGGCCCAGGGGGAGAGCCAGGCGCAAGGCTGGCGCAGGGAGCCAGTGAAGACCGTGCCCTGATGGATTCACCCTCCCTGAGAACAGGAGGGCGAAAGAAAGTGCTCTCAGTAGCTGGGAAGTGCCACCAGGAGCAAGAAGAGGCCAGAATGGAGCCGATCGGCCGCCTGGGGGCCGAGATACGCCCCCCAGAAGGTAGGCAACCTTTGACCTCTGCGAGGACCGACGACGAAGCGCATGGGGCTCCGCCGCCGGTCCAAGATGTGCCCCCGGGGTGGGTCAGGTCCCGGGGGCTGCCCCCGTAAGAAGTAAAGCCGGGGAGCGCAGTCGCCCTCCCCGTGAAAATGCCAATGCGGGGTGCCAGGAGCCCACCCTGGCCCCCGGTGACATCGGGGGAGGGGGAGCGCCACCGCGCCCCCCTCAAAGAAAGTTCAGGGGCCCGGGACCCCAACTCCAGGCCCCTGTGATGGCGGTGAAGAGGAGGGGGGCGCGCTGTCGCGCCCCCTCGCGGGTGAAGATAAGCCGGTGAGCGCCATTGCGCTCCCCCTGAAGATTCTTCTGGGGCCCGGGACCCCAACTCTGGGGTCACATGTGTAATGTGAAGTACCTGTGTAAGGTGAAGTCATAAGCAAAGTGGGGTTATGTTGCTGGACATTCCTGCTAGGGTGTCTGGCTGTATATGCGTAATCCTGTGATGCCTTTTAGGGGCTTTAATTGCTAAGCATTTTAACTGTTATCAACTATGATGAGTACTGTCATTCTAAGGGATGCCCAAACATGTATTCTTGCTACTGCGTTAGGTGCAGGACAACCCAGACTGTTAGCCACTAAGATGTAGCGGTGTATACTGTATGGTCAGTATGAGATGCTCAGTCAGGGTTATGTGTCACCAGGGCAGGTGTACCTATTTTAAATGCTTGTTGAGATGATGGGGTGGGTCGCCACTGGGATGGTGCCAGCGCGCAAGGCCCTCACCCCAGGTTATGTCAACCCACTGCATTAGGGGGCAAGATGATGTGCATACATGGGAGTGGTGGTACTAGACCCCCCCCATGCGGGAGGGGTGGAAATGTTACGCAATGTCACAAAGTAATTCCAACAACTTATGTATATTTGTACATTGGTGCATAGTATTGAGTAGTGTGTGTGTTTAATAAATGTACTCTTCCTTTTATAAAGCAAAGTACAGACTGGACATTCAGTTATTGAGTGTTATTTCTGCGTACTAGTAAATGGCGATTACTAGCCCACACCACCTCCTTAGACTGCTCTGCAACGCTACCCTCTGAGAGTCAAGCGCTACAATAGAGTGTTTGGTTCCCAGTGAAGGATAAATGTGACTTGTTATATGTGCAGGCCTCACAGATACTGCCTCATTTTCCAACAGATAGTACTTGAAGCACTTAATCATTCACTCACAAAGCGAGGCAGAACTCATATGTATGCAGCGCTAATGGAGGCAGTTGCACACACACTTAAATAACCCAATACTCACTAAGATATCTAGGAGGCATTTAGCCTCTTATAGAGACAGTTAGAGAACTATAGATGTCAGAAAGTGAGGCAGCCATTTAGCAACAAACCTAATTATACTTGCAATAGCAGCTACAGATAGGAACTGACATATTCATTCAGATATCTTGTAAAGAAGTGATACTTTCTAATCTAACATGAGACAAGTAGCTCTTTTAGCATGCCTCGGGCCTGCTACATTTGAACCTGTGCATCCAGGTTTACTGGTAGGCTAACCTTCACTTTTAATAATCATAGTCAAGACATAAACTGCTATTCTGCTAAGTATAAGCCAGCACTGAGGTAGGCTGCAGCTAGGCCAAAGGGCAGGGTGCTATGTGCTTAAAAGCAAATATATGTAAATTCAGTGAGCTACATGCACTCTTACAGACCATGTACCTAATTATCATCTAGTCTGCCTCTGAGACTTCAATCTAGCACACCTAAGTTGAAAAGCTGACAGACACTAAAAGACCCACTGAGATAGTGACAGAAGCGCCAAACATTCATTCACATAAACAGGGGCAAGTGATATCAATCAATCAATCAATCACAAGATTTGTAAAGCGCACTACTTACCCGCGAGGGTCTCAAGGCGCTGAGGGAGAGGAGGGGGGGTGTTGCCGCTACTGGTTGAATAGCCAGGTCTTGAGTCGTCTCCTGAAGGTCAGCAGGTCTTGGGTCTGTCGTAGGTTGAGGGGAAGGGTGTTCCAGATCTTGGCGGCGCGGTGAGAGAAGGATCTTCCTCCGGTGGTGGTTCTCCGGATGCGCGGGACGGTGGCCAGGGAGAGGTCGGCGGAGCGGAGTTGACGGTTGGGAACGTAGAAGGAGAGTCGACTGTTGAGGTAGGCTGGGCCGGTTTTGTGGAGTGCCTTGTGTGCGTGGATCAGGAGTTTGAAGGAAATTCTCTTGTCGACGGGGAGCCAGTGCAGGTTTTTCAGGTGGGGGTGATGTGGCTGTGGCGTGGAATGTCGAGGATCAGGCGTGCAGAGGCGTTTTGGATTCTTTGCAGTCGTTTGATGAGCTTGGTCGGGGCTCCTGCGTAGAGGGCGTTTCCGTAGTCGAGTCTGCTGCTGACGAGGGCCTGGGTGACTGTTCTTCTCGTGTCTGTCGGGATCCACTTGTAGATCTTGCGGAGCATGCGGAGGGTGTTGAAGCAGGAGGAGGAGACTGCGTTGACTTGCTTGGTCATGGTGAGCGTTGAGTCGAGGATGACTTCCAGGTTGCGTGCGTGGTCGGTTGGTGTCGGGGGTGCCCCTAGTGACGAGGGCCACCAGGAGTCGTCCCAAGCTGATGGGTTGGAGCCGAGGATGAGGATCTCCGTCTTGTCTGTGTTCAGCTTAAGTCGGCTGTACTTCATCCAGTCGGCGACGGCTTTCATTCCTTTGTGGAGGTTGGATTTGGCGGTGAGGGGGTCCTTGGTGAGGGAGAGGATCAGTTGAGTGTCGTCGGCGTAGGAGATTATGTTGAGATCGTGCTGTCGGGCGATGCGTGCGAGTGGAGCCATGTAGATGTTGAACAGTGTCGGGCTGAGGGAAGATCCCTGGGGTACGCCGCAGATGATCTCAGAGGCTTCGGATCGGAATGGGGGGAGGCGGACGCTCTGGGTTCTGCCGGAAAGGAAGGAGGTGGTCCAATCCAGGGCCTTGTCTCGGATCCCTGCGCTGTGGAGGCGTGTGCGTAGTGTGCGGTGGCAAACAGTGTCGAAGGCGGCGGAGAGGTCCAGGAGGATGAGGGCCGCCGTCTCGCCGTTGTCCAGCAGGATCCTGATGTCGTCTGTGGCGGCGATGAGGGCGGTCTCGGTGCTGTGGTTGCTGCGGAATCCTGACTGGGAGGGGTCCAGGATGCTGTTATCTTCGAGGTAGCGGGTGAGCTGTCTGTTGACGATCTTCTCGATGACCTTAGCTGGGAATGGAAGCAGGGAGATGGGCCGGAAGTTCTTGAGGTCGCACGGGTCCGCCTTGGGTTTTTTGAGTGGGGCGTTGATCTCGGCGTGTTTCCAGCTCTCTGGGAAGGTCGCGGTCTCGAAGGAGAGGTTGATGACGTTGCGCAGGTGGGGTGCGATGGAGAGGCCGGCTTTGTTGAAGATGTGGTGTGGAAAAGGGTCTGATGGGGAGCCGGAGTGGATTGTGCCCATGGTCTTGATTGTGTCCTCGGTGTTCACGTTGACCCAGGCTGTCAGGGGGTCGTGGTCGATGGGGTGCGGCGGGTCTGATGTGCCGGGGCCTGTTGGGGTTGTCCGGGAGTCGAAGCTGTCGTGGATGTCGGCGATCTTGCGGTGGAAGAAGGTGGCGAGGGAATCACACAGGGCTTGCGACGGCAGGATGTCATTGGCGTTGGAGCTGGGGTTGGAGAGTTCCTTCACGATGCTGAAGAGCTCCTTGCTGTTGTGTGCGTTGTTGTCGAGGCGGTCTTTGAAGGAGGTCCTCTTGGCGGACCTGATGAGGTGATGGTGGTTGCGGATGGCGTCTTTGTGGGCTGCGCGGCTGTCCGGCGTCTTCTCGCTGGGCCTTTGTTCTCCAGTTTCCGGCAGGTGTGCTTGGATGCTAGGAGTTCCGGGGTGAACCAGCTGGCTCTCTTGCTGGTGTCTTTGTAGGTTGGTTTTTTCAGCGGGGCTAAGGTGTTGGCGCAGTCGTCCATCCATCGTCTGAGATTGCGGGCGGCGGCGTCGGGGTTGGAGGGGTCGGTGGGTGGGCTGAGTGCGAGGTTTGTCTGTATCTAGCACTAATGGAAGCAGTTCCACATACACTGAAAAAAACAACAACTCTGTAACACAGCCAGGAGGCAATCTATGCAGTCTTTTACAGACACATTTAGAGAACCGTAGATGTCACAAAGCGAGGAAGGTATTTACGAGAAACTTACATAGATATGCAATGACATCCCCAGATAGGGACTAAGACAGTTATTAAGATATCTACTAAAGAGCTGACACTTTCAAGTCTAACATGCAGAGAAGTAGCCCTTGCATCATGTCTCGGGCCTGCTACACTTGAGGGTGTGCATACAATTTTACTGGTAGGTCAACCATCACATTTAAAATTCCTACAGAACGCTTAAACTATTGTTGTAACATGTATACTTCACCACTGAGGGAGACTGTAGGTAGGCCATAGGAGGCTGGTATTTGCCTAAAAGGTAACATAAGTACTCTGAAGGTTCAGTGAGCTATATGTGCTCATAGAAACCCATGCGCTCAATTATATATCCACTGTGTCACCCAGACTTCAATCTGACACACCTAAATAGAACAGCAGACAGGCACTAAAACATCCACTGAAATAATGACAGAAGCACCTACATATTCACTCACATAGACAGGCACAGCTAATATGTATCTCATGCTAAAAAAGGTAGTTGCACACACACGTATATAATCCAATACTCACTAACACACCTAGGAGGCAATTCATGCAGCCCCTTACAGACACACTTAGTGAATTATAGAGGTCACAAAGAGAGGTAGTAATTTACCAACAAATGTACATACTGTCAGCCCCTGATAGGGACTCACACAGTCATTCAGATATCTGCGAAAACACTGACACATTCAAGTCTAACATGTACAGCCCTTCTCAAGCTTTAACTTACTCTTCTACCACATATGACTGTCCTCTGAGGTAGGCTGTAGTCAGTCAATAGGGTATGCTCCTATGAGTTAATGTCTGGGTAAGTAGGTGTACCGATGAGTGGGAGAGTGTGTGAGTAACTCTGGGTGAGTGAGTGTGTGTGTGAGTAGCTGTATGAGAAACCTCTCACTTAGTATAAGCTTACAGCTCCTACTTGAACATGGGGGAAGTCCTTTTAAAAGAACGGAATCCCATCACCCACCGAGGTGGCATGCTTCATCATCTGGGATCTCCTCTTGGTTGCAAAACCTAGTGCAACCAAGGGCTACAACCCCTCACTGTGAGGGAGGAGCACAGGGATGTTTTATTGATCGATCGATTGGATCTCCTAAAATCCGTTTAATGCGAAGCATAAGAATATAAAGGGTGATGGTTGCAGTGCAAAGTGTCGTGATGTGATAAGTGATATAAAATTGGCTACCAAGAGAAAAAAAGAGTTTATTAGGTAACTCTTGGTGTCAAGGTTAAAAAACAGTGCAAGCGCAGTCTGAAAGAATTTTTGACTGCGCTGATCTAAACAAAGGTCTACATGTTTCAGCCATAATGATCAATATCTAATCGTGGCCTTCCTCAGGACCTAGATGGTGATTGCTGCTGCATAGTCTATGTGATAAATTTTAACAGTGATGTGGTTGGAAAAATACAACCTACAAAACCTGTGTTCTCATTAGTGTAGAATCCACAGGACTGTCGTTGTCACCTGTGGAGAAAAAGACACAGTGACACAAAAGATTCATATTGAAGTGGAGACAAAACAATTAAAAAAAAGCTTGTACTGTTTAGAGTGCTCAATCTGTGGATCATTATCCTTTTTCTACTACCTTGCGTGTATATAATATACAAAAATTCGTAAATTGTTTAGCTTTTCCAGCTTTTACATGTTTTGTTGACCCCACCACTTTTCCCAACAGAGGGTGCCCTACCTCTTGTACCTTCCAGGTCTTCTGTATCGTGGACTCAGCAGCCCCCCCAGTTTTCAATTTCTCCACTGACTCCACCGTCTCTAGTGACCTCCTCACCTCCAGCGCTGGTCGCCAGACCTCAATGCAGCTGCGAGGGGCGCTTGTGCTGTCTCTACCAATCGTGGCAGAACCGCCCCGAATGGAGCGCCGCGCCACAGCTCTCCTGCTTCTGCTGAGCTCTTGGGCTGCCCGAGCCCAGCAGGAGACCAAATCGGGGAAAATCAACACCTCCACCTCAACTGAACCGCTAACCCCTCCAGGGGCCTCTCATCAGCCACAGAGCACCGGAAAGACCCTCACCGCAATCCAAGGTAACTCAAAGCTTCGAGCTCCGCTCCGCTCTTCGCGCTCCTCACTGACGCATGGCAGCCTCCGAAGGCACACTTCAAACAACAATTGTGCATATCAGGGAGTCCTCATCCCTGTACAGCCTCCAACCTCTTACTCATTTTCGCATCCTGGGAAAATTACTTGCTCAGCTCTTTCTCTCCTCGGGAGCCTCTGCGACCGCGTTTCAACCGGCCGCCATGTTTTCCCCCGCTCTAGAAGCTCGCAGTGCTGCACACTTCCGCCTAAGGGGGGTGTGAGGGGGGCAGAGCAAGGGGGAAAAGTTGGTCTCACATTTTCTTTTCAAGATCCCACGCATTACACATACTCACCAATCACTGAATAAAGTGCTCCTGCGTCTACGTAAGTGGTAGCACGCCCCGTCCCGTAGAGGGGCGGGAAGACCCCAATGATGAAGCATGACACTGAATCAGGTTTCAGTGTGTGAGGGGTATTTTACAATTTTTTGAAACATTGCCCTTCCCACAAATTGAGAGAAGGAGCTCTGATCCTTTTGCACCATTTTTCACGTAGGACTAGACACTTCAAATAAAAATAAAAATAAAAATAGCAGTACACACATGGGTGCATATATATTCACATAATACATGGTAGAATCCCTATGTTGGATAACTGGTACAAGATGAGTTAGAGGATTAAAAGTGGACGGAGGTTTGAGGCCGCTATCCGTAGATCCAGTGTCAGTGGTGATCTTGTCTTTTTCTTTCTCTTTGAAAAAGAAATGGAGCCGGATTTTCCTAAAAAATTGGGCCAGCTCACACTGAGTTTGAAAAAGATCACCACTGTAAGTGGGGACAAATCCCAGTCCCTTGTCAAGTACTGCTTGTTCATCCACTGTTAGCATACAGTCACTCAAGTTAACAACTAGGTTGTTGTTTCGGTGCTGGTTCCTGCTTGTTGAGGGCCTTTCTTCTTGCTGCGCGTGCTCCGCGGTGATGGTGGAGGGCTCCAGTGTACTTGTGCCTGCTGTCCTCTTCTCCTTCCTCTGGAGCGTCCCCGGCCAGACCCTAAAAAAGGCTGGTTTGTAAAAAATTGAGGTTGTGGATTGTAAGGCAGCATTTGCGGATGGAAAGGTGCATTGGGAAAACCCCAGGGGACTGGGAGCCACCATTGCTTGATGGGGACCTTGTGGACCATTTCTCCATTGTGATTTATTGTTCCGGCCCCGACCTCTAGTCTGTTGTCCACTTTGGTTTGAAGAATCCGAGTCACTCGACCAACTCTCTGAACCAGAGGAAGAGTAATTTGAACCATATCGTTTACCCCTTCTGTTAAATTCTGGTGGAACAAAGTTGTCATTGGTGTACGGATACACCCTTTCGAGAGAGAAACGCGCTAAGTCCGTTTTAAATTTTTCAATCTTCGTAATCAGGATGGTTTCTTTAAACTCTTTATTTGATTTATTGGACTACTCTAGATTCTTTTTATATAGAGTGGCAGGTATGGTGGTTTTAATCTGTCCCTCCAGTGTTTGAATCTCAACTAAGATGGTGTCCGCCACGCGCTTGGCCGTACTAATGATTAAAATAAGCCAATCGCGCGTGCACCGCCACGCTATAAGCGACCAATCTTTGAGAAATACTTTGTCTTGGAGAAAAAGCCTCGGTGTGTTTGTGACTATTAAGCCTGTGGGGGCACAGTTACCTAGAAGGTACTCAGTCATGATCGCCCCATGAATCAAGGTACGTGAGTGTGATTTCTTTAGACCTAATAATGTGGTCCAATCATCTCCACTGATGGTAACCGCACCTTGTAATGAGTCGATGATGATGGGAGTGGTTAAAATGGCCTGGCTGTAGCATCATCAAATGCCAAGCCCGTTAGTTCCGTCATAATGAAATACAAAAGTGGAAGAGTTGACTTATAGAGCTGAATCCACACTTTAAAGGAAATGTGGCATAACAAAAGACCCGCAGCCGTAGCTACTCTAGAACAAATAATAACACTACGATGGGTAGAGGGTCTTAGGGAAAAAGTTTAAAGACCTGCGCGGATGAATTCCCCAGCACTATCATCTGGGATCTCCTCTTGGTTGCAAAACCTAGTGCAACCAAGGGCTACAACCCCCTCACTGTGAGGGAGGAGCACAGGGATGTTTTATTGATCGATCGATCGGATCTCCTAAAATCCGTTTAATGCGAAGCATAAGAATATAAAGGGTGATGGTTGCAGTGCAAAGTGTTGTGATGTGATAAGTGATATAAAATTGGCTACCAAGAGAAAAAAAGAGTTTATTAGGTAACTCTTGGTGTCAAGGTTAAAAAACAGCCCTTGGTTGCACTAGGTTTTGCAATCAAGAGGAGATCCCAGATGATGAAGCATGCCACCTTGGTGGGTGATGGGATTCCGTCCTTTTAAAAGGACTTCCCCCATGTTCAAGTAGGAGCTGTAAGCTTGTACTATTTGTGCTCTAGAGCCCTGTAGTGAGCTCATGAGACCCGCGTTTTTTTGATTGTTATGTAATAGTGCTGGGGAATTCATCCGCGCAGGTCTTTAAACTTTTTTCCCTAAGACCCTCTACCCATCATAGTGTTATTATTTAAACCTCTCACTTACCCACACATATAACTGAGCAGTAAGGTAGGCTGTGGGTAGTTAATAGGGTGGGTGCTACATACTTAAAAGGTAACACGTAGTTTGAAGATTGCCTGAGCTATATATCCTCATGTAAACTAAATGTTTAAATAGTTAAAATATGTAATGTGATACTATGTAATTAAGTGATGAATGTACTTCTCTATTTTTAGGTCGAGCCGAGCGTTGCAGTGCATGCGCTGCTCGCTTTGCGAGGCATGCAGTATTCAGTATAGCGTGGAAGCTTTGTGGAAGCCCCGCCCATTCGCCGCCCATCTTTTTCATTGGCTTGGGTCCTAAATGCTGCCTTCCAATTGGTTTTAGGCTTGTTAGTCGCTCCTCATGACGGTCGTCATTTGTATCCTTCCAAGGCTACTGGCCCCTTTACTCCGAACACTATTTTCTTCCCGTCCCTCCCCCCCTCCCCCAGTCCGTGACTTCTCGGGCCCCCCTGCCCCCCTCCCACGCACTCCTGTTCGTGCCTTCTCGCCCGCCCGCACTCCTGTTTCCAATGCAATAGGTCTCGCGTAATGCGAGTCCTATTGCATTGCAAATGCTTGTTTTAAATGGCTATACTCACAACGTGCACGTCAAAAGTCGTATTATAATCCCACCGCCTGCTTGTTTTGCTCCTGCACCCCAAGTTCTAGCACCCTCGGTGGCTGGCAGCACGCACGTAGGCACGAGGAAACCATGCGCTGCATTTTACTACTCCGCTCTACTGCGCATACTCGGCACTGTGAGCTGTCTTGTCTTTAGAGGACGTACCCTGCAAGTTCGCACGTTCTCTGTTGTCAGACAGAGTGACCCACTGAGCTGCTATCACTCTGGGTTTGAAACCTGTGATCTGCGGGTTGATGAAAATTGTGGACAGCGGGTGTATCACCAGACCACTGCAGGATACACTGAGAACGCCAAAGAGTGTCTGACCCAGCTCTCCTCTGTCCCCGAGCCTTCTTACCGGGAGTGGAAGCTTTTGGCTAAGACTGTATCGTTGAAGCAGAGCGTGTTCTCGTAACACTTATTAGTTCGCTGTTTTTTCCCACTTCCCCAAGAGTTTGCCACACAGTTCCTTGAAATGAAGACGGCTACCCTGAAAGCCACGTGCAGAATGAGACAGATGTTCTTATCTTAACCTTAACGAGTCCTATGAATGAGCGCATGTACGATCTCATTTATAAGTGCAAACAGAAGTTATTTTCTTCCATTGTTTCGTAATAATTATTAAGAACACCACCTGTGTGGCCTTCCGTGCGTCAGGCGCCAAGTAAATGAGATAGAAGGAATGATTCAACAGATTTGGTTATAAAAGCCATACTTTTTGGATGGAAGCAAGTGCATGAATTAAGAATGACGACACACTGAGTCATAACGTGTACTTACGTGCATGAAAAAAGGCAAGCATAATGTAAAATGTGTATTTTGTCTCTGTTAACCCTCAAACGGGGTCTCTCGGTGCTGTTATGTATGTATGGGTATTTATACCAATACGTAGCTGGTGAGCATCACAGCGCTGTACGTTAATGGGGGTTGTTGGGAGATATTGAAAGGCCCTGTAAGTGGAGTGGGGAATTAAACAATTAAATTTCGCATATTTACATTTTTTAGACATAGGGAGATGTAATGAAATCGTTTTCAGAAAATCACACCATTTTTATTTATTCAAGTAGCAAGGCCGGATCCAAATCCAGGCTATTTGGCGCCAACGTTGCCAGCTTTGCCACCAAACCACCTCTCCTCGCTTAATGACATATTGTGACTGTTTGTTGTTACCCAGCTCAGTGGTTTACAGTTTATCGATCTCAGAAGGATGAAAGCTTGAGAGGGCCCCCAGTTTTCAAATCTGTGTTTCTGGGATCAACCACAGATTCGTACGGTGGAAGCATTAATGCACTGAGCGAAAGGAAATATTTGGTGGCAAGTGGATGTAATGCAGTGTTATTGTCCATCACCTCCTGCATTACCCCTCTAGGTTTTATAAATCCATCTGACAAAAGCATTGGCAGAGCCATTAAGTTTGACGTTTGTATGGGGTGACTTTGCCAGTGCTTGTTTGTGTATTGGGAAGCAAACGAAGACAAAAGCAACTAATAAAAAATGCCTTAGAAACTGAAGTAACCTTTTTTTTTGTAACATGCACCTTCCAGATGCTTTTGTCAACAGTCACTCCCTTCTGGTGTAGGGCATCTCAATGACTGATTTCAGTTGAAGCTAGTCCTTTGTACAATTCAATGGAGGTAGAAGGGCACACCAAAACAGCCAAGAGGAAACCAGTGTCATAAAATACATTTGTGTGATGAGATGTGATTGACAATGCATCAAGCCAGTGGTTGAAGATCCTGGAGCAAAATAACGGAATGGCTGAAGGAGGCTGACCCAAAGCCCCTTAATGTAAGCACAGAATACCATATGTTTCCCATGAACCGCAAAACAAATACTCCTAGCTTCCAACATGTGAGTGGAGCCAAAGCCCCTCTTCTGGTGATATTCACATAATTATCTCACGACATCTGAGCTGTCAAGCCAGACCATAAAAACAAGACACCAGTGCATGGCAGTATGGATATGAAAACTCAGGGCTCACTAACAGCTAATGTTCTGAATTGCTTGAACAGCATCTTCCTGTCAGAATGGGATGATGCTTGGATATCTCACTGCTTAATTTGAGCCAGTGGTTTCCGGTGCTCGGCACCAGCACTTAGTGTCAACACAGGTGCTTATGATGGTCTGCCACATGGTGGCGATGTTTATTTAATTTAGAGACGACCACAACAACAGTTGTTTATCAATTCATTATACCTTAAAAATGACTAGTACCTGCCCCCAAGCCATTCTTGTAACTTTGGGGGGCTGCAATAGTCTGAATTTCCACAGTTTAAGAAGTGTAATAGTTAGTAGTTGTGTTGGTATTGCCATTGGCAGGGCTGACAGGGGCAGTGGGTGGTGTAACCTGCAGTGACTTCTTGACAAGGGCCCGGCACTTCTTGACAAATTAAGCACTACCTGTTTTTGTGCAACACCTTCCCTGCTGTTGCACAAACTGGAGTAGGAATAGTAAATTATACTATTTCTAAGTCCAGCACGCTCCTACAGCAAGTCGTTGTAACGAATTGCGATGTAATGGCATGCGATGTAAAGCATGCGTAGTAAGACATATATTCGTTCTTGACACATAGATTGAAAGCCTCATTCATGTGTTGTGCACATCAATTCGATAATGTGCAAAGAAAGCAGGCTGGCTGGCTCTTTAGTCTGCAGAGATCTTATCATGCACTATACAGTCTCCACAGTAAATGGGCCCTAAACACTGTGAATCACCCAAAATGACAATATGTTAAAGTGACACCGACACTTTAATGGATGTTTTTTACTTTGAATTCTCCCAGGTCTGCCCACAAGAGAAACAGAGGACAAATGGCAGTACTTTCAGAAACCTCGTCCAAAACATGACTTGCTAATGATATGAATATATTTTTGATGAGTGCTTGAGTTCATGTTTTGTGGCTTGTAGATAACACACAAATCTAGTCAGGCGCTAATGTTATTTCAAAGCGTTAGTACATGAAAGTCAGATCGTTTGCCTTCAACAATGTACATTATGAGTGTCACTTCGCCTTGTGACATCGTTTGTGGTTCATGAATGGCAGCAAACAGCTGTGTTAAGAGATATATTGTTTGCATTACGAGATATATTCTGTACAACTACTGATTACAGACTTTTCAGCCCTCCTTATGTGCGGTCTGTGTGCAGACACAAATTTATAGCATATCTAGTTTTAAAAGCCACCATATTTTTTATATTTTACAGTGGCAGTGAGCTGCACTTTAAGCAGGAACTTCCTATGCCACAACTACTACCACTGCCCCAGCTCTTCCAGTATATCTAAAGCGGTAACTTGGAATATTTTACTTTTACTAAAAAGCACCATAGTTTTCACCTTTTACATTGGCAGTGAGTTGCACGGCAAGCAGGGTTTGCCATTCCCCTAACACTGCCCCAGCCGTTCCAGTCTTTCCAACAAACAATCCCACTCCACATAATTCCAGTACACTCAAAACCACATAATTCTACTGCATACAATGCCACATAATTCAACTACACAGATCCACTCCACACCACACATTTCCGCGCTACACAATTCCATAACTAACAGCTCCAATCCACACATGGGTAAAAGACATTGTCATTTACAACACCAATAGCTCTAACTCTCGCAACTTCGAGACCTATTGGTATTGCACAAATAAATTCAACTTTGCAACATGACAAATAATTCCACACCATAAAATACTACCCTACACAATACCACATAATACCATTCCAACAATTCCACACAACACCACACAATTCAAGGCCACACAATTCTACACCACACAACATAATTACGCTCCACATAATACCACTCAGTGGCGCAGAATTACACTCCACATAATTACACTCTCCTCAATACAACAATAATACACCCCACATAAATGGATTCTATGACACATACCAGTTATCCACATAAATGCTCTCCCCACCATGACACATAATTCCAATAAGCATAATTTCGCTCAATGCCGCACAGTTCCAGGCCACACAATTCAACTCTGCACATTTCCAATACACACCACATAATTCCACACCAAACAACATATTTCAATTACACAACACTATTCCACAACATGCCACATACCCCCAATCCACACCACAGATTTCCACATCATGCTACACAATGTAATAGCACACCACATAATTCAAATACACAACATGCCACTCCACAACGCCCAATACCATTCCACATAATAAACTCCATAAAACACAACCTAACTCTACATAATTCCAGTACACTTACTATCATTTGATTAGTATACACATAATTCCACAGCACACTATGCCACATATTTCCACTACACAAATCCACTCCACAGAATTCCACACCACACAATACCACAACTAACTAATACGATACAACCCACATAATACCACTATACACCACTTACTCCATAATACCCAGGGAAAAACATTGCCATTTACAATGCCAAATAGCTCTAACTCAAACAAATAAATGCGAGACCTATTGCATTTCCAATGCTTGTTGTTTTCAGACATCAATATCTAGTTATCTACAGAGAATTACCATGAAAACATAAAGTCAGAGAAAAAGAAGCAGCAGCAAATGGAGCGTCTTCTTAGAACTGAGAAACAAAAGGAGCAAAATGCAGAAAAGATGTTCATAGAGAAATGGCTTGCTGGTAAGAGGACCAAGACATTTCTTAAAATTGTCTGTGCATAACTGGAAAAAGTGCAAAAATAAGTAATGTAAAATCAAAACTATAACACCGTGTATCAAAGCACAAAATGTCTCTGATATAAAAATTAAGGTGTTATTGAAAAAAGGAGAGATTTTAAGCAGAAGGCAGAGGCAGTTCAAGGAAATCAGAGGTAGAATGTTCCGTACTGAGTAATTCTCAACTTGTTAGGATCTATGAAGAAGTATAAAAGAAGAACACAAGTAATCAGACAAAAGGAATATGTTGAAGGTGTAGTTGATAAGGCATTTGCTCTGAAGAGGAAACTATTTATCTTGGTTTTAAACAGAATGAAGATACTGGACAAAATAGTGTTGTCTGTGAGGAGACAGAGCGAAAAGAAAAGATTTGGTAATAGGAGTAACTTTTGCAAAGTTCTTAGTGGTAAATGGATACATACTTCAAGTACTGAGCCTTTCTTTAACGAAGACGACTGTTTGCAAGACAACACATTAGTGCATGTAGTTGCTGAATCTGGACGATGTTATGAGATGAAAAATGGAACTCCTATTTAAAAGAATTAATGGTACCTAGAAATGTTGAGGAAGAGATTGCTGAAGAGGTGCAAGGAAGGCGTAGACAGGCCCCTGTGTACAAATGGATTTGTAGTAGTGTTTGCAGTATTCAACAACAATCAATTGATATATTGAAAAATTTCCTCCGTATGTTTGCTTCCAGAAGTTTAAAACAGAATATACGTACTTTGCGAGTATTGGATCCATGCAAAGTAAGAAAGCATACTAATTTACAAGGACGCTCACTAGCTTGTCTATCTAGAAAAACTGACTCTAAGCAGCTTTCATCATTTCAGAATGTTGGGTGTACAACACTCTAAAATGAGAACTTTTGTTTGAAGGCTTTACTATGTAAAGACTCCTGCTGTATGTTTAGGAGAAATGAATAGAGCTGTTTTTCATGGTAGTGTAGTAGAAGAAGAAAAGGTTTGTGATGATGTTCAATTTTGTTTCTTTCGACCGAAACAGGAGTGTAGGGAAAATGAAGAGTTGGTAACAAAAGGAGTTGTGGAGCAGAACAGATGTATTAGTGTTGGTAATTTTGAATAAGGAGATTAGAAACTTTAACACAGTTTCTTTAGAGCAACCAAACTGTGTTTGTATATGTTGTCTACGCACTCACTACAAAAATCATACTCATAATGTTGATTTGTACATTAAAGCTGAAAAAGAGAATAATAACAAGTGACGAGAATTTCCTGTGTATTTGTTTGTAGAGGGACAATTTGACTTGTCCACCCGACAAGTTATATGTAAGTACTGTTATAATAAGATGAAAACAAAATGCCTGCTAGAGCAGTACATAACAACTTAGAAATAGTACCTGTTCCAGAATTTGAATGTTTATGAATCCATATTAATACAGTCTATTCATCCATTTCAAGCTATAGTATGCATGGAGCCAAAGACAGGGAAATTACCCCCAACTGAGCTCCAGAAAGGTCTCAAAGGTAGAGTTGTGTAGAAAAATTTGGAAGAGGGACTTGTAATTCTAGTTAATGGTGTCCCGACCAAGATTAAAAAGATATGGCAATAGTTATATGTTAGTAAAGTTAAAAATGCAACTTCATATCTGGTACAAAATAAAATATATTATAAGAATGCAGAAAATTCTTCAACATATCATACATCTGGAGGACAATACATCATCATCAACAGGTCAGATGGAAAAAGTGGATTGAGTAGAAGAAATCTATGAACATTACAGCATCCATCCTCTACATTCAAAATAGATTGTTGGTGATGCTATTGCTATATATCAACTAAAAGAAGCAAAAGGAAGTCCCTTAAGTGTGTGGTAAAAAAGTTTAGAAACTCGTTGTTTCCCTCATCTCTTTCCTACAGGAGTAGGTGGTAGGTATGATGATCGGTCTCTACAAATACTTGCGGCTGAGTACATATGTACTAGACTTTATTCAGAGGATCCTAGATTTCGTCAATGTATCCCTTTATATATTTCATCTATTATTTGAAAGTGATTTGTCTGCATTGTCTTATGCTGTAAATCATATTTTGAAAATAGGAGTAAATCTGTAAAATCTATCTACAAGAGAATTTGTTGCAAAAATTCAAGGAAAAGATGAACAACTGGAGTACAATTTGATTAATCTCATGGCATGTCAACGTGGGACCAATGAATATTGGTATCGTCGTCTCAGTGAACTAAAATGTACGTTGAGAAATTTAGGAGCACCTACATGGTTTCTAACACTCAGTTGTGCTGAGTACACATGGGATGACCTGCTTCAATTCTTGCGAGAGGCAAATTCAAATATATAAAAGACATCGATCTAAGGACAACAGGAAAACTCTGCTCATTGTACCCAGCAAGTGTTTGCAGATATTTTAATCACAGATTTCAAGCCATGATGGCTTTTATCTGCAATAAAACGAATCCACCTCTTGGGGGAAGTGACTGATTTCTTTGGGCGCAAAGAATACCAAGCCAGAGGTGCTCCACATATTCACATACTATTATGGGTAAAAGATGCCCCAAAGTTTGGAACATACACTGAAGAGTCTGTGTTGTCTTTCATAGAGCGGTATGTGACTTGCATCATCCAAAGGAGAGTGTTGACAAAATGTTAAATCAACAAGTTCTACGATTCCAAAATCATAGGTGTGGGAAATACTATCACAGAAAATATAGAAAATATAGATCAAAAGGAAAATGTTATACAAGGTGACGTTTTAGACCTGTGATCTCAGAAGGAAGAGTTAACAGCTTTTTGTCTGCAGTCAGACACACTCTCACACAGAAATCACCAAAGAACACATACAACCTCAGAAGAGCAGAAGCTTCTAAATACATCAATGACTACAATAAGATATGGAATACGAATATGGATCTACAGTTTGTTGCAGATAATTCAATTGCTGTTGCTCGGTACGTCACCTCTTATATAACAACGTCAGAGAAAACCGAGATGAAGGAGATGTGGGAGAAGATTTCAGCAGAAAAGACTCTTACAAAGAAATTGTACAGTTTTAGTTTGAAAATGCTTTCTCACAGAGAGATAGGCTCTTATGCATATGCAGACCGGTTAAGCTTAGCTAGATTGTTTTCTAAATCTAGAGGAGTTCTATGGGTGAGGTTAGGGCTTGCTAATAGCCGTGACAGAGTACTGAAGTCTTTTCCTGAAATCCAATATCTTGCGGAATTTGAGCCACACAGTACAGATATTCTGAAGACTAACATGGTGGATACGTATTATCCAAGAAGGAGTCCTCATCGAGAAAGGATGTGTCTGTATGAAATACTTCAACATTATACTTACAAAAATAATATCAGTGAAACCGTGGAGGAAGGAAAATTTGAGGTTGATGGATGTGAAGGATGTTTGGTCAGACATAGCAAAGGAAATTTAATCAACCATCGAAAGCTAAGCTACCAAACTTCAGACAAAATAGAGTTTTCTATTTAGCTCTGTTGCAGTTGTTTAAGCCATGGCGAACTGAAAGTGAGCTAGTTGGAGAATTTGAGTGTTATGAAGACTCATTCAACACTGTGAAAGACAGCATGGAGTGCTCTGTGTTTCCAGTGTATCTTCAAATGTTGAGTGATGAGATTGAACAAGAAGAAAGAATTGCTGCTGAGATAGCAAGAGAGAGTTCTCAGAGCAGTCAAAGTTCAGTACCTGGAAGTCAAGATCCTCTTGAACAACCAGTCATTCAAAATGAAGCTGCAATAGCCATGAATGAGGGGAAGAATGCAGTGCAGCAAGCAAGACAGGAAACTCTGGATCTAGAACAACTAATACAACAATTGAATACAGATAAGAAAGACATTTTTGATGAAGTAAAAGCTAAAATAGAACATGGATTTTTGCATGAGAAAATAAGAGTGTGCTTGTTCTACATATAAACCAGTTCTATTGTACATAAGTGGTCAAGCTGGAACTGGAAAAAGCTTCATGATTAAAGTACTGACAAGTTATCTACAGAAGACAACAGATTCCAATTTGTCATGTATAGTTACAGCACCAGTGGGCTTAGCTGCACATAATATTGAAAAAAATACCCTTCATCGATTATTAATGCTGCCTGTTGAACACAACAATTAGAATATAACAAATAATCTGGTGATGCTTGTCATGAAGTGGGAAGAGTATTAAAGAAATTAAAGCTACTAATTATTGATGAGGATGTCAGCATGGTGTCTAACCTAATGCTAGCTTTTATACATTTAAGAATTCAGCAAAAATTGAAAACTGACTACGACGTGCTTTTTGGAGGAAAACACTTAATAGTCTTTGAAGACCTGCTACAACTAACTCCAGTCAAGGGGCAACCTGTATTCAAGACACTACTACATAATGAAACTAGGAATTCACTAGGAAGTATTGGAAATGTAAATATTTGTGAGAACTTTGAATACAAAGAGTTAATCAGAAATATGCGCCAAGTATCAGATATGCAATACAGAGATATACTAAAGTACATAAGAGTGGGAGTCCTCACAAAAGAAGGAAAGAGAGCATTACAAACCCGTCTCATCAAAAATCTGTTTCCAACTAATGTTTCAGCTGCAGCAGTAATGTATAATTTTGTTAACGAAGAGAAGTCTATTGTTTGTTTGATGCCAACCCTTGAGGAGTGTAGTAAATTCAATGAAGAGGAGTTGGCCTAACGGCTAGGGCGGTCGACCTCCAACCTGGGGAACTGGGTTCGAGTCTCGGCAATGACGCTGAACATCCTGTGATTCTGGGCAAATCACTTAATCTCTCCATGCCTAACAAAAAAAAATGAATGTGTCCTCATGTAATGCAACTGGTGCTATGTAAAGCGCTCTGATACCCGATTCGGGTCAAGTTCGCGCTATATAAAACTCTGTAAAAAAAAAATTTAAAAAATGAACAATTGCTTCAACTGGAAAAAGAAGAGAACATCGAAATTAGAACAAATTATAAAATGGACATTAAGGAGTTACAGAGCTACTAACAGAAAAACTGCAATCAAAATTGGATAGTTTAGAAAGGTCTGTGTCGAAAACTGAAGGATTAGTAAAACAGGTACGTATCTGTAAAAATTGTTGTGTAATCTTACATTGCAATTTAAATGTTAAAGGGCTAGTGAATGGCGCAATGGGTAAAGTTATGAAATTGATAATTAAAGTATTCAAACAGAAATGACATGGAATACTTAGCCATAAACTTGATGATTTTAGTGAAGTCAAGCAGATTGGTAGATGCGTTGTACGCTTCCTACTTGTGAAAGATTTGTATGTCCAGCGAAAACTGTTACCAGTGTCTTTAGCGTATGCAGTAACTACCCACCAATTGCAAGGTTTAAGTGTAGCTACAGCTCTTGTTAATATTGGTAGTAGTGTATTCAAAGAAGGGATGTCATATGTAGCTTTGGCGCGAATTAGAACATTGTGTGTTTTTTTCTGATTAATTCTGATGAGAAGAAAGTAAATGCTGACGTGAGCTATGTAAGGGAGTATAATCGGTTAAGAGGTCAATTTGCTCCTCATTTAGGCCAGTATCCTGTGTTTGAAAAACCGATAATGTGTCCAAAGCAGAAAATATCAAAACAGTCTATCAGAGCTGAACAGAAAGATCAACAAAAAGAAAAACAAGGACCTAAGAAAAGAAAACTACAACATAATGAGGAAATGGAAATGGATATGTCGGGTACGTGTGGTTTGTTTGTGTGGTGGGTGTCTGACTTACCTTCTGCGTCGTACGCGTCCGTGCCAGTTCCGGTAATAGATGTAGAATATTGGTAGGATCGGCACGATGGGATTCATGGTTGGTTCATCTCGTTCGTCTTTCTCTTTGCTTCGCCTCGTCCTCGTCTCTGGCGTGTTCGTCTCGTAGCCGTGGATCGTCTTGTGGCGCGAATCGGAGCTTATGTGCGCCTCTCCCGGATGCTTTGACGTGCCGTGCGTAGCGACGGGTTCGGCGCGTATGGAGGGCGCATCGTACTTGTCCGGCCGGACGGGGCTGCATTTTGGCTTCCGTGCGACTCGATTCTGCGTTTCCGGATCCGCCTCGGTCGGAGAACAGGACCTGTATTGGGTGAGTACGACTGGGTCGGGATTTGGGCAGTTGTGCGCATCGTACTTGCTCGTTCGGACGTATGTGCGAATTGGTCGGGAAACAGGCATTCGCCTGGCTTTTTTCCCGGCCGAATGGTATTAGGTGCGCCTCCGACCGGGATCGGAATCGACCCCTTAGTCTTTGGAGACCTGCTTCAACTAACTCCAGTCAAAGGACAACCTGTATTCAAGATAGTACTACATAATGAAACTGGGAATTCACTAGGAAGTATTGGAAATGTAAACATTTGGGTAAACTTTGAATACAAAGAGTTAATCAGAAATATGCGCCAAGCATCAGATTTGCAATATGGAGATATACTAAAGGACATAAGATTGGGAGTGCTCACAAAAGAAGGAAAGAGAACATTACAAACCCGTCTTCTCAAAAATCTGTTTCCAACTAATATTTCAGCTGCAGAAGTAATGAATAATTTTGTTAAGGAAGAGAAGTCTAATGTTTGTTTGATGCCAACCCAAGAGGAGTGTAGTAAATTCAATGAACAATTACTGCAACTGGGAAAAGAAGAGATCATCGAAATTAGAGCAAAGGATAAAATAGAACATCAAGGAGCTACTAACAGAAAAACTGCTATCAAAATTAGATAGTTTAAAAAAGTCTGTGTTGAAAACTGCAGGATTCGAAAAACAGTTACGTATCTGTAAAAACTTGTTGTGTAATTTTACGTCACAATTTAAATACTGAAGAAGGGCTAGTGAATGGCGCAATGGGTAAAGTTATGAAATGTATTAATTATCCACACAGAAATGATGTGGAATTCTTAGCCATAAATTTTGATGATGTTTGTAAAGTTAAGCAAATTGGTAGATGCATTGTACGTTTCCTACTTGTGAAAGATTTGTATGTCTAGCGAAAGCAGTTCCCAGTGTCTTTAGCGTATGCAGTAACTATCCACAAATCATAAGGTTTAAGTGTAGATACAGCTCTTGTTAATACTGTAGTAGTGTATTCAAAGAAGGTGTGTCAAGTAGCTTTGCTGCAAATTAGAACATTGTCTGGTTTATTTCTGATTGATTTTGATGAGAAGAAAGTAAGTGCTGATGGGAGCTGAGTATGGGAGTATAATCGGTTAAAAGGTCAATATGCTTTTCTTTAAGGCCAGTATCCTGTCTTTGAAAAACCGATAATGTGTCCAAAGCGTAAAGTATCAAAGCAGTCTAGCAGAGCAGAACAGAAAGATGAAGAAAAAGAAAATGACAAGGTCCTAAGAAAAGAAAACTACAACACATTGAGGAAATGGAAGGCTATCATTTTGATAATAAATCTGGAGTGAACTGTTATGCAAATGTAGTGTTAAATGGACTGTACCATTTGCCTCATTTTACAAATTCTAATAAAGTAAAAGTAAATAAAAGAATGTGTTCACAACTATGTAGTTTACTTGAAGAATTAAAAAGTGACAGAACTGTTATACATTCTGCTTTAGGAATAAAAAAACTTACAGATGAGTGTACTGGTTCAGTAGTGTTTTCTCAAAATCTTCAGCAGGATGCTCAAGAATTTTTAATGGTAATGCTAGGACTATTAGAGAAAGAAGATGTGAATATAAATTAATAATTTGGTTTAACTTATAAATGGAACCATAACTGTGAAGATTGTGAATTCACCTCTAGCACTGAAATCAATTCGGAATGATTATTCTACTTGACGTTACCAGATTGTAAAGCTGTGGCCTTTGAAAATGTAACCAAAACTCCCATCAAGATATGACCCGTCCAAAGTGCAGATCAGAACTTAGGTCTACGTTGTTACTACAAAGGTAAGGAAAATCTGTCATATTCATGCTACAACGTTGCAGAGTGGATGGTACTAAATTAAAAACTGAAATTGCCAACTTTGTTGCTGGACAAATTTCTATTTCAAGAAGAACTATAGCAATTATATTTCATGAAGGAGTTCATATACCTTCTGGACACTACACAATATATTTAAGATGTCAAACAGGATGGACAGAGTGCAATGACAAACAAATGAAATTCAAATCAGGACTACCTAAAAAGTTACCAAACTCATACCTGCTATTTCTAGAACCGACATTCTAAGGACAATTTAGGATAACAAAATGTGGTATTGTGTTGACATGTATAGGGATTATGTGTTTCTGAGACCTTATTTGGCCTATTGGGTGTATTGTCTACAGCAAGTTGTTAGAAATGAAAGAGTCTTTTTAACTGCGGGAAAGGAATTTATAAAACATTACAGGAGTACATTCTGTTACTACAGATAAAAAATTAAATGGAGGTACTATAAAACCGGAAGTCTTAAGTTGCATCTAAGAGGTGTCTTCACCACTAAAAAAAAGACCCCTTTGTTTCTGCTACAGCAACGTCTACGTAGTACTGTGTGTTATGTTTTTCATACATGAACCAAGAACATTTTAGACATCATTTGGCCTAACAGGGATGATGTTTACAAAGGATATCCAAAAATGAAGACTTTCATAATTGTTGGACATTTTGTACCAGATATAAAAATATCAGAAACAGTTTTAACATATAGTTGCTTTTATTAAGTAACCTATTAGCAAGCCACTATTAACAAACTTGGAGTGAGTCGAATCCACAGTATCACATATTTGTAGTGATATACTGTGCACATTTGTTTTGTATGACAGCTGAAAACAGTAAAAAACAGTAAAATATTTTACTATGTTGTATTAAAGTTTTGGAGAAAAAATATTGTATCTTGTTTTGGTTGCCTAGTGTTGAAAATGAAATCCTAATACATTTTTCTCTGTTTATATTTTTCACAGTGGATGCAGATCGGGATATATTACGTGTGTCAAATCACTAATCTAGTGATGGATTCATCGAGTCACTACTCATATACTTATCCCACCTCCCAGGCACTGCACTTCCACTCATCCAATCACCCAGGCACTACCTAGGCAGTCATTCAGTCACTCAGGTACTGCACTTGCATTCATCCAGTCTCCCAGCCACTACTCAGGTACTCATCCAATCACCCATGCGGTACCCATGGAGTCATGCCTTGACTCAGGCACTACCGATGCAGTTATGAAATCACCTAGGCATTACACTTGCACTCTTTTATTCATCCAGGCACTGCACTTGCCCTCATCCCTTCAACCAAGGACTGTACTTGCAGTCATCCAATCACGCAGGTGGTACCCATGGAGTGATCCATTCACTCAGGTACTACCCATGCAGTCATGCAATCACCCAGGCACTGCACTTGCACTCATTCATTCACTCAGGCATTACCCAGGCAGGCATGCAATCACCCAGGCCCTGCACTTGTGCTCACCCATTCACCCAGGCATTGCACTTGCACTCATCCAATCACTTAGGCACTACACTTGCACTCATCCATTCACCCAGGCACTGCACTTGCACTTATCCATTCACCCAGGTTCTGCACTTGCACTCATCCGATCATCCAGGCATTACACTTCTACTCATGCAGTCATCCAGGCACTGCACTTGCACTCATACAATCAGTTAGGCATTACCCCTGCAGTCATGCAATCAACCAGGCACTGCATTTGCACTCATGCAGTCACCCAGGCACTGCATTTTCATTCACCCAGGCACTACAAGTATTCAGCCATTCACCCAGGCACTACACTTGCAGTTATTTGTTCACCCAGGCACTGCATTTGCACTCATCCAATGATCCAGGCACTGCACTTGCAGTCATCCATTCACACAGGCACTGCACTAGCACTCATGCACTCACCCAGGCACTGCACATGCACTTATCCATTCATTCACTCACTGAACTTGGACTCCTTCAGAAATCCAATCACTGCACTCGCACTCATGCAATCATACAGGCAATGTACTTGCACTCATACTACCACTCAAGCATTACCCATTCAGTAATGCTATCACCCAGGCTGTGGACTCGCATTTATTCATTCACACAGGCACTACACTTGCACCTATCAATTCACCCAGGCACTGCACTTGCATTCTTCCAATCACCCAGGCACTGCACTTGCAGTCATACAATCACCTTGGCCCTATGCATGCACTCATCCATTCACTCAGGCACTACCTATGCAGTTATGCAATCACCTAGGCACTGCACTTGCACTCATCTATTCACTGAGCTATCACACTTGTACTTATCTATTCACCCAGGCCGCAGTCTTGTCCTAATGCACTTATCCAGGCACTGCACTTGCACTCATACAATCACTCAGACATTACCCAGTCAGTCATGTAATCACCCAGGCACTGCACTTGCACTCATCCTTTCTCCCAGGCATTGCACTTGCACTCATCCATTCACCCATGGCATTGCACTTGCACTCATACAATCACCCAGGCACTGCACTTGCACTCATCCAATCATCCAGGCACTGCACTTGTACTAATGGGCTTATCCAGGCACTGCATTTGCACTCATACAATCACTCAGTCATTACCTAGGCAGTCATGCAATCACCCAGGCACTGCACTCATCCATTCACCCAGGCATTGCACTTGCGCCTATTCATTCACTCAGGCACTGCACTTGCACTCATCCAATCATCCAAACACTACTGAGGCACTCATCCAGTCACCCAGGCGGTACCCATGGAGTCATCCCTTTACTGAGACACTACCCATGCAGTCATGGAATCACGTACACACTACACTTTCAATTTTCATTCATCCAGGCACTGCACTTGCACTCATCCAGTCACCCAGGCACTGCACTCACACTCGTCCATTCACTCAGGCAGTGCAATTGCACTCATCCAATCATCCAGGCAATACCCTTGCACTCATCTGTTCACTCAGGCACTACCCATGCAGTCATGCAATCACCCAGGCACTGCACTTGTACTCATCTATTCACCCAGGCATCACACTTGCCTTCACACTACACTTGCACTTATCCATTCACCCATGGCATTGCACTTTCACTCATACGATCACCCAGGCACTGCACTTGCACTCATCCAATCATCCAGTTACTGCACTTGTACTAATAGGCTTATCCAGGCACTGCACTTGCACTCATACAATCACTCAGTCATTACCCAGGCAGTCATCCATTCACCCAGGCATTGCACTTGCGCTTATCCATTCACCCAGGCACTGCACTTGCACTCATCCAATCATCCAAACACTACTGAGGCACTCATCCAGTCACCCAGGCGATACCCATGGAGTCATCCCTTCACTGAGACATTACCAATGCAGTCTTGGAATCACGTACACACTACACTTTCAATCTTTCATTCATCCAGGCACTGCACTTGCATTCATCCATTCACCCAGGCACTGCACTCGCCCATTCATCCAGGCAGTGCACTTGCACTGATCCAATCATCCAGGCAATACCCATGCACTCATCTGTTCACTCAGGCACTACCCATGCAGTCATGCAATCACCCAGGCACTGCACTTGCACTCATCTATTCACCCAGGCATCACACTGCCCTCACACTACACTTGCACTTATCCATTCACCCAGGCACTGCACTTGCACTCATCCAGTCAGTGCACGTGTACTAATGCACTTATCCAAGCACTGCAATTACACTGATACAATCTCTCAGGCATTGCCAAGGCAGTCATGCAATCACCCAGGCACGGCACTTGTACTCATCCATTCACCCAGGCATTGCTCTTGCACTCATCCAGTCACCCAGGCACTACACTTGCATTCATCCAGGCACTACACTAGCAGTTATTTATCCACCCAGGCACTGCATTTGCACTCATCCAATGATCCAGGCACTGTACTTGCACTCATCCTTTCACCCAGGCATTACACTATCACTCATGCATTTGCCCATGCACTGCACTTGCACTTATCCATTCATTCAGTCACTGCACTTGGACTCATTCAATGATCTAGGCAATGCACTCGCACTAATGCAAACATACAGGCAGTGTACTTGCACTCATACAGTCACTCAGGCATTGTCCATTCAGTTATGCAATCACTCAGGCTGTGCACTCGCATTTATCCATTTACCCAGGCACTACCCATGCAGTTATGCAATCACCTAGGCACTGCACTTGCACTCATCTATTCACCTAGCTATGACACTTGTACTTATCCATTCACCCAGGCTCTGCACTTGCACTAATCCAATCATAGAGGCAGTGCACTTGTACCGATGCACTTATCCAGGCCCTCCACTTGCACTCATACAGTCACTCAGGCATTGCGATTGCACTCATCTATTCACCCATGGCATTACAGTTGCACTCATCCAAACACCCAGGCAGTGCACTTGTACTAATACACTTATCCAGGCACTGTACTTCCACTCATACAATCACTCAAGCATTACCCAGGCAGTCATGCAATCACAAAGGCACTGCACTTGCACTCATCCATTCCCCCAGGCATTGCACTTGTGCATATCCATTCACACAGGCATTGAATTGCACTCATCCAATCATCCAGACACTACTGAGGCACTCATCCAGTCACCCAGGCGATACCCATGGAGTCATCCCTTCACTGAGACAGTAGCCATGCAGCCATGAAATCACATATGCACTACACTTTCACTCTTTCATTCACCCAGGCATTGCACTTGCACTCATCCAATCACCCAGGCACTGCACTTGCACTCATCCAATGATCCGGGCAGTGCACTTGTACTAAAACACTTATCCAGGCACTGCACTTGCACTCATAAATCACTCAGGCATTACCCAAGCAGTCATGCAATCACACAGGCACTGCACTTGCACTCATCCATTCCCCCAGGCATTGCACTTGTGCATATCCATTCACACAGGCATTGAATTGCACTCATCCAATCATCCAGACACTACGGGGGTACTCATCCAGTCACCCAGGCGATACCCATGGAGTCATCCCTTCACTGAGACACTACCCATGCAGCCATGAAATCACATATGCACTTCACTTTCACTCTTTCATTCACCCAGGCATTGCACTTGCACTCATCCAATCACCCAGGCACTGCACTTGCACTTGTCCAATCATCCAGTCAGTGCACGTGTACTAATGCACTTATCCAAGCACTGCAATTACACTCATACAATCTCTCAGGCATTGCCCAGGCAGTCATGCAATCACCCAGGAACGGCACTTGTACTCATCCATTCACCCAGGCATTGCTCTTGCACTCGTCCAGTCACTCAGGCACTACACTTGCATTCATTCAGGCACTACACTAGCAGTTATTTATCCACCCAGGCACTGCATTTGCACTCATCCAATGATCCAGGCACTGCACTTGCACTCATCCTTTTACCCAGGCACTACACTATCACTCATGCATTTGCCCAGGCACTGCACTTGCACTTATCCATTCATTCAGTCACTGCACTTGGACTCATTCAATCATCTAGGCAATGCACTCGCACTAATGCAAACATACAGGCAGTGTACTTGCACTCATACAGTCACTCAGGCATTGTCCATTCAGTTATGCAATCACTCAGGCTGTGCACTCGCATTTATCCATTCACCCAGGCACTACCCATGCAGTTATGCAATCACCTAGGCACTGCACTTGCACTCATCTATTCACCTGGCTATGACACTTGTACTTATCCATTCACCCAGGCTCTGCACTTGCACTAATCCAATCATAGAGGCAGTGCACTTGTACCGATGCACTTATCCAGGCCCTCCACTTGCACTCATACAGTCACTCAGGCATTACCCAGTCAGTCATTCAATCACCCGAGCACTGCACTTGCACTCATCCATTCACCCAGGCATTGCAATTGCACTCATCCATTCACCAATGGCATTGCACTTGCACTCATCCAAACACCCAGGCAGTGCACTTTTACTAATACACTTATCCAGGCACTGTACTTGCACTCATACAATCACTCAAGCATTACCCAGGCAGTCATGCAATCACACAGGCACTGCACTTGCACTCATCCATTCCCCCAGGCATTGCACTTGTGCATATCCATTCACTCAGGCATTGAATTGCACTCATCCAATCATCCAGACACTACTGAGGTACTCATCCAGTCACCCAGGCGATACCCATGGAGTCATCCCTTCACTGAGACACTACCCATGCAGCCATGAAATCACATATGCACTACACTTTCACTCTTTCATTCACCCAGGCATTGCACTTGCACTCATCCAATCACCCAGGCACTGCACTTGTACTCGTCCAATCATCCGGGCAGTGCACTTGTACTAATACACTTATCCAGGCACTGCACTTGCACTCATAAATCACTCAGGCATTACCCAAGCAGTCATGCAATCACACAGGCACTGCACTTGCACTCATCCATTCCCCCAGGCAATGCACTTGTGCATATCCATTCACACAGGCAATGAATTGCACTCATCCAATCATCCAGACACTATGGAGGTACTCATCCAGTCACCCAGGCGATACCCATGGAGTCATCCCTTCACTGAGACACTACCTATGCAGCCATGAAATCACATATGCACTACACTTTCACTCTTTCATTCACCCAGGCATTGCACTTGCACTCATCCAATCACCCAGGCACTGCACTTGCACTCGTCCAATCATCTGGGCAGTGCACATGTACTAATACACTTATCAAGGCACTGCACTTGCACTCATAAATCACTCAGGCGTTACCCAAGCAGTCATGCACTCATCCAGGCACTGCACTTGTACTCATCCATTCACCCAGGCATTGCACTTGCGCATATCCATTCACACAGGCACTGAATTGCACTCATCCAATCATCCAGACACTACTGAGGCACTCATCCAGTCACCCAGGCAGTACCCTTGGAGTCATCCCTACACTGAGACACTACCCATGCACTACACTTTCACTCTTTCATTTATACAGGCACTGCACTTATCCATTCACCCAGGCAGTGCACTTGCAGTAATCTAATCATCTGGGCAGTGCACTTGTACTAATACACTTATCCAGGCACTGCACTTGCACTCATAAATCACTCAGGTATTACCCAAGCAGTCATGCAATCACCCAGGCACTGCACTTGCACTCATCCATTCACCCAGACATTGCACTTGCGCATATCCATTCACACAGGCATTGAATTGCACTCATCCAATCATCCAGACACTGCTGAGGCACTCATCCAGTAACCCAGGCGGTACCCATGGAGTCATCCCTTCACTGAGACACTACCCATGCAGTCATGGACTCACATATGCACTACGCTTTTACTCTTTCATTTATACAGGCACTGCACTTATCCATTCACCCAGGCAGTACACTTGCAGTCATTCAATCACCCAGGTGGTACACATGGAGTGATACATTGACTCAGGTACTACCCATGCAGTCATGCAATCACTCAGGCACTGCACTTGCACTCATTCGTTCACCCAGGCAATGCACTTGCAATTATTCATTTACCGATGCACTCATCGATTCACTCTGGCACTACCCATGCAGTCATGCAATCAACCAGGCACTGCACTTGCACTCATCTATTCAACCAGGCATCACACTTGCACTCACACTACACTTGCACGTATCCATTCACCCATGCACTGCACTTGCACTCATTCAATCATCCAGGCAGTGCACTTGTGCTAATGCACTTATCCAGGCATTGCACATGCACTTATACAATCACTCGAGCATTACCCAGGCAGTCATGCAATCACCCTGGCATTGAACTTGTACTCATCCATTCACCCAGGCACTGCATTTGCACTCATCCAATCACTCAGGCACTGCACTTGCCCTCATCCAATCATCCAGGCAGTGCACTTCTACTCATGCAATCACCCAGGCACTGCACTTTCACTCATACAATCAGTCAGGCATTACCCATGTAGTCATTCAATCACCCAGGTACTGCCTGTGCACTCATGCAATCACCCAGGCACTACATTTGCATTCATCCATTCACCCAGGCATTACACTTGCATTCATCTATTCACCCAGACCCTACACTTGTCGTTAGGAATACATTGATGCTTTGTTGCTTAATTGCCGCTCTTTAAACAAACATGATCTCCACATATATGATACGTTATGCGAGATCAAGCCGGACTTCCTGTTCTTGACTGAAACTTGGCTATCTGATACGTCGAATCCAACTATAGCCACAGCCATTCCACCGGGCTACACCCTTTTTAGGAAGGACCGCGTTGGAAGCAAGGGAGGTGGAGTTGCTATTATTAGCAATCTGGATATAGCCATCACTTGCATCCCCATGAATGAAATCGCTGGGGCTGAGTGCCTTTGTTTTCAGGCCACGTTATCCCCCCATCAGTGCATAGCCGGAGTCCTTATATATAGACCCCCGGGCCATGCAGGGGCTTTCTTGAAGTCTATCAGTGACGCTATCGCGCCAGTGGCCTCCAGATTTCAAACTTTTTTTGTCTTGGGTGATTTTAATATACACATGGACAATCAGGACACCCCAGAGACTGTCTCCCTAGTAGAATCTCTGGATGCGCTGAATCTTGCCCCATATGTCTTTACCCCCACGCATGTTAAAGGCCACACCCTTGACCAAGTATTTGCCAACTGTTATATCCAGACAGAGGCTCCTGTACCTCTAGTATGGTCTGACCATTATCTGGTGGGTTTTAAGTTTCCTAAGCTAATGAAGCTCTCATTGATTCAGAGCAAACGGCCATCTTCTACTTATAGGCCTTTTCATAAGATCACCTCGGCTGCCCTCAAATATGAACTCGACCAACACCCTCTCAGGATAAGTGGCAATATAGAGCAGGATGCTGAGTCCCTCGTTAACTGGATAGCGCATGGAACTCTGTCCCTTGCCCCTGTAACCCCGTGCTCTACTAGAATTACTAGATGCTCAGCCCCTGGTTCAACGAGACCTTGCGACAGTGTAGAAAGGACTGTAAACGTCAGGAAAGAGTATGGAGGAAAGATTTTAACGAAGAAAATAAAAGGAATTATAAAGAGGCCCTAAGAGAATATCATAAAAAGATACAGGAAGCAAAGAAAAGCTTCTTTGCATCTAAAATCGAGTCCGCAGGAAATAAAAGCAAAGAAATTTTCAGTATCGTTAAAAGCTTCTCTTCACCTAGGGCTGCAACAAGGCTCTCCCCTCCCTCTGCTGTCTGGATTGGAAAGTTTGCCAACTTCTTCTATAAGAAGATTATAACAATTCAATCCTCCTTTGATGGTTTAGTTGGGAAAGATGCGATGGCTTCCTCTATAACTGCCCCCCCGAATGAGGACGGGAGGGCCACCCTCTCCATCTTCCCTCCCATGTCCCTTGAGACGTCTTTATCAATAATGAAGGCCCTTAAATCCGGCTCTCCCGTGGATCCGTGCCCTGCCAAATTCCTGGCTTCAATGGCAGAGGTTCTGAACACCACTGTGAATAACGTTTTGAACGTGTCTCTTCTCAGCGGTCAAGTCCCAGTAAGTTGGAAAAGTGCAAAAATTATCCCTTTATTGAAAAAATCTACGGCTGATCCCATGGTCTTAACTAACTATAGACCAATCTCCTTACTGTCCTTCTTCGCAAAGACAATTGAGAAATATGTTGACATGGTGATCAGCGACTTTGCTGAAGCCAATAATCTTTTTCACCCAAGTCAGTCCGGTTTTAGGCAGAACCTTAGCACAGAGACGGCCTTGTTGGAGGTCTCTGATTCCAACAAGGAGACCCTGGATAAGGGCGGCAAAGCTGTCCTGGTACTTCTAGACCTCTCTGCGGCTTTCAACACCGTGCCCCATGGCCTCCTCCTGCAGAGGCTGCGGGAGTGTGGACTTGAAGGCACGGTGTTGAAGTGGTTCTCTTCCTTCTTGGAGGATAGAAATCAAGAGGTCTGGTCGCCCCCGTTTTCTGCCAGGGTGCCGCCCTTGAAGATCGGTGTGCCACAGGGATCTATCTTGAGCCCTGTACTTTTCAATTTGTACATGGCTCCCCTGGCTACCCTGGCGGAGGCAGGGGAGGCTATGATTATATCCTATGCCGACGACACGCAACTGCTGTTCACTTGCAAGAAGGGGGAGGAGTTCAACGGTGAAAAGATTAATAAATGTCTGAGAGAAATCTTTGCTTGGTTCAGACATAACCATCTCAAATGTAATCCGGAAAAGTCGGAAATTATTTTCTTTGGCACACCCCCTCTGGACGCCTGGAAGCAATGGTGGCCCACGGATATGTCTCCCCCAGTCAGCAGTTAAGATCGTAAAAAATCTGGGAGTGAAAATGGACGACACTTTATCTATGATACCTCAAGTACAGTCGGTAGCGGGTACGTGCTTCGGGTTTTTGAAAATGCTCCGTAGGTTTCTTTTCTATTACCGACCTCTCACAGAAAGACGGTCGTTCAGGCCCTTGTCACCTCCAGATTGGACTATGCCAACGTGCTCTATCTGGGCCTTCCAGAGTCTATCCTCAATAGATTGCAAGTCGTGCAGAACGCGGCAGCCAGAGCAGTCTTGAGACTTGGACCTAGAGACCGGATCTCCCACCATCTGAAGAATCTGCACTGGCTGCCTGTCCGATGCAGAGTACTCTTTAAAGCATTGGTCCTTGCTTTTAAAGCTCTGCACGGCATGGGGGCACAGTATATCCGCAGAAGAGTCTCTTACTACATACCCGGCCGATCCCTTAGATCAGCACATCAACATCTACTTGTCATCCCTAAGTGTCTCAGAGCCCGCCGTGGTGGACGCTCGTTCCAAGTGCAAGTGGCTAGATTCTGGAACAAGCTACCTCTATCGCTGAGACAAGCCACAAGTATAATGGCATTCAGGAAACAACTGAAAACCTGGCTGTTCCAGCATGCAGTTTAATGGCCTTCCGCCTCGGGAACGTTGTTTCACCCTGGCCTCTGTATCTTTCTATCTTAGCGCCGGGATACTCTATTGAGTAGCTGTGCGCTTTATAAATCCATTCTTAACATAACATAACATAACATAACATAACATTTATTCACCCAGACACTGCATTTACACTCATCCAATGATCCAGGTACTACACTTGCACTCTTCCATTCACCCAGGCACTACACTGGCACACATACATTCGCCCAGGCATGGCACTTGCACTTACCCATTCATTCAGTCACTGCCCTTGGGCTCATTCAACCATCCAGGCACTGCACTCACACTCATGCAATCATACAGGCAGTATACTTGCACTCATACAATCACTCATGCATTGCCCATGCAGTTATGCAATCACTCAGGCAGTGCATTCACATTTATCCATTCACCCAAGCACTACACTTGCACTTATCAATTCACCCAGGTACTGCACGTGCACTCATCCAATCATCCAGGCACTGTACTTGCAGTTATACAATCACCTTGTCCCTACACATGCACTCATCCATTCACTCAGGCACTACCCATGCAGTTATGCAATCACCTAGGCACTGCACTTGCACTCATCTATTCACCTAGCTATCACACTTGTACTTATCCATTTACCCTGGCACTGCACTTGCACTAATCCAATCATAGAGGCAGTGCACTTGTACTAATGCACTTATCCAGTCACTGCACTTGCACTCATACAACTACTCAGGCATTACTCTGGCAGTCATGCAATCACCCAGGCACTGCACTTGCACTTATCTATTCACCCAGGCACTGCACTTGCACTCATCCAATCATCCAGGCAGTGCACTTCTATTCATGCAATCATCCATGCACCACTCATACACTCATTCAATCATCCACGCACCAATCATGCACTCATTTAATTATCCATGCACCATTCATGCACTCATTCAATCATACATGCACAACTCATGCACTTGTTCCAACATTCATACACCTCTTGTGATGTACTCATTCTAACATCCAATTCACCACTTATTCACTCATTCTAACATCCATTCACCACTGATGCACTTATTCAATCATCTCTGTACCACTCATGCACTCACTCTAACATCTATGTAGCACTCAATCACTCATTCAATCATCCATGCGCCTCTAATGCACTCATTCAGTCACCTGTGTACCACTTATACACTCATTCATACACCACTCATGCACACATTTAATCATCCATGCATCACTCATTCAATGATCCATTGACCATTCATGCAGTCATTCAATTATCCATGCAACAACTCATGCACTCATTCTAACATTCATGCACCTCTCAAACACTCATTTAATGATACATTCACACAGCTGCTCACATATTCACCAATACAGTCATTCAGGTAACTTGTCATTCAGCCATACACAAGAACTTCTTCTTTTTATAACTCTTTTCTTTTTTGTGTGTTTTTTGAATTTTTTTTATTTTTGTGTATGTTTTTTGTAGAAAAAAACAGCAAATAGGGTTAGGAAAATTAAAACAAGCAGCAGAAACAAGCTGCACAAAGTAAGATTTGAAAAATAAAAAATGAACATTTATGCTGCTTTGCGGCATCTCTCATAGCTGCAATTGCCTACTCTCCTGCAGTGACTATGGTGGTACAGTCCATGCAGCACATTGCAATATGATGAAAATCTGGAACCAGGTCTCCATGACGGCACTCAATTTGAGATGGGACTTTTTGCCCTGGTACAGGTGCTGCAGCTGAAGATGATGATGGTCCTGCTGCATCTCTGTCTTTCTTTGCCCTTTTTAAAGCATTATTATGGTACATTTTAAGATGGTACTACAACATAGACATTGTACCACAAAAGCACTTCTTGTTTGAACCTCTTGATAATGTTTTCCCGCAAAGAGAGTACTTTACAAACTTTGCAACCATCTTAGACACTATAGGTGCTATACTGAAGAACTCCCATGATGCTGGCTTTCTTCTGTTGAGGTTCTTCATCTATTAGATCTTCTTCCTCCACCTCCTCAATGTCCTGCTCTGCCTCCTGTTGCAGTTGATTGTCCTCTGCAATTCCTGTTGCCGTTTTCTATTTGAAAATTAAAAAAAACAGAGTACTGCACTGCAGTCACACCTGCTTGGAATGGTTCCACAATGAATGGAACATTCAAGAAACAAATATGGGTGGGGACTTCCTATTAATATAGCTGAAAACTGTTTTATCCAATCATATCACTTTCTTTTCAGGTCACGTGATCTTCACTACTACGTTCATAATCGTGAACACCAGAAATGGAATACAAAACTATGTTTGAGTAACGTAAATATAAAAGCATAACTTTAAAGCTCTGGTTTTTAAGCACCTACTGTCACACTTACTCTAAAATAAGTGTATATAAATTTTTACACTTTTCAAAAACACGCTATCATGAATATGGTCACGACAACCATCATTGCCGCAAAATTAGGAAAATAGATTTCAACATTAGTTTTAAGCTAAATAGATACAACAAATTAACTTTAAACAATACACATATTCACCTCTACTGTCAAACATACTGTAAAATATAAGTTTAACCAGTACACTAATAAAGCTCTACTGTTAAACATACTGTAGAATGTGTTTATATATATTTTTTACACTTTGTACAAAACACGTGCTCTTCGCGACTACCGACATCATTGTGATGCCCGGTGTCACCGTGAAAATAAAGAGAAATTTGTAAAGGTGGTATTCTCCAAAATTGATCAGAATTAGAAAACTTAAAACTATATCTTACTAAATATCTAGACTTAAACTTTATTTAAAAAATGTCTTTAAGTGTATTTTTCAGTAGGTGAAATACATTTGCTGATCACAGATTCTCCACAGTAAATGCGACAATGTTGTGCTGACTCAAAAAATTATTAAAAATAAAAACAGTTATTAATGTACTTTCGGATAAACACATACCACATAAAAATGAGTGGTATATAATATATATAATGTACAATATCTAATTATAGAAAAAATATGAAAATCTTAGAAGCTCACTAAACAAATTAAGACATAGAATTGAAAAAACCTTAGAAATTCAGTGAAAAAAACCAAAGGTTACAGGGACGTTATAGCTAGGAATTAGCATTTAAAAAACCTTAGGAATTCACGGAAAAAACCAAAGGTTACAGGGAAGTTATAGTTAGTAAATGGATTTTTAAAAAAAGTGGAAATTCACTGCAAAATCAGAGGTTAACGCGACGTTATAGTAAGGCCCAGGTTTCACTCATACAAAAGCAAAGAAATTAAGCAGTTATAGTAAGCTAACTATAACACGCGCCCCGCAATATTAGATCATTCATGACACAGTCAGTGACATCGCTGATGACATTACTGATGACATCCCAAATTTCATCACTGATGACATCATCCAGTGACTGTGAGTGTATATATATATATATACCAAGGTGTATTGGTGAATCCGTAGGTGCATGAGTGCCTGTATGGATAATTCATTGGGTACATAACTGACTGTATATATGAGTGATTAGGTGTCTCAGTGAATGTATCGGTGAGTGACTGGTGATGTGAATGTCTATCAGTCTGTCATTTGGTGTCTGAGTGGCTGTAAGGGTGATTGATTGGCTGTCTGAGTACCTGTATGGTTGTCTGAGTGTCTGTGTGGGTGGGTGAGGGTGTGTGTGACTGCCTGCATGGATGAGTGCATGGATGAGTCAGGGTCTGTATAGGTTAGTGATTGAGTGATTGAGTGTGTGAGGTGCTGTATGGGTGACCGAGTCTGTGTATGGCTGTGTCGGTGAGTGAGTGCATGTGTCAGTGGTATATGGGTGAGTAACTGCATATGTTAAAGGCAGTATATGTGAGTGTTGGAGTATATGAGTGACTGGGTGAGTGCGTGAATGTGAGAGTAGCTGTATAGCTGAGTGTGTGCTTGGGTCAATGACTGTATAGGTGAGTGAGTACGTGTTAGTATCTATGAGTATATGAGTGGTTGTGTGTGCATCTGTATTGGTGAGTGATTAGGTGTGTGAGTAGCTCTAAGGGTGACTGACTCTGTGTGAATGGCTGTATGGGTGTATGAGTGGATATGTCAGTGGCTGTATTAGTGATTGAGGGGGTGTGAGTGGCTGTATGGGTAAGTGAGCCGATGTGTGTGTGTAGATGTATGATTCAGTGAGTGGGAATGTAGGTACTGGTATGGGTTTGTGAATGGGTTTGAGAATAGTGTTTTGGAAGTTGAAGTGGGTGTATGAAAGGTTATTATGGGGTGTGAGTGGCTGCGTCAGAGATTCTGTGGATGATGTCATCAGTGATGTCATGTGAGATGTCTGTAGTGATGTCATCAGTGATATCACTGACCATGTCATGAGTGGTGTAATATGTGAGATCATAAGCAGTGCATTGCGGGGGATGCGTGCTATAGTTAACTCAGCTAACTATGCCTGCTGAATTTCTCTGGTTTTCCACGAGTGAAAGCTGAGCCTAACTATAAAGTCTCTGTAACCTTTGTTTTTTTAGTGTGTGTATATATATATATATATATATATATATATATAGATAGATACATATATATATATATAGATATATAGATATATATATATATATATGTACATTCACTGGAAAAACTGGAATTAGCTAAGGAGAAGTGGCAGGGAAAATGAAAATGATGAAGAGTTTGAGATATCCAGGTTAATGGGTTTGACCACAGGCTTCCCAAGGGTATAGTTCCCAAGTACACAGAGGGGGATGACATTTATAAGTAGCTAGCAGCCTTTGAGAGGGCCCTTAGGATGGGTAGGGTCCACTTTAAGTATTGGGGTGCACTCCTGTGGGAGTTGATTCCAGTAGCTGGGAAGGATAGGCTCCTGACCCTGAGAGGGGATAATGTAGAATCCTACAGATGGAGGTATGCTTATTCAAGAGATTTGGGGGCACATGCATCAAGGTATTTTGCGTTCGCAAACAGTGCGATTCGCAAAAATCGGCCGTTTGCAATCGCAAAATGGCTTTTTGCAATGCATGAAAGTGTTTGAGATTCGCAATTTAAGTAATCGCAATTTCTTGTGATTACCTAAATTGAGAATGCAAATTGGGAATCACAATTTGCAATTCCCTAATGCATATGCAAGAAGCCTTTCCTAAATGCAAACTGTGCATTTAAGAAATGCTAATTAGCATCAACTTCAAGTTGATGCTAATATGTGCATACTTTGAAAAATGCAGAAAACTGCATTTTTCAAAGTGCGATGTGGCGCACACATGCCCCTAGGGCATGTGTGTGCCTTACATGTGCACCTGTTTTTTGTTAGGGGTGACCTAGGCCCCCGAGCTCCCTTGCCTTTGCATCACCTAAATTGTGATTACCAATTAGGTAATCGCAATTTAGGCAATGCAAGAACATTCCCACCTATGGGCGTTGGGGCCCATAGGTAAGAATGGAGTCGCAGTAGCAAATAGCGATTCCCTAATTGCATTTGCGATTCTTAAGGAACCGCAATTAGAGAATCGCTATTTGTTCTCTGTTTTGTTGCATTGCATTTTGCGATTACCAAATAGCGATTTCTAAAAAAATTGCTATTTGATAATGGCAAAATGAAACTTTGATGCATGTGCCCCTTGGTCCTTAGCCAGAGCAATACAGGGTGAAATTCAGAGACACCCAGAAAGTGAGTGCAAAGTCTTGGGTGGAGTTTTTGGATGTCTCAGTGAAGGCACTGGAAGGCTAGATTGATGGTAACAAAGTTGACACATATGAGGGACTGTATAATAGTTGTTGAAATAACATATTTCCACTCATTGTGCTGAAGAGAAGTTTTGCCAGTATCTAGTGGACTCTAAGCTGAAAGACCCCAGAGAGCTTGGGGGAAGCAGCTGATGAGTGGGTGAGAACCCGGGTTTCCAATCAGCACCAGCGGGGTGACCAGAAGAAAGGAGCCCTCCAAAAACCTCCAAACACCTGAACAAGGAGGGAGGGCCCGAGCCAACCCAAATTCAAAGGGAGGGGGTATCAGGGAAAGAATCATAGGTTCTTTGATCCATCAAAGGTAGGTAAGTGCTTTGACTGTAATCAGCCAGGGCAGAAGAAGGGAGATGCTATGTGCACAAAGAAGCCCCCCCTAATGGGCCATCCCCAGGGATTGCTAGTGTGAGGGTGGGGGGGGAGTCCCTATAGAGGGGTAGGTAAGTGGTAGAGGCAACCTCAGGGTCCCTGGGTTGGTTAAATATTACAACCCTGGCCGCCTTTCCTCAATAAACATGAAGAGAGGGGAGACCCAGTTTCTTAGAAAAGTGCCTTTATTGTATGTATCCAAGACAGGTGAGCGAAATGCACCCAGGTAAATCAGTGCTCGCGTCACAATTTCTCAGACAGAAAACCTTTCTCTAGAGTGGTGTGAAGTGTATATGTATATATACATTTATATGATAATATATATATATATATACATATACTTATATTCACTGAAAAAACCATAGGTTTTAGGGACAGTTATAGTTAGTTGGACATTTCACTCGTACAAAACCCGTGAAATTCCCCCGTTATAGTTAGTTCAGCTAACTATAACTCGCGCCCCGCAATGCACTGCTGATGACGTCACATATTACATCACTCATGACATGGTCAGTGACATCACTGATGACATCACTGATGACATCTCAAATGACATCACTGATGACATCATGCAGTGACTGTGTGTTTCTCTAAAGTTTAAATATTTTTAATATATATCGGATAAGACGTATTGAAGAATGAGTGGGTGTATAAGTGTCTGTATGGATGATTTAGTAGGTGCGTGACTGACTCTATAAGTGAGTGATTTAACGTATCTTACTGAATGCATGGGTTAGTGACTAAACTGGGTGAATGTCTGTATCCGTCTGTCTGTTGCTGTGTAAGTGACTGCATGTGTTTGTGAATAGCTACATGAGTGTGTATATGAGTTATTGAATGGTTGTCTGAGTATCTGTATGGGTGCCTGAGTGTTTGTGTGGGAGGGGTGTGTGCGACTCTGTGTATAGATGTGTGAGTGGGTGATTCACTGGGTGGATGGTTTCAAGAGTGCATCTGTGATAGACTGTATGGGTGGGTAAGTGTGTGTAAGAGTGTGTTAGTGAGTGAATGTATGTCCCAGTGATACATGTGTGAGTAACTACATATGTGAAAGGCAGTATATATGTGTGTTGGAGTATATAAATAGCTATAAGCGAGAGTGAGTGATTGTGATAGTGGCTGTATGGATGAGTGTGTGCTTGTATCAGTGATTGTATAAGAGCGTAACAATGTGCTAGTATTTGTTTGATTAAGTGAGCTGGTGTGTGTATAACTGTATAGGTGAGTAAATGGCAGTGTGTTTAATTATTTGCATGACTGACTAGGTGTGTGAGTTCCTCTATGGATGAGTGGCGGTGTTTGAGTGTCTATATAGGAGTAAGAGTGCATATGATAGTCCTGTACTGAGTGACCATAAGTATGAGTGACTGTACGGGTGAGTGAGTGGATGTGTGTGTGTAGACCTAAGAATCAGTGAGTGGGTATGTAGTTATTGGTGTTGGAGTGTCTATGGTTTTGCGAATGGCAGTCTGTAATTTAGAGTGGGTGTATCAAAGGTTATATTAGGGTGTGAGGAGGTGCATCAGATTATCACGTGGATGATGTCATCAGTGATGTCATCAGTGATGTCATTTGAGATGCCATCAGTGATGTCATCAGTGATGTCACTGACCATGTCATGAGTGATGTAATATGTGATGTCATCAGCAGTGCATTGCGGGGCGCGAGTTATAGTTAGCTGAACTAACTATAACGGGGAATTTCACGGGTTTTGTACGAGTGAAATGTCCAACTAACTATAACTGTCCCTAAAACCTATGGTTTTTTCAGTGAATTTCAAAGGTTTTTTAAATGCTAATTTCTAACTATAACGTGTCTGAAACCTATGGTTTTTTCTGTGAATTTCAAAGGTTTTTTAAATGCTAATTTCTAACTATAACGTGCCTGAAACCTATGGTTTTTTCAGTGAATTTCAAAGGTTTTTAAATGCTAATTTCTAACTATAACGCCCCTAAAACCTATGGTTTTTTCAGTGAATTTCAAAGGTTTTGTAAATGACAATTTTTAAATGTATTAATTGTTATATTTATTTTTTTGATACTGATTTACTACATTTTTTAAAACTATTTATTTTTAGATATTTTATTTATTAAATTACATTGTAATTACATTATACATTACATTACAAAATATACTTTCTCAGAATGAATTACTTTAGTTTAAATAGTTTGCAAATAGGCAATAGAGTTTTAAGTACAGTAGTTACAGTTGTTGCAATGGGCAACACAATTTCAAACACAATGCAACATTGACCTCAATGTGAATTTCTAGTTAAATGCAATTAGTTACTTTATGGATTACTTTTCTAACCACAGGACTGGATCCTAGATTCAGTCCTGGGACATCTCCTGTAAACAGTTGAGTAAAAGCGTTTTGGTTACAGTAGTGATTTTTAAGGAATATTATTGTATTTTAAAAGTTGACACTTAGAAACTTTTTCACATAGAATCACCAATGTTATCCTATGGGAGGAAATTCACTTAGCAGGTAAGTAGTGTTATCGTTACTTTCTCTTACTCAGTGGTGGATCCTGGATCCAGCACTGGTGCATCTCCTGTAAACAGTTGAAAGAATGCGTTTAAGTCATACAGGCGATTTTTAAGGAATATTTGTAGTTTGTGAAAATCAACACTTTGAAACTTTTCTGCTGAAAACCAGACAATGGATTCCTATGGAAGGAAATATAAGTTACTGGTAAGTACGGTTAAAATTACTTTTCAGGATCAGTACTGGGCTGAAAGATGCAGCACTGAGGTCTCTCCTGATAACAGGTGAGTAAATCGGAATTCGTATTTTGGCTGATTTTAGAGGAATATTTGTATGTTTCAAAAATCGACACTTAGAAACTTTTTCATCAAAAAGCAGGCAATGATATCCTATGGAAGGAAATTCAAGTTACTGGTAAGTACGGTTAAAATTACTTTTCAGGATCAGTACTGGGCTGAAAGATGCAGCACTGAGGTCTCTCCTGATAACAGGTGAGTAAATCGGAATTCGTAGTTCGGCTGATTTTAGAGGAATATTTGTATGTTTCAAAAATCGACACTTAGAAACTTTTTCAGAAAAAAGCAGACAATGATATCCTATGGAAGGAAATTCAAGTTACTGGTAAGTACGGTTAAAATTACTTTTCAGGATCAGTGCTGGGCTGAAAGATGCAGCACTGAGATCTCTCCTGATAACAGGTGAGTAAATCGGAATTCGTAGTTCGGCTGATTTTAGAGGAATATTTGTATGTTTCAAAAATCGACACAAACTTTTTCAGCAAAAAGCAGACAATGATATCCTATGGAAGGAAATTCAAGTTACTGGTAAGTACGGTTAAAATTACTTTTCAGGATCAGTACTGGGCTGAAAGATGCCGCACTGAGGTCTCACCTGATAACAGGTGAGTAAATCGGAATTCGTATTTTGGCTGATTTTAGAGGAATATTTGTATGTTTCAAAAATCGACACTTAGAAACTTTTTCTTCAAAAAGCAGGCAATGATATCCTATGGAAGGAAATTCAAGTTACTGGTAAGTACGGTTAAAATTACTTTTCAGGATCAGTACTGGGCTGAAAGATACAGCACTGAGGTCTCTCCTGATAACAGGTGAGTAAATCGGAATTCGTAGTTCGGCTGATTTTAGAGGAATATTTGTATGTTTCAAAAATCGACACTTAGAAGAATTTCCAAGTGAAACAAGTCAATGTTAGCCTATGGAAGGAAATTCAAGTTACTGGTAAGTACGGTTAAAATTACTTTTCAGGATCAGTACTGGGCTGAAAGATGCAGCACTGAGGTCTCTCCTGATAACAGGTGAGTAAATGGGAATTCGTAGTTCGGCTGATTTTAGAGGAATATTTGCACAATGGTGAAGGGAGGGGGCGGGGCCTGAGGTGACATCTGTGCAAACGCGCCCCGTGGCGCGTTTTAAGTTGGGGGATTAAGTCCCCTTGAATCATGAGGATCCCTGGGGTCCAACTAGCCCACCCTGTACCTCCAGTATGCGCCAGGGAGCTGCGTTGCAGAGAGGTGTTCAGAGGCCACGCCCCTTTTGCACCTCTCTGCAATGCAGCTCTGTGGCGCTTTCTGGACGTACCTGTTGGGCTAGTTGGCCCTCAGGGACCCTCAGGATTGAAGGGGATTTAATTCCCCATCTTAAAACGCGCCACGGGGCCTGTTTGCACACGTCACCTGAAGCCCCGCCCCCTCCCTTCACCACTGTGCAAACGCGCCCCATGGCGCGTTTTAAGTTGGGGGATTAAGTCCCCTTGAATCCTGAGGGTCCTTGGAGTCCAACTAGCCCACCATGTACTTCTAAAAAGCGCCACAGAGCTGCATTGCAGAGAGGTGTAAAAAGGGGCGTGGCCTCTGTACACCTCTCTGCAACGCAGCTCCCTGGTGCATACTGGTGGTTCCTGGTGGGCTAGTTGGCCCCCAGGGACCCCCAGTATTCAAGGGGAATTACTTCCCCTTCTTAAAACGCGGCAGGGGGCGCGTTTGCAGAGTACTGCTGGGAGGGGGGCGGGGCCTCCGGCACGATGGCGGTCGTTTTTTTTTTTTTTTTTAATGGGAGGGGGGCTGCGTGGCCCCCCTTCCCTTGGCCACTTTTGGCCCCGGGGACCCCATCCCCCGGGCCTGAGCATTTTTTTTTTTTTTTAATTAAAAAAAAAAAACGGGAAGGGGGCCGCGTGGCCCCCCTTCCCTGGGCCTGTATTGGCCCCGGGGACCCCATCCCCCGGGGCATGCCCTCGATTTTTTTTTTTAAATTTGGAGGGGGGCTGCGTGGCCCCCCTCCTCAGGCCATTTAAGGCCCCGGGGACCCCATCCCCCGGGGCCGGCCTTGCCCTTTTTTTTAAATTTTTTTAATTTGGGGAGGGGGCTGCGTGGCCCCCTCCCTGGCCACTTATGGCCCCGGGGACCCCATCCCCGGGGCCTGGCCTCTGGTTGGGGACTGTGGGGGTCCCCAATCCCCCCACAGTCCCGCCGGCTCCCGCCTCCTGCGCGAGCCGGCATTGCTTTTCCACATGGGGAGCAGCTAACATGCTTTTTTCTGCCCAGGGGGTCCTTGTGGGACCCCCTGAGCAGACCTAGGGGGTCAGGGTGTTTCTACCCTGCCCCCTTTTTGCGCTTTGCGCACTTGTTTCTGTCCCTCGGTTCTACAGAGGGACAAAATGGCTGCCAACACTTCCTGATTTGGAGTGTTGACAGCCACTTGAAAGCCAATTAACATGCAGCTCGTGATCGGGACGGTGCGCGCAGGGTGCGCTCAGGGTGCGCGAATCCGACGCGGCCATAGATATATATATGATTTTCATTTTGATTTTCACAGGAACTACTGAACGGATTTACACCATTTAACAAAAGGGTTCTTTCTGAACCAAGAACTACCTCTTTGCCAAATTTGGTGTAATTCCGTTCAGCAGTTCGGGCTGTAGCCGTGTCTAAAGTTTCCTATGGGAAAATGAATGGGGAAAACACGTTTTGGGACCCCCTTTTTCTCGGCCCCCGCTTGACGAATCACCCTGAGACTTTCAGGGTAGGAGCGGACCGGAGCGGGCCATAAAGTTTGAAAATTTCGCGAAGATTCGTCAACCGACGCAAGAGTTATTTCAAATAGAATGTCGCGGATTTCCTATGGAAAATAGGTCCTAACTATAACTATCTACTGGCGACCGCCAGTAGATAATATTTATATGTATATATATATATATATATATATATATATATATATATATATATATATATATATATATATATCCAGCAAACAATGATCGCGAAGAACCCAAGCCTCTTGAGTGATGGCGGGCCGTGACGGGGTCGCGAACCCCTATAAATCCACAAAAGCTTCGTCCCACTCCAAAGAACAACAGTGTCACAGCCCAAACTTCTTTTTAGCGTGTATTTTAATTCGGGAAAACCACTCTACGCGTTTCAAAGCACTCTACATGCTCGTGAGCAAGGAGCGGACGCTCCGAAACGCGTAGAGTGGTTTTGCCGAATAAAAATACACGCTAAATAGAAGTTTGGGCTGTGACGCTGTTGTTCTTTGGAGTGGGACGACGCTTTTGTGGATATATATATATATATATATTTCTGATGGATACATCTGCCTGTGGATTCCTCACCATTTGAATTACCCCTGTGCCAGCATTCCACGGAAACCTTTTTCATAGCTCTCCCACGTCGATGAGGGCGTCACAATAGCATCGTTCAGCTTGCGACTCCATATGGCGTCACTGGAGCTATAAGAAGACCTCGTCGGCGTGCTGACGTCAGTTCCCTTTTTTCTGCGCCGTCAACGCGTAACGGTTTTTCTGGGACTCTCCATTTCCTTAGGATATCACTTTGTTTCAGTTTCTATCTGTGGTGTAGCAGTGTGATGGCTACACAAAAGAAGTCAGGGTTCAAGCCTTGTAGGGAGTGTGGGGGTCATATGTCCATCACAGACCCCCGCGAAGATAGCCTTTGGTGCCTGTTGTCGGATCAAGACGTTGAAGGATGTTCGTCTTGTCGGAGGATGAATCCGAAGGCACTCAAGGAACGAGAGGCGAAGCTATTCATGGCCCAGGCGAGAAAGGAGAAGAGAGGGCGCAAAAGATCCAAGTCGAAGTCTACGACCCTGCACACCTCGGGGTCGAAGAAGAAGCACAAAAAGAAGCGTTGACATGGGTCCCGGTGTCGGTCTTCGAAAGGCAAGTCTTCGAGGTCGGCTTCTCTGGTTTAGCAGCGTCATGGTAAAGATGACATCTTGTCTTCGCCCCCTCCTTCTCCACAGATGACTCCGGTCCATTCTCCGGCGCCAAGGGATTCGCCGGCGCCCAGGGACTCGTCTCCAGCTCCTCCGGCTTCATCTGCCCCAGCCCCGGTGTCATTGGTGCCGCAACCCGCCTCTGGCCTCGGTCGGATCCAGACCAGGCAGCTCCGAATCCTTACCCACCTTTTCCAGGTCCGGGTGCGGATCCATCGAATTTTCTCAATGCCATGTTTGCCATGTTTTCCAAAGCAGCTCACCCATCCAGCGCGCCAGCTGGCCCGGGAGTCCGCTTGCATACAATTTGGGCATCCCCCAGCAATATGCCCAGGCACCATTCGTGCCCTTCATGTAGATGACACCATAATAAGTAGTCTATTAGCAAAAGAGTGCCTCCCAGACTATAGATTTCGATAAATTTCCAATAAAGAAACCTACAGAGTGTTCCTATTGGCGTCCACAAATAGATTTTCCTTCCATTGACATTTACAGGTAAATATGCTACCCCGTAATTCATTTTGATTCGAATATTTTTTTTTTACAAGATTGTTACCAGTTGCAGTTTTGTGTTTTTACTTGTTGAAGTTAAATACCCTTTTTTACACACACGTACACATGTTAATTTACAAATTGCACCATGGAGACACAAGACGATAAGTGCTTAACTGTGTTTTACATAACATAATAGACCTTAAATCATACGAACAAAATGATTGGTTAGACAAACAGTACATTCAAGGGAACACAGAATGACTGACATTACAATACTCCATTGTTTATCTACAAAACATATTTACAAACTACTAACACCTCATTGTTTCTGAGGATAGATCCAAAGTATCACAACCATCTATTGATGTAACCTAACTAGTGTCCTTAGGGTGGTTTTAATGGGGACCTGGTTACCTTTTGGTCCTCCCTATTACTTATGTATCCCTACTACTCTATGGCCCTCTGGAGGTCAGAGCTTTAATAATATACCGGGGTAGAATCCCAACTTTCTTCTCCCGTGGTACATTGCCGCTGTACACTATGTATTACAGTGAACGGTAGCGCTTGGCCTCGAAGATGTTTGCGCTGACGCGTTTCGACCTTCTGGGGTGGGCATGTGTTGATGTTTGGAGGAAAGTCTTCTTCAGGGCGGGTGTTCTCATAGGGCACGTTTTCCAAATTTGTGGGGTTTCGCCTTGTTAGTAATGATGAATGTAAGCCTCTTTTTGTTGGACTGGTCCCCACATGGGATCCTGTCTTGTATGTGCCCTGCTGTGTTGATGGGGCTATGAGTTTTTTAGGACGGTTTGTTGAACTTTGCTTTCCGTTTTCTTTCCGGAGTCGAGCAGCCTCGGTCTTCACGCTCTGCTTCAGCGGCGTTCCTGTCACCCGGCAGTTGCACTCTGTTACCATAATAAGTAGTAACACACTACAGGAGGATACACATAAACCCAGTTGAGACCAGGGAGGATAGTATATAACATACAACAATGTCTCAACAGGTATTATTTTGTTGACAATTATAGAAGATTATGCACAAAGTATGTTGCAAGAAAAGGGACAATTAAAAAAAGGGGGGGAGACAGAAAGTCAGAAAGCGTTGAATGCAAAATATTCTTTTTCATATATTTGATTAACTGATCAAAACAAAAGCTCTACATTACATTAAATGTCATGTAACCTGTACAAAAAAGTGCTTGTGACAAAGGTGAACGGCGCAAGTGACAAGTAAAGGGGTATGTACAGCAGGAAAACGGCGCAAAAAAGACAATAATATATACAGTTAGCTCTTATTGGTACCCATACATTTGATACATTAATAGACAAAATTGGTATATTGGGACCACGAGGATGGCGCCTTGAATTGCGCTGCAAGGTCGACGGCGTTTCGGCCTGTATGGATTTTAGGCCATCATCAGGACCAGGTTACAAATTTTAAATAAGTGCTGTATAGACAAAAGATAAAATAAATCAAAGGTGGACCGTAAAAATCACGAATAGGAGACAACAGGGTCTCATGAAAAGCAGCGCCAGAGATGAAAGAATAACGGGATGAGCCATCAAGGGACAAAAGTAGAGAGAATGCTTAGCCTCATGATGCCTTCTGCCAAGATGGGAGTGTATAGTTATAGATGATTATAGTGCCTAGGCTCAAAGGGTGGGAAAGAAGAATAGTGCTAGTGGTGTTGGGGTGACTGAAATCAAAACCACCCATGTGCGGCAAGAGGGGTAACTAACCTTGCTAGAGGGCAAAGGTGAGTGCAACATGTCGAGTGTCGCACTGCGATGGAGTTGAAGACTAAAAGTGAGAGTATCAGTTACCAAAGGAGAAACAATGTCTGGGATTGTCAGTGTTAAAGTAGATTGACTTACTTAGTAATGACCACAAATTGGTCTGAGTTATAGAGGAATGATTCTCGCAAGGTTAGGTGGAAAAGTGTGAAAAAGACAAACAAGGTAATGTATTGGAGCCAGATATATCGCTAGGTGTAAGAAATTATCTTGGTCGGCCAAAATGAGAAGGACTTACATGAGGCGCAAAGTACGCTTGGGTTGCCACAGCCAAGGAAGAGAAGGGGGAGTGAAAAGTGGTGTTGGTAATCGCACCTGGTACAGTTGAACAATCTGTAAAAGGGCAGAAAGGAGGCATTACTAAAGCGGGGGCCTGGGCGCATCCAAGGATTTTGAAAGGAAACTTGCTGTCAAGGCGGTGTGCTTGTACGAACCAGGAATCAATGGTGAATCTCAGGAGTCAATCAAGGGTCCAGGCGGAAAGAGTGTAGGACTATACATATGTTCAATAGATGAAACAGGCTATTGAGAATAAAATTTGGAACGGTCAGACTGGCTAGTATCAGAGATACAAAAGTGTGTAGGGGAGAAAGAAAAGTCTAGTTTGATACTGTATTATTCAACTCATCTAAAGTGTTGAGTCCTTGTTCCACTGAATTACAGCAGACTATCCATCTGCACTCGCACCTGTATAGTAGTTGCTGCAAGTTCCCGCACCTTAGTGGCAATGCCGGTTGGTCAATGACTTGCCATCCGAAATCTGTTTCAGCATGGCCGTGTTCAAGGAAGTGTGTGACCAAAGGGGCATTTTGTACTTTGCATCTAATTCAGCTCTTGTGTTGAATTATCCGGTCTTTCACCATCTGGGTGGTCTGCCCTATGTAAATGAGATCACAGGGGCAGCGTACGGCATAGATGACATTACAGGAGCGGCAGTTGGTGAGGCTTCTGAGGGGATACGAATGTTCCTTTACTTTGAACTCTTTGGTATTGACCGTAAGAGGGCATGCCACACATCTCTGGCATTTGTAGTGACCCACGATTGGAGGTAGACCCCAAGTGAAGTAATGGAGTTACCGTGGTTTGTTTGTTTGGTTTTGGGCCATGTGATGGCATGTACGAGATGGTCCGCCAGATTCCGTCCCCTCCAGTAGAAGAATAATGGTGGTTCCTGAAAGATATTCAAGGTCTTTAAGTTATTCCAGTTCTTTTTCACGATTTTGGATATCTTGTTAGAGGAAGGAGTGAAGGTTGACACAAATGGGATACGTGTGTTTTTCCGTTTCTCCTTTGGTGTGAGCAAAGTCTCCCTTTGGTTGTACCAGGCACGCTTTCGTGCTCTGGTGACCAGCTTGCGAGGGTAGCCACGTAGGATGAGTTTTTCTGTCAGGATATCGGCTTCTCAAAAATAGTCCTTCCTCCATTTACAATTTCTTTGAATGCGGAGAAATTGTCCAAACAGTAGGCCGTCACGTAGGCCCCATGGGTGAAAACTGGAATATAGTAGGAGTGTATTGCGCTCCGTGGGTTTCCGGAAAAGGGAAGTACCTATTTTGTCATCCACAACCTGTATTGTCAGGTCTAAAAAAGGAAGATTGTTTTCTTTAGGATCCACTGTGAATTTAAGATGTGATTGGCAGGTATGAAGCCATTCTAGGAACGATTGTAGGGTTTCAAGGTTTCCTTACCAGAGTACTAAAATGTCATCGATATACTGATGCCAGAAAGTAATCTTTTCCAAAAAGGGATTACAAGGGGTCAAGATTTTGGTTTTTTCAAGATTGTATGTGTAAAGGATGGCAAAGTTTGGGGCATAGCATGCTCCCATGGAAACACCCTTGATCTGCAAGTAGAAAGTATCTTTGTAGAGAAAATAGTTATTACTGAGCGCAATTTGTAAGAGATCCATAATGAAATCGGTTGGTATACGGGTGGGATGTGGTCTGGTGTTGAGGAAATTTCTTAAAATGGAAAGGCCTTCCTCATGGGGGATTTTAGTGTAGAGAGATTCAATATCGAGGCCGACCATCAGGTCGGTCCCGGTATTGAAGAGAATGTCCTCAATGAGATTGATGAGGTCCATGCTGTCTCTAACGTAGGTATAAGTCAACAGGACAAATTACTTGATTATGGCAGCACTGTATTTTCCCAGGGGTTCAAGGATGGAGCCGCATTCGGAGACAGTTGGTCTGCCTGGGGGATTTTGAGCATCTTTGTGTATTTTAGAGCATATGTATATCACAGGGGTACGAGGGTGGGGTTTGTTAAGGAATTCAAATTCTTTTTCTGTGATGATATTCTGGGTCCTCGCCCGATTTGTGTTTTCCTGAATCTTGATTCTTATATCTGGGAGAGGATCAGTAAGTAGTGCGCGATAATGAGGGGTATTGTTAAGTTGTCGCATTATTTCAGCGTCATATATGTCAGTGTCTATAATGACAATACCACCTCCCGTATGGCATCTCCCGGCACCAAGATTCTCGGCGCCGATTCCGCAGTCTCCAGCGCTGTCTGGTTTTGGACCGATGCCTTCCCGGCTCCGAGCGGCGGCGCTGACCACTACTGAGGGTCCTCCTTCGCACAGGGTGCTGATGTAACTGCCGCTGCGCCTGGTGCCGCCGACGCAGATCCCGGAGATGCGCTCCAGGAGGGAGGATCAGAGGCTGCTGGAAGAAGAGGAGTACCAGGGACAGCAGGAGCAAGCTGAAGAGGGGGAAATCCTTGACTCTGTGGACGACTTCGATGGTCTTCAGGAGGCCAGTGGCTTGGATACTTCCCCGGAGTGGTAGCTCTCTTCCCCAAAGGCAATGCCTTCTCAGGACGTGGCTCCTTATCATACTGTCATCAGGAAGGCTGCTGACCTGTTGGATCTGCAATTGCCCACAGCTGAGGTAAGGTCTAATATTCTAACTGAAGTTTTGCACTGTCTGTCTTCAGTGGTTGAGCCTTTACTTCCATTCAATGAGGCTTCAACGGAGCCGATTCTAGAAGTGTGGTAGAAGGCTTTGTCTGCCCCGGCAGTTTCAAGAGCGGTGGCAAGACGCTATAAGCCTGCTCCAGGGGACCCAGCTTTTCTAACCTCCCACCCTTCTCCAGAGAGCTTGGTGGTTCAAGCTTCATGTTCATCCAAACAGTCGGCGGGATCCTTCCCCACCACCCAGGGGGATAGGGTCTCCAAAACGCTGGAGCAGTCAGCCAAAAAGGTGTTCTCCTCTGCAAGTAAGGCTTTAAAATCTACAAAGGCCACATGCTTGTTGGGAATATATATCCACGCTTTGATGGACTCAGCCAAAGAGGTGGCTCCTAAACTGCCTGATGATGTACGAGGGCACTCTCTGGAGGTATTGACTGATACGCAGTGATTCAGTCGGGATCTGGATACGGCGGACTCAGTCACCAGGGTGATGGGCTCTTCGGTGGCTACCAGGAGGCACGCCAGGTTGAGAGGTTGGGGGTTTTCTCCGGATGTGCAGGCCACTCTGCTTGATCTTCCTTTCGATGGATCCAGGCTCTTTGGGACAAAGGCAGAGTCTGCTCTGCAGCTCTTCAAGGATAGAAGGGCTACTGCGAGATCCTTAGGCCTGCAGTCCCAGCCTAAGGGCTATGGTTGCAGGAGGTTTCGTAGTTTTGGAAAGGCGGCTTCCTTTCGAGGCCATCAGCAACAACAGCAGCAGAATCCCCTTTACAAGTCATACAGAGAGAAGGGAAGAGGCTGCTTGTGGGGGGTGCTCGGCAACAGTCCTCCTCCTCCTCTCCTGTTCCCCCCGCTGGTTCCACAGGGAAGCAGCTGTAGATCCCCCATCTTGGAGCATGTTGGTCCTGTAGGAGGTCGGGTGTCCCATTTTCTACAAAATTGGAAATCTGTTACATCAGATCTTTGAGTTTTGTATCTTGTAGAAAATGGGCACGCCCTTCCTTTCCAGGAGTTTCCCCCTCCTCGCCAGGGCTGGTGTTCGGAGGACCATCTGCTGCTTCTTCAGCAAGAGGTCCTGGCCTTGCTTCAGACGATAGAGGTGGTTCTGGAGCAGGAAAGGGGTCAGGGGTGTTACTCCCCATATTTCCTGATCCCCAAAAAGGACGGGCGGTTGAGTCCAATCCTGGACCTCAGGGTCTTGAATTTTTACATCAAACAGGAGAAGTTCGAGATGTTGACCCTAGCTCAGGTTCTTCTGGCGCTGCAGCAGGAAGACTGGATGGTGTAGATCGATTAGCAGTATGCGTATTTCCACATCCCCATCCTGAGGTCACATCGGAAGTATCTCCGTTTTACGGGGGGATCCCAACACTACCAATTTGTGGTCCTTCCGTTCAGTCTTACTTCTGCACCGCAAGTCTTCACAAAGGTGATGACGGTGGTTGCAGCTCATCTCAGAAGGTCGGGATTCTGGTATTCCCCTATCTGGACGACTGGCTGCTCAAGGCGAAGTCTCCAGAGTTGGTGCTGCATCATCTGTACATAACAGCTCGGCTGTTGTTCGACTTGGGTTTTTTGATAAATGTACCCAAATCTCACCTTGTGCCCTCCCAGCACAACCTGTTCATAGGGGCATTACTGGACATTACTATGAATCGCGCCTTCCCACCTCCTCAGAGGATCCTAGATATCCAGACTATGATTCTGTTGTTTCAAGAAGGGGCAGAGGTTCCAGTCCTGAAGGTCTTACGCCTGCTCAGTCTGTTTGCTTCCTGCATACTGTTGGTCGACCATGCACGCTGGCATATGAGGGCACTCCAGTGGTGCCTCCGAAGGCAGTGGTTTCAGCACAATGGAGATCTCAGGGAGGAGGTCAGAATTTACAGAGACACTGCGGCGGATCTGTTAAGGTGGGGTGTTTCAGGCAATCTGTCTCAGGGGAAACCGTTTCAACCTCCCTCTCCGGTGGCCACAGTGATAATGGATGCCTTCACTCTGCGGTTTAGAGCTCATCTGGGGGATCTGAAGATAGGGAGTCTGTGGTCTCCAGAGGAGAGATTGCTTAATATCAATCTTCTGGAATTGCGGGCTATACGTTTGCCTCTCAAGGCCTTTCTTCCCTCCCTTCGCGGTCAGTCAGTTCTGGTCCTGACGGACAACACTACTGCGATGTGGTACATCAACAAGCAGTGAGGAGTAGGGTCGTATCGCCTCTGCAGAGAGGCTCTGCGCCTCTGGTCCTGGGCTCAGGACCATCGGATTTGCATGATTGCAAATCATCTGGCCGGAGTGCTGAATGTGCGTGCTAACAGTCTCAGTCGGCAGTACTCGGCCGCTCACGAGTGGTGTCTCCATCCGGAGGTGGTCCACCACATTTTCAGGATGTGGGGATTTCCTCGGTTGGACCTGTTTGTCACTCTCGAGTACGCCCACTGCCCGTCGTTTTGCGGTCTCCAGTATCCGTTCCGGGTAGCATTGGGGGACGCGTTTCAGCTAGCTTCTTTATGCGTTTCCTCCCATACCCTTGATTCCTCAGGTTCTGAGGAAGATTCGCCAAGACTGGGCCCAAGTCATGATGATCGCCCCGTATTGGCTAAGAAGGGTGTGGTACACAGACCTTCTTCATCTCTCATCGCACCCTCCGCTCCGTCTCCCTCTCAGGGCAGACCTCCTCTTGCAGTTGCAGGGGCAGGTTCTACACCCCCACCTCCAGAGCCTGCATCTTCAAGCCTGGAGATTGAACTGGGCAACCTGAGTTCTTTCTCTCTCCCACTGAATGTGGTGGACGTTGTTTTATCGGCCAGAAGACACGCCACCAAATCTGTTTATTCCTGTAGATGGGCCAGATTTGTGAAGTGGTGTGGAGAGAGGTCGATTGATCCCTTGGAGCCCCATTTATCTGATGTGCTTAGCTTTTCACTTTCCTTGGCCCAGAAAGGTTTTGCTGTGGCTACTGTTAAGGGTTACTTGTCTGCTTTATCTGCCTTCCTTTATTGCCAGACCAGCCTTCGTTGTTCAAGTCTCCCATAGTTATGAGGTTTATTAAGGGCCTCACTAATTCATTTCCTCCTACTCCCTTCATTATGCCTCAGTGGAACTTGAATTTGGTTCTGACTTTCCTGATGGGTTCTCCTTTTGAGCCTCTTCATAGTTGCCCGTTGAGGCTTCTCACATTCAAGACTGTTTTTCTAATTGCTAGATGGTTCTCAGGAGCAGAGTAGGTGGACACCCTCAGCGGGGAGAGGAATTGCTTGGGGATTCAATTCAAAAGGTGAGGAATCCACAGGCAGATGAATCCATCAGAAGCACAAGTTACTTACCTTCGGTAACACTTTTTCTGGTGGATACAGTATCTGCCTGTGGATTCCTCACTGACCCCCCTCCTCCCCGCTGTCTACTTACTTATACCGAAAAGGTTTTTGTGCATGACATTCTTGTACTTCTATGTCATTTGCTTTGCTATGATGCTTGTTGTTAGGAAATGTCTTGGCTTTAGCTTTTCCTGTGTTCCTTCTTATTTCATTCATATACTGGGTATATTTGTGTATATATTGTATACTGTGTATACTTGCAATATGTCGTCAGTTTACCCGTTCGCCTCAAAGGCATGGAAAAAATGGGTGGAACTGATGTCAGCATGCCGACGAGGTCTACTTATGGCTCCGGTGATGTCATACGGAGTCGCGAGTGGAGCCGTGCTATTGTGACGTCCTCGTCAACGTGGGAGAGCTATGAAAAACGTTTCTGTGGAATGCTGGCGCAGGGGTAATTCAAAAGGTGAGGAATCCACAGGCTGATACTGAATCCACCAGAAAAAGCGTTACCGATGGTAAGTTACTTGTTCATATAGGGTCCTCACCCACAGGTTCCACCTGTGGCATGCTTCATCATTGGACCCTCACTCAGACACTGAACGTGAATGGGTGGGCTCGACACGTTTGTAAGTGGAGCTCTTTGAGTGTAGAAGTGAAGGCAGGTTTGAGAGAGTGAGTTAAAATAGCTTTAAAATTCTATGTAATAGATTTATTCTTCAGGGATTTAGGGCTAGCTTAAAAAGAACTGTGTGATGATTTTAGGAATTAATGTATCCAGGCATCTGGTAGGTTGACATGTTTCAGCCTTTATATAGCCTATGAAGGTGGTGTTGCGTCTACATCATATTGTACTGTGTTCTACGATACGTGTGTTTACTGTTCTTGTCATTCCTATGTATTTAAGGTTACATGGGCATAGAATGAGGATAATGTACATGGATAAGTACAGGCAGAAGCTACAAGTGAATGGAACTGAGTTTGAGGCTATCAGAAATACAGGGACTAGTGTGACTATGGTCCTAGATAACCTGCTGCCTCAAGAGAGATTGCTACCTGCTGAGTTTCACCAGGTGACCTATGCAGACAGCAGTACCAAACTCCATCCTATGGCTATGGTGGATTTGAAATGGGGAGGTGCGACAGGCCCTATGAAAGTAGCTGTGTCTCCTTTACTCCCAGTCCAGTGTTTACTGGGCAATGATCTCGAAGCATCTGAGTGATCAGAGGTGGAGAAAGTGCTCCATATGAAAATACTGCAGGTCCCTGAGTGCATATGTGCTGTGACCAGGTCACAGGCTATCCAGAAGGGAAAGGCTGGGTGCCTGGACTATGGAACAAGGGGCCAAGCATCCGAGGACAAGGGTACTGGGTCTGGTGAGCAAGCCCAGGGAACTCCAGAGGGACAGGAGGTTCTGACCTCTGAGGAAGGGATTCCATCCCTGTCAGACTTGGCAGAACTGACAGGAGCAGGTGGACCCTCCAGGGAAGAGTTCTGTCAGGGACAGAGAGACTGCCCCACCCTTGAGAGCTTGAGCCGGATTGCCTCTAAGCAAGAGGAGGGGGTGACACTGGATTTCACAGAACCTACTGGGAAGATGGACTGCTTTATACTGAGGCCGGAAACCTCAAGGAAGAGGCCACCAGGAGGTTGGTGGTGCCCCAAAAGTACAGAGAGTTCATCCTGACCTTGGGTCATGATATCCATTTGGCTTGACATTTGGGGCATACTAAGACTTTTTTTTTTTTTTTACAGATTTATATAGCGCAAACTCGACCCGAAGGTATTGGATCGCTTTACATGAGCACCAGTTACGTTACACAAGGACACATTCATTTTTTTTTGGTAGGCACGGGGAGATTAAGTGATTTGCACAGAATGTGGAGTCGACCCCGAGGCTCGAACCTTGGTTTCCCAGCTCCAAAGTCGGCAGTCTAGCCGCAAGACCACATCCTCTCCCCACTTGGAACCAGTTGGTGAACCATTTCTGCTGGCCCCATATGTCTAAAAAAGGTAAAGGAGTTTTGCAGCTCCTGTGTCACCTGTCAGTCCAGTGGCAAGGCAGGGGGCAAGTCAAAGGCTCCCTTGATACCACTGCCAGTGGTTGGGACTCCCTTTGAGAGGGTGGGGGTGGACATTGTTGATCCCCTGGACCCACCTACTGCATCAGGGAATAGGTATATCTTGGTGGCAGTGGACCATGCCACAAGGTACCCTCGGCAATACTTCTCAGTACAATAGCTGCTCCTACAGTTGCTAGGGCACTGCTTGGTGTGTTCACCAGAGTGGGTTTTCCAAAAGAGGTTGTTTCAGATAGGAGCAGAAACCTCCTGTCCAGCTAACTGAGAGCGATGCGGTATGAATGTGGTGTTAAATACAAGTTCACTACCCCATATCACCCCCAGGCTAATGGTCTGATGGAGAGGTTCAACAAGACCCTGAAGAGCATGATCAGTGGGTTGTCTGACAAACTCAGGAGGAGAAGTGATGTTCTCCTCCCCTGCCTCCTGTTTGCCTACAGGGAGGTTCCACAAAAAGGAGTAGGTTTCAGTCCTGTTCAGTTGTTGTTTGGACACCCTGTGAGAAGGCCATTGTGCCTGATGAGAGAGTCTTTGGAGAAGCCTCTCAAAGAAGCAAAGGACACTGTGCTTGGTTATGTGCTAGGCCTGATATCAAGAATGGCAGAGTACATGTAGAAGGTAGGCAGGAAACTGGAGACCAGCCAGGAGCTCATGAAGCACTAGTAAGATCGGAAGGCTACTATGCCTGAGTATACTCCAGCACAGTTGGTGTGGGTGTTGGAGCCTGTGGCTCCCAGGGCCTTCCATGACAATGGAGTGGGCCCTATCCAATCATTGAAAAGAATGATGAGGTGACCTACCTGGTCACCCTTGGCACCCCCAGGAAACCTCATAGGGTCCTGCATTTGAAAAAATTGAAACCCCACCATGACAGGGCATATATGACCATGTTACTGGTCACAGATGAGGGAGTGGAGGAAGAGACTGAGCCAATGCCCAACCTCCTCTCCAATAATGTGCAAGATGGGTCAGTGGAGGGAGTGGTATTCTCTCCCCATTGACAGACCAGCTGCACAGAGATTGCAAGCAGGTGCTGGAGCAGTTTGTTTGCTGGCCTGTTCTCTTTGATCTCAGGCATCACTGAGTGGCCTGTGCACCACATTGACACTGGTCACAGCCCACCTGTCAAAAATAAACTGTACAGGCTGTCTGACTATGTCAGAGCTAGCATCAAGGCTGAGGTAGCTAAGATGCTGGAATTGGGGGGAAATCGAGCCTTCTGACAGTCCATGGGCCAGCCCAGTGGTGCTGGTGCCCAAACCTAATCCCCAAGGGGACCAAAGGAGTTAAGGTTCTTTGTGGACTACAGAGGAGTTAATGCAGTCACAAAGACTGATGCTCACCCTATACCTAGAGCTGATGAGCTCCTTGACAGGTTGGGGGCTGCTAAGTACCTGAGTACATTTGATTTGACTTCAGGCTACTAGCAGATTGCCATCACAGATGGAGCAAAGGAGAGCGCAGCATTCTCCACACCAGAGGGACTTTATCAGTACAAGGTAATGCCCTTTGGCTTACAGAATGCACCTGCCACTTTCCAGAGGTTGGTGAACAGGGTCTTGTCTGGGTTGGAGCAGTTCAGGGCAGCATATCTGGATGATATAGCTGTATACAGTTCTGCCTGGGGGATCATTTAAGCCACCTGAGGGAAGTGCTTCCAGCCAAGTAGCAGGCAGTCCTGACTATTGAGGCAAGTAAGTGCCAAATAGGGCAGAGGTCTGTGGTGTACCTGGGCCACCTGGGAGGTGAAGGCCATGTACAGCCTCTCCAGGCCAAAATTCAAACTGTTTTGGATTGGGCAGCTCCTGTTACTCAGACTCAGGTCAGGGCATTCCTTGGTCTGACTGGGTATTATAGGTTTGTTCAGAATTATGGGACCATTGTGGCTCCCCTGACAGAACTGACTTCTAAGAAGATGCCCAAGAAAGTGGATTGTGGCCCAGAGTGTCAGAAGGCTTTTGACACTCTGAAAGCTGATGTGTTCAGCACCAGTGTTATTGGCCTCTGACTACACAAAGGAATGTGTGGTTCAGACAGATCCTTCAGAACAAGGGATTGGAGCATTGTTGTCACAGGTGAATGAAGAGGGCCTTGATCAGCCAGTTGCCGTCATTAGCAGGCAACTTCTTCCCAGAGAGCAGAGGTAGAGTGCCATTAAGAGAGAGGCTTTTGCTGTGGGTTGGTCCCTGAAATAGTTGAGACCATATATGTTTGGGACTCATTTTCGTGTTCAAACTAACCACAGGCCTCTCAGATCGCTCATGCAGATGAGAGGGGAGAATCCCAAGCTATTGAGGTGGTCCATTTCCCTACAGGCAATGGACTTTACAGTGGAACACAGACCTGGGGTTGCCCATGCCAATGCGGATGGAGTTTCCAAGTTTTTCCACTTAGCTGATGAGGGCTTCCAGGGTGTAAGTTAATAACCCATCACCTTTCGATTGGGGGGCAGGGGGCTATGTTGCAAAGTCATCCTGTTCCCTGGGTACCCCCAGTGTTTTTGTTGACTGGTCCTGGTGGTAACTGAGACTGACTGTCCCTGGGCTCTGCCTAACCATGCCTAGGGCCAGTGCTATGGTGAAGCCACAGTGAAAACTCACACACACACATTAGGGTACACTATACCATATGACTGGCATGACCTACCCTATAAGACCCTAGTACATAATAGGGCAGGGGTTTAAATACCTTTAAGTCTCTAGTATATAATTGAGCATGCCAGTTAAGAGGACAGCAGCCCTTTCTGCACTTGAATGTGTGCACTGCTGAGAGCCTGATGTCATTTTAAAAGCAGCCCTGTGTTGCTGGACTGCTTTTAAATGTAAATTATGCCTAAACTCGACTTTGGTGGTAGGGGCACTTATAAATTGATAAACTTCAATATTCTGGCATAGAGGTACTCCCAGGGTCAGGTGTCCCAGGGTTGGGGGGGGGGTCAGGTACTTATAAGGAGGTTCCTTATAAAAGATTTTATATGTCCTGGGGATAGAGAAATTGCCCATTTCACTTCCTCCCCCATTGTAGTAAAGTGCTTCCCAAAATTGACTTTTGTGCTAGGAGCACTGTGGAGTGATGATCTATATAATGTATGTATAATCAGGACCCCTAATGTCTCCTGTAGGTGTTCCAGGGGTTGGGGGTCATGTAGCTATAAGCAGGGTCCTTATAAAATATATTTTATAGGCACTGGTGTTGGATAAAATGGACATTTATTTTTTCCCCATTTTAAATGCACAACCACATAGGTTAACATTGCAATAGTATATGAACTCATAACTATCGCCAGGAACTACCCAAAAATATAATTCAAGGACTTAGGAGAATGGTATTGAAAAATCCAACAATATGCTATTGAATTTATCCTGAAATATACAGAAAATAAGTTATACGACTTTCTTGTCTGTAAGCCAAAATTCAGCCTTCCTGTCATCTCCCCTGATTGGTCAGAGTTAACAGGATTAGCCAGGCTGCTTTGATGAAGTGATAAGTGGCACCCGGTGAGAGAGGCTATCTGGTAGTAGAGGGCTCTGCTACACAGGAATGCCAGAGCAGGGAGGAGGGGTCGTAACCGTGAGCTTGAAAGGAAGAAGGGAAAGGCAGAAAAGGCCAAGTCCATCTACCCACATCCCCTCTGAACCCAGCAAGATGGCAGGCTTAAGGAAGGAATTTGCAGATGTCAGGGGGAGTAGAGCTATGGAAATAATCCAAACTGGAGATTAGTTTAACTAGTTCTTGCTCCTATCCTGAGATTTGAGCCATATTGAATTTTCTGGGGTATTGTGCTTTCTTGGAGGCCATTATGCCACACTTAGGAGGAAATGGTCATGCTCTGGGTGTTGCCCTGCACCTCATTGGACAGGAGTGCCCTCCCGCTTGACCCCGAAGAACACTGAATAAGTATCTGAGAGGGGTAGAGCCTCTCAGATCTGCTGTTTGAAATTAAGAGAAGAAGAAGAGTCCATGCTGGAAGTTTGATGTGCACCAACCAGGCCGTGCACTCTGACTGACTGCGCCTGCTGCACAATCTGGAACTACAGCCCTGTGGACCTAACTTGCTTCAAGAGGAATACATAGTGGAGTCTCTGCAAGCTACAGGTTAACAGAGCTCACCTGGACCATCACCACCAAGAATCCCCATCCTGGAGTGTGTCCAGTGGATTTGTAAGGGTTTTGTCCAAGTGGATTGTGGGAACTGAAGTCTGGACCTTTGAAGGACCCTCTTGGAGATTTCAGACCCTTGGAGTGTGTTTTGGACACTTTGGGACCCCAGTGGAGCTTCAGGAAAAAGTCTCAGGCGTTTGAAGAACTTTGGGCAAATGCTTCAGAGGGTGATCAACTCAACCGCGAGAGCCAAGCTGGCGACCATCAACCGCGAGGTGACCTGCCCTGCTGGTTCGTCCAACTGAAAAGCTCCGACTTCCAGAGTTTGACCGGGAGCTCCCTGGAAAGCAAGCCGGCGGACTCTCATCGAACCTAGACTGGTGAAGAGCATTGAGGGACCCCGGCAGAAAAAGCTCCAGAAAAGTTTATAAGTCTGATGGTAAACGTTTTACAGAGGCCTTCCGTGAGGATAAGCCGTGCAGAGATTGCGGTCGGCCTGAAACTTTGACTTTATCCCTGGCTAGTGCGACCAGATGTCCCAATAGGCCTAATGGGTTTCTATGTACTATATAGTGCCAAATCTTTACAAATGTATATCTCTGGTACCCTACATTGAATTTTTTGTTGTTTTATTGTCATTTTAAAGATAAAAATATCTTCTTTTTTTATAAATTGGTGTTGGATTTTTATTGTGTGTAGTGTCTTAATTATTTACTGAATTGGTAATTTTAAATGCTTTACATACCTGTCTCTGAAGTTAAGCCTGCCTGCTCGCAGCCAAGCTACCAAGGGTTGGGCATGGGAATAATTTTCTGAGAACTATTCTGAGCCCTAGATTGTATTAGTGGCCTTATTGCCAGTGGCAGATATTTATGTACCACTACTAATAATCCACTTTCCAACACACACCAACGTGAGCTAGATGCTACACTTACGGCTTGCACTGGAAGAGTACCAAATTAATCTTTCATGCGCGTGGCAGTAGTGGAAAAGACCTGATGCGGATCAAATACTCTCTGCAGTGTACTGCTTTTTAACTTTTCAGCGAATGCCAACATATCCAGTTGCGCAATAGAACAGTCTGGCTGTGAGTATGCACTACAGAGGCACTAACTGCACAAGGTCCCTTTCCAAGCATCATCAGTTGACCTGCATAACCATGAGGCGGCGATAACACCCTCTATCACCACCTGTGTGGCCATAAATTGCCATGCTGTGGATGTCCTGCCACTCATTGTCATGGGACAATCCACCCTTTGTAACAAAACCACCATTATAACCAAGCAACAGCCTTCTCAGCTGTAACAGGATGAAAGCTTTTGATTTTAACCACTAGTCATAACATGCACCTCTGTCACCATAGCAAGATAGCATGCACTGCTATAGGATGAGATCCATTTTCACTGAAACATTGCACTCTATGTCATGCCGTGGTGCACCTTGCCCTAGCCCAGGCAGTAATTTTTTTCCGTATTCCTAGACATGATCGGCAGCACTGTCCTCCTATGCCTAACTGAAAATAACCACAAACCCATACCCCAGGTACCTGGCCCACCCGGGGGCTGAAAGAGAAACAAGCGTGGGAGACCACAAATTTGCGAATCCGTCGCGATTTTTGGCACGAAAATAAAATAAATGCATTTTGGCCCTAACGAGGTCTCTGAGAGACCCCACTATCAGACCTAGGAGATCAGGGTATTCCTACCCTGCCCCCTTCTCTTTTTTCTTTATGTTTCTCTTTGGGACTCGGCTGAGTTTGAGTCCCAAGATGGCTGCTCGAAGTTTTGGCTGCCAATCAGTTCTCTGCTCGAGATCAGGAGGATTTGCAGAGGGGTCTCATCCCTAGATGTACAAATTTGGATTTCTTCTAATAACTTTAAAACTACTAAACAGATTTGTACCAAATCACAAAAAGGTCACTTCTTGGATTATGATCTAGCCTCCTGCCAAATTTGGTGTCATTTCGTTCAGTGGTTTGGGCTGTAGTTGTGTCTAAAATCTCCATGGGAATTAAGATGGAGAAAAGGCATTTTGGGCCCCCCCCCTTTTCCTGGAGCCCCGCTTGACGGATCCCCCTCAAAACTTTCAACACAGTATCTGAACTGAGCATAGTTTTAAAAACTTTATGAAGATTTCTTAAACGGCGCCAAAGATATTGGCAAAACAAAAATGCTTTTTCGATGGAAACAAGGTCCGAACTTTAGCTACCTACTGGCGACCACTAGTAGGTAATATATATATATATATATATATATATATATATATATATATATATATATATGTGTGAAAATCCTTCAGTCAGGCAACAGAAGGTGAAGTCGCACTCAGGATAACTTTCAGAGATAAATTTTATTGACTGACGCGTTTCAACCTCACGGTCTTTGTCAAAGTCTATATATATATTCACTGAAAAAAACATAGGTTTCAGGCACGTTATAGTTAGAAATTAGCATTTAAAAAACCTTAGAAATTCACTGAAAAAACCATAGGTTTGAGGGACGTTATAGTTAGTTGGACATTTCTCTCGTACAAAACCATAGAAATTCCGCCGTTATAGTTAGTTCAGCTAACTATAACTCGCGCACCCGCAATGCACTGCTGATGACGTCACATATTACATTCATGACATGGTCAGTGGCATCACTGATGACATCTCAAATGACATCACTGATGACATCATCCAGTGACTGTGTTTTTCTTTGAGTTTAAATATGTATTATATATATGCCAAGGTGTATTGAAGAATGAGTGGGTGTATAAGTGTCTGGATGGAGGATTTAGTAGGTGCGTGACTGACTGTTTAAGTGAGTGATTGATTACATGTGTCTTACTGAATGCATGGGTTAGTGACTAAACTGTGTGAATGTCTGTATCAGTCTGTCTGTTGTTGTATAAGCTGCTGCATGGGTTGGTCAGTAGCTACATGAGTGTCTATATGGGTTATCGATTGGTTGCCTGAGTATTTGTATGGGTGCCTGAGTGTGTGGGTGGGTGGGAGGTGTGTGACTCTGTGCATAGATGTTTGAGTGGTTGAGTCACTGTGTCTATGGGTTCAAGAGTGCATGTGGAAACAGCTGTATGGGTGGGTGAGTGTGTTTATGGGTGTGTTGGTGAGTGAATGGATGTCTCAATGGTACATGTCCAAGTAACTACATATATAAAAGGCAGTGTATGTGAGAGTTGAAGTATATAAATGACTATACGTGAGAGTCAGTGATTGTGAGAGTGGCTGTTTGGATGAGTGTGTACTTGTATCAGTGATTGTATAAGAGAGTAAGTATGCGTTTGTTTCTGTTTGAATAAGTGATGTGGTGTGTGTATAACTGTATAGGTCAGTAAATGGAAGTGTGATTGATTCTTTGCATGACTGACTAGGTGTGTGAGTAACTGGATGAGTGGTGGTGTGTGAGTGTCTGTATAGGTGTATGAGTGCTTATGATAGTGATGTATTGATGAGTGACTGCATGTATGAGTGATTGTATGGGTGAATGAGTGGATGTGTGTGTAGACCTACGAATCAGTGAGTGCGTATGTAGTAACTGGTATTGGTGTGTCGATGGTTTAGAAAATGGTAGTCTGTATTTTACAGTGGGTGTATCAAAGGTTATATTAGAGTGTGAGGAGGTGCATCAGATTTTCACGTGGATGATGTCATCAGTGATGTCATTTGAGATGTCATCAGTGATGTCATCAGGGATGTCACTGACCATGTCATGAATGATGTAATATGTGACGTCATCAGCAGTGCATTGCGGGTGCGCGAGTTATAGTTAGTTGAACTAACTAAAACGGGGGAATTTCTATGGTTTTGTACGAGAGAAATGTCCAACTAACTATAACGTCCCTCATACCTATGGTTTTTCAGTGAATTTCTAAGGTTTTTTAAATGCTAATTTCTAACTATAACGTGCCTGAAACCTATGGTTTTTTCAGTGAATTTCAATGGTTTTTTAAATGCTAATTTCTAACTATAACGTCCCTGAAACCTATGGTTTTTTCAGTGAATTTCAAAGGTTTTTAAAATGCTAATTTCTAACTATAACATAGCAGTCGCGTTTGCCGAGTGGTGGAGAAAGGTGAGCGTGGCCTTCAAACACCTTTTAGCAATCCCACTGTGTGGGATTTAGTGGAAGTAACAGGAGGGATAGTTAGCCCCCAACATCAACCTTGGGGCCCAACTTCCCCTTTTATTACCTCCAGTAAGTCCCACACCGCAGGATTGCTAACTTGTTATATCAGGCCCCACCCACTCCCTGCAGCACTCTGCAAACGCGCCCCCTGGTGCGTTCTAAGTTGGGGGATTAAGTCCCCTTGAATCCTGAGAGTCCCTGGGGGCCAACAAGGCCACCAGGTACCTCCATTAAGCGCCACTGAGCTGCATTGCAGAGAGATGCAAAAAGGGGCGTGGCCGCAGACCACCTCTCTGCAACGAAGCTCTGTGGTACTTTCTGGAGGTACCTGGTGGGCTAGTTGGCCCCCAGGGACCCTCAGGATTCAAGGGGACTTAATCCCCCAATTTACAACGCACCAGGGGCTGTGTTTGCACACTTGACATATCAGGCCCCGCCCCCCTCCCTGCAGCACTGTGCAAACGCGCCCCTGGCACGTTCTAAGTTGGGGGATTAAGTCCCCTTGAATCCTGTGGGTCCCTGTTGGCCAACTAGCCTACCAGGTACCTCCGGTAAGTGCCACAGAGCTGCGTTGCAGAGTGGTGTAAAAAGGGGGTGTGGCCTTGGACCACCTCTCTGCAACGCAGCTCCCTGGTGCATACTGGAGGTACTTGGTGGGCTAGTTGGCCCCCAGGGACCCTCAGTATTCAAGGGGAATTAATTCCCCAATTTACAACGCACCAGGGGGCGCGTTTGCAGAGTGCTGCAGGGAGGGGGCGGGGCCTCCGGCTTTTTAATTTTTTTATTTTTGTTATAAGGGGGGCTGTGTGGCCCCCCTTCTTTTACTATTTTTTACTATTCCCCCAGGGCCTGACCCCTATTTAAAACAAAAAAAAAACAATTTAAAAACAGGAAGGAGGCCGCATGGCCCCCCCTCCTGATGCCAATTTAGGCCCCAGGGACCCCATTCCCCGGGGCATGGCCAGAACTTTCTTGTTGCCCCCCCCCCTAAGGCCAATTATGGGCCCGGAGACCCCATCCCCCGGGGCCAGCCTTTCTGTTTTTTTAAAATTTATTATTGGGGCGGGGGCTGCGTGGCCCCCCTCCCAGGTCATTTCTGGCCCCGGGGGCCCCATCCCCCGGGGCCGGCCTTTCCTTTCCTTTTTTATTTTCTCAGGGGAGGGGGGCCGCGTGGCCCTCCTCCCGGGCCACTTCTTGCCCCGGGGACCCCATCCCCCGGGGCCGGCCCTCAGCGTTGGAGACCGTGGGGGGAGCCCCAATGCCCCCACGGTCCCGCCAGCTCCCCTTGTGGAAAAGCAATCCTGCTTTGCTTCTTTGAAGCGAGAGCAGGTTTCCCTGTTCTCGCTTAAACGAATCAAAGCAGAGTTTGCAATGACAGGGCGGGAGCCGCACGGCTCCCGCCCTGTCATTGCAAACAGCAGTGTCCCGGGGGTGGGCGCCCTGGGACACTGCAGGAGCCGGCCCTGGGGGGTGGTGGTCCCCAGGGCCATCGAGGGCTCCAGGAGGGGGGCCGCGCGTCCCCCTCCCTTCATTGTAAAAGCCCCGGGGAGGTGATGGTCCCCGGGGCGTGGGGGTCCGTAACGGACCACCGCATTTAAATTTAGAGTGCCCCGGGGAGGTGGTGGTCCCGGGGTCGTGTGGGGGGGGCTCGAGCCCCCCACACATGTTTTAATTAAAAAAAGAGCCCCAGGGAGGTGGCGGTCCTCAGGGCATTGTGGGGGGGTTTGGGACCCCCCCACACTTTTTTTCACAGCCCTGGGGAGGTGGTGGTCCCCGGGGCAGCGTGGGGGGGATTGGGACCCCCCACGCATTTTATTCACAGCCCCGGGCTGCGGGGGCCACGCGGGCCCCCGCTAATTAATTGGCAGTGCCCCCGGAACCTGGCCCACCCGGGGTTTTTTTTAAAACGAAGCGTGGGAGCCCGCTCTTCGTTTTTTTTTAATGATTTCGGCGGGATTCGCGACCCCAACGCGATTTCTGCCAAAATCATAAAAATAAATGCTTTTTTTGCCCCTGGGGGTCCTTGTGGGACCCCCTGAGCAGGCCTAGGGGGTCAGGGTGTTTCTACCCTGCCCCCTTTTCTTGTTTTTTTACCTTTATTTTACTGTTTTCTTGTGACTCGGTTCTATTGAGTCACAAGATGGCTGCCAACACTTCCTGGTTTGGAGTGTTGGCAGCCAATTAGAATGAAGCTCGTGGTCGGGAGGGTTCCCGAACCCTCCTCGGCCACAGATATCGAAACTTTTTCTTTTTCTAATTTCTCAGGAACTACTGAACGGATTACACCATTTAAAATAAGGGTCTCTTTCTGAACCAAGACCTACCTTTTTGCCAAATTTGGTGTAATTCCGTTCAGCGGTTCGGGCTGTAGCTTTGTCTAAAGTTTCCTATGGAAAATACCATGGGTAAAACGTGTTTTGGGACCCCCCTTTTTTCTCGGCCCCCGCTTGACGAATCACCCCGAAACTTTCAAGACAGGAGCTGACCGGAGCGGGCCACTAGTTTTGAAAATTTCGCGAAGATTCGTCAACTGGCGCCAAAGTTATTGGGAAAACAAAAAACGCTTTTCCTATGGAAATTAGGTCCTAACTATAACTACCTACTGGCGACCGCCAGTAGGTAATATATATATATACATATACAAGGGCAAGTGGTGCCCGAAACCCGTAATCAGGATTAGGAAACAGGAATAAAGCTTTGACTTGCCTGCAGTTTTGGTGGTTCGTGAATCCTTTGTTGCTGAAGTGGTGTGGATTGGCGCTGCGAGCAGACGAAGGATTTTGGTGATTTTATTAATATATATATATATATATATATATATATATACACACACACACATATATATATATATACCTTTACTAATTCGGTTTCGAGTGCGTTTCCGAACTGAGGAATATTTGTTTTGCTGTAAGTCTTTTATCGGAGGTACGGAAAGCCAGAAATTTCCGTGAACTCTAATTCCCAGAATGCTCCACATTCATAGGAGGAGCCCATTAGGGGCGTGTAATTGGCATATAAGGTGTGGAAATGAGACCGGAACTGCCGTCAGTGTACCTTTGAGAAAGAAGGAACTGCCTTCGAAACGCGTCAGGTGTTAACGGACGGAGCAGCTGTCAGATGGTATCGACAGAGAGGACGCTTTCCGTACCTTCAATAAAAGACTTACAGCCTTTCATCTGTGCGGAGTGCTGCTCAAGCATGGGCAACTATGGGAGCATCAATATTTTGGCGTCAGCCTCGCCGTCGAGCGTGCACCACCCCGCGAAATCAGGGGGCCACCGGACTTAGTATTTAACTGGGCTGCTCACGTGGAGCACAGATACAGGATTTAGGAGGTGTCCTGTCTGCCGAGGCTCATTATTGAGCTTTTACATTGTTATGGACACTTATTATTGCGTCTATCGGAAGCCAGAAATTTCCGTGAACTCTAATTCCCAGAATGCTCCGCATTCATAGGAGGAGCCCATTAGGGGCGTGGAATTGGCATAAATGATGTGGAAATGAGAACGGAACTGCCGTCAGCGTACCTTTGAGAAAGAAGGAACTGCCTTCAAAACGCGTCAGGTGTTAACGGACGGAGCAGCTGTCAGATGATATCGACAGACAGGACGCTTTTCATACCTTCAATAAAAGACTCACAGCCTTTCATCTGTGCGGAGTGCTGCTCAAGCATGGGCAACCTTGGGAGCATCAATATATATATATATATATATATATCTGCACCACTCCGCTCGAATCTCGATGCCTGTCGACGAACAGGAGCATATCTTAGTGGCAGTTGCCACTGGGTAGTTATAGTTAGGATCGTGTTTCCATAGAAAATGCCTCTATTGTGTTGGTAATAAATTTGGCACTGTTAGACGAACCTTGAAGAAAATTTCCGAATAAAGTGCTACTTTTTTTGACTAGTTTGCATGTGTGCATGGGGTGATCCATCAAGCGAGGGCCAAGAAAAAGGGGGGAGAGCCCAAAACACGTTTTCCCCATTCATTCTTCCATAGGAACTTTAGACACATCTACAGCCCAATCCACCGAACAGATGTACACCAATTTTGGCAGAAAGCTAGATCTTGATCCAGAAAGAGTGCTTTTTGTGATTTGGTGTAAATCAGTTTAGTAGTTTTTGAGCAATTAATGCTGAAAACTATGTATATCTAGGGACGCGGATCCGATGGACCTCCAGTTGAGATCTAATTTACTTCCACCACATCGACCAAGAAGTGGTGACAGCCATCTTAGGACCCAGGACTCAGTCCAGAGAAAAAAGGTAAAAGAAGACATATAGTGGAATTTTAGGGATACCCTAACCCCCTAAGCCTGCTAGAAGGGTCCCAGAGGGAAGCCGCCTGGGGCCTCAAAAGTTTTTTTTATTTTTTATTTTGAAGTAAATTTGCAGCAAATATTTGTTAAAAACAAACACAGGCTCCTGCGCGTCTTTTTTAAAAACAAAACCCAGGGTGGATCAGGACCCTGGGTACAACAGCAACTCTATATTTTCGGGAGGGGGCGCATCCCTCCCAAGCCTGTGAGAGGCCCCAGCTTCTGCAGGGCTATGGGGCATACCATTGGGTGGTGACATACACGTGATATCACTATACGCAGATGACCTGCTATTATACATAAGAGATGTTGGAATGGTTCTGGATGCTATACCCAATACACTCACTCTCTTCGCCCGTCTGTCTGGGTTACGGGTTAACTGAGGGAACTCATGCTTGTTCCCATTTGATCCCAGCAGGCCGGATCCGGCGCTTTTTGTCAGCGATCCCCCAGTCACTTGGCAATCATCTATGTTTAGATACTTGGGCATTAGGGTGTACCATGATGATCAGGACTTACTTGACGGCAAGCTTACTAGAGCACTTACCTCTCTTGCATCACAGATGTCCTTCTGGAAGACGCTCACCCTTTCAGTAGCAGGAAGGGTGTCGCTCATTAAGATGGTGGTGCTTCCTCGACTTCTTTATTACTTCAACTTGCTGCTATATCTGCCGCAATCCTTTTTACGGCCCATCGAGCGCATGCTCCGTGAGCTAATATGGAATATATCACGATGCAGAGTAGCACTCGTGAAGCTATATCTACCATCGGATTGGGGAGGTTTAGCGGTACCCAATTTAGAACATTATTACCTAGCATCTCAACTACAATGGGTGGCTTGCTTGGTGGCAGGGCTATACTTATCAGATACAGCTGAGGACAGTACTCCACATACACTAGACACTCTTCTTCATTTGTTTCATCCCTGGAGCGGGAAGTCTGGGCCCCCCCCCTTACTGTTGCAAGTGGCCAGCCGCTGCTTTCGTCTCTCTTTATTCCTCACCAGAAACACCACTCCATATGCTCCAGCAATTCCACTACTGGGGATCCCTAGAGGAAATGGGAAAACTTCATTGGCGGAACTTGCTGTCTTGCATACGGTGGACATCCATACGCTAGGCGACCTCTACCAAGACGGCCCACCTATGACGTATAAAAACTTGATGCAAGAGGAGGGAATGCCACCAGGACATTTCCTTATGTACGCTTTGTGGGTTAGCATATTGCCGCCAAGGTCGGGGGACATAACGCAGGAATTGCAGACGCACCTTGTACTCCAATATATACACGTCATGAGGAAGGGCCGACATATCACTCGATGGTTTGTGGATGCACTCCTCTCGCACACTATAGCAGATCTGATTTCTTTACAAACTAGATGGGAGACTGACTTAGGTGGCCCATGTACAGCTGCGGAATGAAATACAATTGTGGCGAGTCCAACATATGTCCCTCGTAATGCTAGGTTTAGATTAGTACAATACTACATAATACGCAGGGTGTATTTGACCCCCGAAAAAATCAATCGCTACTTTTATATGCAAGACATGGGCTGCCCTCGTTGTTCCCATCATGATGCTGATATTATACATATGATATGGTCATGTCCTAAATTGGAACATTATTGGGAGGGTGTAACACAGTATCTGTCTGAATGCAATGATAGACAACTCTCAAACAAATGGGAAACATGCGTATTGGGGATAGTCATACGAGATAAAAAAACACAGAGCCACAAATCGATTTATAGATCTTGGTCTTGTAGTAGCCAAACGTCTCATCACGAAACACTGGAAATCCAGTGATCCACCGTCCCTACTGGCCTGGACTCACTCTGTACTTAATTGGGCAGAAGCAGAGGGAGTGTCCCTTCGTAGGGAGGACACCCTCGGACTGAGCAAATTTCCTATCTCAGACAGCTGGGACTTGATCCTTACACCCTTCAAATAATTGTACGCCCCAAATCAGAAACTGACGATTCTTCAAATGGGGAACCAACACCTAAATAGGGACTGTTGCCCAGAATCCACTTTTAAGGGACAGGTTGATTGTTTTTATTTGCTTGGAGACATATAACTGTGAGTGAGAGGGGAATGCGGAAAAACTGTTTTATAGTGTAATAGACGCATCTACTGATTGTCTTGGGGATGATGCTTTGAGTGTAACAAGCCTGTTGTTAGTTTGATTTTCTGCTTAAATGTTCATTGATCTCTAATATTTGATTAGAATTAGCAATACTCATCCTTTGCTCTTACTTGACTGACCTGTTCACCCTGAACAATCATTTTTATTGGCATTTTCTTTGATTAAATACATCACATCTATATCAGTGGCAGTTATGCAGGAAGATGCATCACATTCATTTTACATCCTTACATGAGATTGGATAACATCGTGTCATATGGTCTCCCTCGTAGCCCCAATTCAGTGGTGTTACTGTGAAACGAGTGGCGAGGCAGTGTCAGCATTCATGCAAGGTGGCCTGTGTGTTATGCTGGGATGTGATGTGCACTCTCATGGTTATCCCTATGTGATAGGGGTCGTTATGCGCCAGAAATGACAGAAACTAGAACGAACCTGGGAAGTTGAACTGGGATACACTGTGTCGAACATTGCTCCATTCGGTGGGGGCAGCCTGTGTGTGGCAGCCTGGCATGGGGTCTAGTTAGGCACCCACGGGGAGCGGGGGGGGAGTCTGGAGAGTCGCGCATTAGGCAATGCTTCTACGGCTCACTCATAACTGTCCGCTGTGACCTGTCGAGCACCTAGCCCCTTTAAGAATCAGCCCCCGTTGCCACAGGTGTCGTGTGTGCCACTGGGGAACAGGTAGCCTGGGACCCCGGCGCCGTCGATGCTTCCTGCACGAAGGAGTGGAGTAACATGGCCCACGGCATAGAGATAGGGTGTTTACGGGCTCCCCTAACTTCCTCCGCGCGGAGTACCTCTTCTTCTGCTGCGCACCACTTCTTGACCGCTCCCACCCACGCCGCTAGAGGGGGACCTCCCGGTGCCTTCCAGTGCATAGTAATGCACCGCTTAGCCAGTAGAAGCACCAAGGACGCAAAGCGCATCCCCACCTTCATAGTCTTACGACGTTTGCAAATACCAAGAGCGCTAGCCTCCCATGTGTGCAGGTCCGGGAGTCCCGTTACTGTCCGGAGGGTGGTGTGAATAGTGTCCCAATAAGATCGAAGCGTTGGACAATCCCAAAACATGTGTTGGAACGAGGCGCTGGGTTCTGGGCATCTGGGACATGTGAAGGAGCTATCTGGGAAATACTGCTGTAGTTTTTCAGGGGTGAGGTATGCCCGATGCAAAATGTGCAGTTGTATGTTTTTAAACCGATAGTTGCGGGACACTTTTTTTGGGAAACTGAGGGCGTAAGTCCATTCCTTGTCGTGAAGTGGTCTGCGAAACTCAGTTTCCCATTTCTCCCGAAGGGGTGCGAGAGTGGGTGGCTTAAGGCTCTGTATGGCCCTATATATCCAAGTGACTAGGTGGCGCCCTGGGCCCATCTGCAATAGTAGATGGATTACTGGGTGTGTAGGGGGTTCAGTGTCAATCGTGTGCCACATCTTGCGGCAGTCTGCAAGCAGCTGCCTATGTAAAAGGAATTGTCCTCTAAGGAGGTCGAAGTCGTCCATAAGTGTCGCAAAGGATTGCAGCTGTCCGTTGAGGTACAGTGTGCCTGCGTCTGTCAGTGAGTGTTCTGTCCATATGTGGAGCATCCGCTCCGTGTAGTGTGCCCGACCTTTGGGGAGCCCCACCAGCGGCAGGAGAGGGGAGTACATGGGCGCCATACGGTTCATTCTATGTATGCATGTCAGACAGGCGTGTGCCACTGTTACCTGGAGCGGTCTGGTTGGAGGTGGCGCTGCCCTTGGCAGTAGCAATCGGTGAATGAATGGGGCCTGGACTTGCCCAGCTGTTGTGTGCAATTCCCCTAGCGCCCGGCCCGCTGTCCAGCATGACACCCACTGCAGCTGGGCTGCTAGAAAGTATGCCTCAAAGGACGGGGCAGACCTGTTCACCCTGAAGTGTGGGATTTACATATATACTTGAAGTTAGGACACTGTAAGACAATTCACAATGTAACTTCTCTCCTTCTGCTTCACTAAGGCAGATGAGATTGTTGTTGTACAACAGGAAAACAAACATGGGTTTTATAAGTTAACAAAATTGTATGTTATGACATTGTAGCAATGATATGGCGGATTAAGCTTTATGAAAGTTTCTAATGTTTCCAATTACTGCAGCGATATGTCAGGATACCCCTGTGTTAATACCTTACTCATTTATGCGATGTGATTATGTATCTTCCTCATTATAAAAGTCAATAAACAGATCAAACAACAAAAAAAGCCTGTGAGAGGCCCCAGAGACCCCAGCCCCTGGGGACATGGTAAAAAAAAAAAGAAGGGTGGAGGCGCGAGGCTTATTAGGCCCTGGTGACCCAAAACCCCCTGGGCCAAATTCAATTAAAATGGGGTGGGGGCTGAGCCTGAGTTTACATTCACGCACCAGTGGCGGCTGGTAGTCATATGTTTGCTCCTGTCTGTGGTCCCCAGGGCCCAAGGCTGCGTGGCCTCCCTCCCCTTTTAACTATGAAATGGCCCAGGGGGATGTGGTCCCCAGGGCCTATGAAGGCTCGGGGATGGGGGCTGTGTGGCCCGTCCCCTTTTTAGTTCAATTCAGCCCCAGTGGATGGGGTCCTTGGGGCCTAATAAGGCTTGGGCAGGAGGCCCAGTGGCCCCCTCCCCTTTTTAATTGCATTTGGCCTGGGTATGAGGTTACCAGAGCCTAATGAGCCTCGGAAGGTGGCCGTGTGGCCACTTTCTCTAAGTATGTGTTGCTTGGTGGGTGCCCCGGATAGCCACAGGGGCCCCCACCTATAATTTAGAGAAGCCCTGGGGGAAGGGGTCCCTGGGGCCACAATAGGCTCGAGAAGGAGCGGCTCACGGCCCCCACCCCTTTTTAATGGAATTCAGCCATGGGGGATGGGGTCCATGGGCCTATTGTGGCTTGGGGAAGGGGCCACGCGGCCCGCTCCTCTTCTTATTGGATTTTGGCCCCGGGGGATTTGATCCTCGGGGCCAATTAAGGCTCAGAGCGAGGGGCTGCACTCCGGGAGGACTCCCTGCAACTGCCCAGCTGACTTGCTGTGCTGGACCTGCAACTGAACCTGCCTGAACCCTGCTTGCCTGAGCTGGAATGGATTCCTGATCCCTAAGAGGTGCCCCTCAGGTCCTGGACCCTTGCTGTGGCATCACTCGAACTCCTCGTGGATAAAAAGGAGAAATCCTGAAAATTCAAACTCTCTGCGATCGCAAACGGGCCTGCTCAGGCCAAGATCTAGCCGTCCATGCCGACTGCCAAAGTGAAGCTCCGGTGAACCCGACTCTTCGCGCTACAGCAACCGCCAGCGACAACCTAAAACGCAAGATGTTCACTTCGCTCTACAGCATCAACAACCTGTGGTGACCGCCAATGTGAATCTCCAGCAATGACCGTCCGTGACGCCCGACAGGATCTTCTCACTACAGCGACTACCATCTGTGATGCCTTGCCTGCCCTTCCTGCTATAGGGACGACCATCGCAAAGCTCTCCCTGCTCCTGGCAGCCTCCACCGCAAACAAAACTCTTTGCTCTAGACTTTAGAAGGTAACATTTTCAGCTGGACTAACCTGATCTCTGTATCTGGTCAGCACTCCATTGCTGTGGGCCTGAACTTGTGACTTTCACTCGGTCTCGCACGTCTAGATAACCGCGAGTGGTGCTTTGTGCTTTTAGGCACTATACTTACCTGAAATCTTTGAAACTGCATATCTCCAGTTCTGCTGATTGGACTTTTGTTGTTTAGGTGACAAATAATGTATTGCATTTCACTGTATTTTTTTTAAATTGATGTGGGATTTTTCTTGTGTTGTGTTTTCACTTTATAATTGTGTGTGTGCTGCAAAAATACTTTACACGTTGCTTCTAAGATACATCTGACCACTTTTGTGGCAAGCTACCAGAGGGTTAAGCACAAGTTTAGTGATTTTTTGTGGTTCACCCTGGCATGAATTGTGGCTGGTGCTTGAGTAGGGTTTCATCACCACTTCAACCAATGATCCAATTTCTCTCTCTCTCTCTCTCTCTATCTCTCACACACACACACCCACACCCCCATTTACACACACACATATTGCCCTCCCCCCACTAGAACAACTGCAATAACAAGATGGTAGGGGCATGGTGAGTACCAGGACGGAATAGCCATGCCATGGTTTGAGGAGCATCATAGAGAAATACTTGGTCAGCTTCTAACAGTTGAAGAAATAATGGTGGGTAGCAAGACTCTGGGAGCCGGTGGGCTAACTGCAGAATTCTATAAGGCTTTTTAAGATATATTGGCCCTACACCTTCTCAACAAATACAATGAAGCTCTTGAAAAAGGTGAGCTCCCTATGTCTCTCCACACGCAAGAGGCTATTGTTGTTTTTCCAGACCCCGGAATCATGCTTCTAGGTGTCAGTCATACAATCCGCTCTCAATGTTAAATCTGGATAATAAAATACTTGCCAAATTTATAGCAACTAGACTGTTCCTACTAAAATCTGGCATTGTGTTGCCTGGTCAAGCAGGTTTTATCTGTAGCCTCTTTATTAATCAATGTGCTCCTACTCTTTGTAATCCTGCAGCAGGCAAACCTTGACCTTAGGGCAGCTGCTGATTTTTTAGAGGCTGAAAAAGCGTTTGACTCTCTTGAGATGAATTTCTGTTTTATACGCTTGTGCAGATTTGACCTGGCCACAGAAATGCTTAAATTGATCACTTTGCTAACCTGTTGGCAAGACTATGCATAAACAGTCTATTGGCAGAACCATTAATTATTAGTATTGGCACTCAACGGGGTTGTCATCTATCGCCTGTGCTTTTTAGGTCGAGCCTACAGCGCTTGCGCTGTCAGGCGATCTGTTGTAGTTACTTTGTGTCGTCTGACTTCTCCCTAGCTTTTGGATTGGCTTTTGTGTGTGTCTTTTTAAAATCGTGGCGTACAAATGGCTAATGGTGGGTTTATGTTCCACCTCTTTTCAATTGTTCTATTGCCGCGGGAGCAAGCAGCGGCGCGCATGGTGGCTTCTCCGGCAGGACGTACGCTTTCCTCTTACAGCTGTCTCTCTACACGCTGCTCCTTTTTAATCTAAATTTGTACAATTATAAAGCCTGGGCACGGGGGTGATTAAATGATTTGCCAAGATTCACAAGATATTTAGTGATGAAAAAAAGGTACTCCCTGGGAACTGATATCAATGCGCATGTTTGACCGTGACCCAGAAAGGCAGTGAGATGACTGGGAATGTGTGAACTACCTGTGGCCTCATTGCTCCTAAACAACAATCTAGCAATTTCCCAACTTAGCCCCACGTCAATGTAGGAAATAGGGCTGTGTGTAAAAAAGCCTAAGTCTAAGTTATGTGGATGCCACAGCTCGGAGCAATGATTTGTTAGAGTGTGCAGCGGTTGCACTCCTGGGATGGTCTGTGCGTAAGTGTGAAGGTCATTCCATGCAAGAGAACTGCGAGCAAGGACTTCTGTGTGTGGGGTGTGTATACGTTGGTCTTTGGTTAGCGCTGTGCGTAGTGTGGAGTCATCATCAGCTGCTATGGTATCTCTCAGGGGTGCCGGGCGCATGCAATTCCAAGGTCGGAGGTGCAGATGTGCTACCGCCTTGTAGTTCAGACAAAGGTGCTTACATCCCTAATGTTAGTTTGTCATCTGCTTGCATTCTGGAAAAGTGATGTGGATTTGGGGGGGGGGATGTCACTGCTTCGCCTTCCGGCATGGTTGAACCCTAACCAGACATGTACGTGCCCTCACGGTCAATTTTGCATGCTCAGATGTAGCAGTGGTGTTTTGCTGCAGTCTGACAGTGATGTGTACAGGTAGCTGTGAGGAGCGCGTGACTTCTCACCTTGCACCTATTAGCTGACACTGTTCACTACTATTGATGGATGACGTCCGTGTGCACATGTGATCTGTACATGGCACATATGTCCAGGGGACACCTTGGTGTGTTCCACGCAAGGTATTCCTGCTGGCTTTTTGGCTGGCGTGCATCTCCCATGTTGCTGAGGTGTTCACTGTGCCCCCATCTCCCTTACGTCCATGTTGCTCATGTTGTGGGACTTGAGTCACGGGGTGCATCTCTGCATCAGGGTGGTTCATATTTGATCCCAAATGACACCAGCAATTCCATATTGGACCCCAAATGACACCAGCAATTCCATATTTGACCCCAAATGACACCCGAAATTCATATCTGACCCCAAATGACACCCGAAATGTCATATTTGACCCCAAATGACACCCTGTTGTCTTTTTTTGAACACCAATGACAGCCTTAATGACATGTTATTGTACACATGTGATACGCTGATGAGTGCTCATCGCACTCTCTCCGCCTTTCTTGAAACCAACTGTGTTCTCCACCCCTCCCAAACTGGTTTCCGCCCCGGCCAAGGGACGGAAACCGCTATATTATCAGTGGTGGAAGAAACGAGAAAAATTCTGGACGCAGGAGGAGCAGCAGCAATAATCCTCCTCGACCTGAGTGCGGCCTTCGAATCACCGCCTCAGGAGTGTAGGAGTGACGGGAACAGCCTTACTATGGCTGCAATCCTTCCTAGAAGGGAGATCCTTCCAGGTCTTTGAGGGCAATACCAACTCACTGCCCATGCCTTTACAGTGCGGAGTCCCACAGGGCTCCTCACTGAGTCCCACCCTTTTAATGCATACATGGCCCCACTGGCAGATGTGGTATCCCCCTTTGGGATCCACATGGTGACATAAGCCGACGATACACAGTTGGTCGTATCTTTGAGCCACCCTAGCCAACGGGCCAATGATCTCCTTTCCTGCCTGGAGGAAGTCGCAAAGTGGATGAGCCTCTCCCACTTGACACTCAACGGTGATAAGACCGAGCTCATGATCCTTGGCAACTCACTAAGTTTCCTTCCAAAAACCTTGTGGCCTGCGTCTATGGGCCCGGTGCCGACCCCCAAAACAGAGATTAAAAGTCTTGGAATTTGGCTCGATCAGAACCTCACTTTCAAAGTACAGGCGAGGAAGACGGCTGCTTCATGCTATGGCCTACTGAGAATTATTCGTAAAATGTTCCCTCTCCTACCCCTGCAAGCAAAAAGACTAGTGATCCAGGCCCTCATTTTGTCCAGATTAGATTATGGAAATGCCCTTTATTTAGGTGCCCCAAAAGAGGTGATCTCAAAATTGCAGGTCGTACAGAATTGTGAGGCGAGGCTACTTACAGAGACCCCCAACCGTTGTTCAGCAAGACCTGCACTACGCTCTCTCCATTGGCTCCTGGTACAGGAGAGAATAGACTTCAAGGCTCTTTGCATAGCCCATAAGTCGCTGGATGGGAGCGGACCCCTAATCAATAATGCCATGATTCGCCCCTACTGGGCGAACAGAAGCTCCGATCAAACGGACTCCATCTGGCGGTGGTCCCTAGGATCAAGAAGGCCAGAAGTGGCGGAAGGCTTTTCTCACTTAATGCCTCCAGACTCTGGAATGCCCTCCCGTTACATCTCCGGAGGGAATCGAACCATCTGACATTCCGAAAACAATTAAAAACTTGGCGTTTTCCATAAGAGATTGGTCCTCTAAGTTACGACCTCAGTGCTGGGATGCTTCCGGGTAGCCATACGCTTTACAAGTGTCAATTCAGTGGGATTACGTACTACATTTGACACCCTGAAATGGCATTTCGAATACGTGACACCCTAAACAGCCTCTCTGTACAGAGGTGACTTACCCACCATCTATATGCTAATTGTGATATTGTTAGCACTTAATGTTGCACTTACACTTGTCAGAGTGATGTGCTAATGCAGAGGACTGACATGCAGACAGGGAATGTGTGTTGCAATGAATTCATTTGCACAAGCTGTTCATGTGGTCATTTTGTACTGTTCCATGATTGCTAAGGACAGTCACAATGTGACGTACTCATGCGAAGAAATTGGTAATGATTGTGTTCCTTCGGGCTATTCCTGCTGCAGCTGCGTGGGGTGTGGTCCACCTGCCTCATCTTCCTCATCATCGTCCGGTGCATCTGGCACTTGAATCCATGGGGCATTGGTGCGTACACATATGTTGTGCAATACACAACATGCAATGATCATCTTGCACACTATTTCCGGGCTGTACAGGAGTCTTCCACCTGTGATGTCCAGGCACCTGAAACGTGACTTTAACACACCAAATGTGCGCTCAACAATGACCCTGGTGCGTTTGTGGGCCACATTGTACTGCCTCTGGGCCGGGGTGTTCGGGGCTCGAAGGGGTGTCATCATCCACGGGCAGAGTGCATATCCTTGATCACCTGTGAGAGGTAAGTGAGATTAGTGTAAATTGGTGGCTCAGCATGCTGTGTTGGCAGACTTACAAGTTTTGTGGTGTGTGATTTGTGCGACTTTGAGATTCATGTTTGCCATGCATTGCTTCTGGCTAATGTGCGGGATCAATGTGTATTACGTAGCCTCACAGCTGCTCGTCCCTCCCCCGAGCCTATTTACTTGTGTGCGCTGCCCGGTTGCATCACTTGCACTCCTACGGCACACCATTGTCATGCCTGTCTGCGCATGTCCGCAAGCCTGACAACAACACTGTAATGGAGGCCATGATGCTGCTTTTGCACACGACACTACAGGCTTATTCTTATGCCAGGATGTTTTCGCTGGTCACCTGCGACCCGCTGGCTGCGCTGGTTCCCTGCTTGTTCCGGGAGTTTAGTCTGAACATCGTGAGCAAGGTCAAACAACACCGTCCCTTGTTATTTTGATCTGGTCAGGCCCTAGCACATAGACAAAACATACCCTGCAGCTGCTGTTTGTGGGACACGCACCTTATTTTTGATATTAGGAGAATGAATGTTACACGCTGACACACTTGAGGAGAGACTTTTCAAGAATGAAGAGCTGTATGGAGCTGTGATGTAGAGACACGATCTATGTCTTAGAGGTATATGGGGTCTGCTATACAAACCCAGAGATCTTCTATGATATCATCTTAGTTTTCCCGTCCATGGGGAGGGAGAGTAGGTTTTATAGTCCTGTCTCCAGAATCAATATACAATGATTTCTCCTTTTATAATGTATGGACTTGCTACAATGCTGACAATGTTTGTATTATGCATTCTAATTTTAGTAGTGGCTCGTATACTGCATTTTAGAGCATGTTAGTTAAAATAAACATTTTAAACTAACTCAGTGACTCTATCAATCTCTTGTTGTGGATGAGTACGAGAGTCTGAGCGAAAGGGAATAACCTGTTACCACGATCCCTGAGTGATTAGGGAAGTGTTGTGTTCTGGGTTGTCTAAATGCCTGTTTCTCTATCTGAGTATAGGAGGGCAGGTGGGACACTATAGCTAGCCGGTCGTGGGCTCGTGGGTACTAAGGCTGTAGGAAGGTGTAGCCCCCTATATACCGAAGTCCCGCATTGCTGTGCATAGTTCTGTGTACATGCAGAATCCCTACAACACTACATTGCAACATTGTCGATTAAGGGCCGGGTGGCGCCGTCACCACAACAGAGGCACCCGCCATAGTTACTTTTGTGGCCAGCCCGGAACTGAACCACGCCCAGAGCCCAGAACTGAACCACGCCCAGAGCCCCGGGCCATTTCTTCACACTCCTACGCTGGACTGGCGTACGCCGGCCCAGCCCACTACGCTTACGCTTACAGGGGGGGCGACATGACTACATGTCCAAGGTCTTCCCCACTGCCTTAGGTAACATGGTTGCGTCCACTGTCCACAACACTGCAAACACCAGCAGTATATGTCCACATGGACATGTCTGTGCTCTGCATACTCAAGACTGTCCAGCACATCACCGCCACACTTGGCATTGTGTGCATTCTTATTCATGGGTCCATTGCCTCCTTCGCACATTGTTGGTTCCCACCTCTCCCCACATTCTGCAATTGTGTGGCAGAGGGGCTATGCCTTTGTGGATGGTTTGTTCTACATGTCTGGCCCCTGTTACCACAGTTCCTTGTGTTGTCATGTCTGGTAGGTGGGCATGTTGGTTGGCATGTTGTATGTGGTTTTGTTACGTGTGCATTCCCACAGTTGTGAGTTGTATGATTGTGGAGTTGAGGTGTGTGGTGTGTTCCGTTGGTACTTACCAACGAGCAGTGCATTTCCATAGGTGCCATCCTGAAACCGCTGGTTGATGATGGACTGTCGGAAGATGTAGGAATCATGCACACTGCCTAGGAAGTTGGCGATGACATTGGTGAACAGTCCCCGGTGGTCCACTATTGCCTGCATGTTGATGGAATGCGTGTGCTTTCTGTTGCGGTACTTGTGTGCAGTGTCGGCAGGGGGCACAAGTAGGACATGTGTGCAGTCAATTGCCCCCAACACGTGCGGGAAGCCAGCTATGGCGTAGAAGCCTTGCTTGGTCTCCAGCTGTTTCAGCGCAGTGTGGGGGAAGTGAAGGTGCTGGGGTATCAAGCTGATGATGGCATCCATGACAGGTGTGTGGAACTTTGATTGGGCTGGCTGTGAGACTCCTCCGACTCTGGCAGTTGTTGGTTGGAAGGTACCAGGGCCAACAAGTGCAGCACAGCCAGCAGCTTGGTCTGCGGAGGGATGTTGGTTGTCCGCTGTGTTGGTACCGTCAGCCTGTGGGCAATGTGGGTCAGGATGCGGAGGATGGTTGTCCTTTTGAGCCTGTAGTGGGCAATGACATCCTCTGGCGTTAAGTCTCTGAGGCTGGTGCGTTTTCGGAAGGTCCGCTGTCTTGTTCTGCGCTGCCTCTGTGGTGGTCCGGGGGGGGGGAGGGTGGTCCTGGGTGCGGGGGTTGTCCTGGGGGTGGTGGCGGTGGGTGTTGTGGCCCTCTTGGGTCTCCAAGCTGAATGATTAGTAGCTCCATGGCATCTGTTAGTCTTCAGATGTGGCTCTGGGCTGGGCTGCAGGTTTTCGTCCGACTTAAGACCAGGAAAAAGCAGGTCTTAAGTCCCTGCTGCTAACGCGCCTTATCGCCTGTTTTTGGACCGCATCGCCGATCTGGCTGGTCGTTGAGAGTATCGCGAACTGGTGTTATCGTGAATTTTTGCACGGCAACGCCTCCTCTGCATATGATTAGCGTTAGTTGGCGCTGTCAGCCTTGGCGATGTTTTTAGCGGCAGCTATCGCAGGTAAACTGGCAATGTCGGCTGTTTGCGCAGGCTTGTGAATAGGGCGATAAATCTATCTCCAATTTCGTGGCGGAAAACTGCCGCTAATTCGGCGATGAGTCCTTGAGAATATGCCCCTAAGAATCCCAGTTCCCCCGCTAACCACGAAGTGTGAGTTCCAATACCTTCTTTCCTTTATTTAGAAACATAACGGGCATGCAGGAATGGTCTGAGCACTGGCTGTAAAAACAGTGCAGCCAATATTGGGCACCATATTACAAGCTAGGAGCGTACACGGCCTTCTGCACAGTTGTGTGCCTGGGGTACCCTTTGTAATGGAACTGCAGAAGCTTTTGTGCTTCCTGGTCGTCATGTGTGGGATAATGGGCAATACCCAAGTAAAAGTGTATTGCCAACGATATCCTGTTGGAATGGTTTCCTCTGGTGTGCGAGTGCTACGAAGACCATGTTTAAAAATATTTAATTTTTTAAATCGATCATTGTGAGTGGACTTTGCAGTACTTTTTCCGGAGAAAAATAGCTCATATTAACTACAAAGGAAGATGCACGCTATTCAAACTGGAGCCGCTGATATTCATTTTGAATGAAAGTACTCATCTCGAGGGACAGAATTCTGTGGAAGCAGAGCCGACCCCGTAGCTGCTAGAGGTCAGGATGCTGTGCACTATAGAGGCAGGTGGAAGCAAAAACTGGCTGGAAGTGATGTCATCATGGTGCAAGAAATAGCACTTTAATGTACATTTGTTTGTGTGGGTTAAAAATGCAGGAGGACTCACTTCAAGACATTTAAGAGGTATGTACAAAACATGCTCTGGCGATTCCATGTGTCTATTTAAAGTAGACACATGGAGGTACCAATATCCCATTATCAAATATTGTAAGCAGAAAATGTAGCAGGTTTACCTACAACGCAATGGGTACACAATGCACACATCTACAACAGTCGAGAGTACATGTCAGATTACCTTAGCAACAGAAAACAAAAGCTGTCTGTAGCCAGACACTAAAAACAGAAAATATTTCACAAAAAAGTGAATAAAATAGTGTCGGATTCTAATAGTTAACTTCTATGGCTTCGTAGCAGTTTCTTTTTGTAATGCTACGACACCATCATTTAAACAAAAAAAAAAAGTAAATTAAGTTCATTTAAAGCTAAAGTAAATAGAGGTTAAAGGTGCAGTGCACATGGAGTGTGCTCACTTCATATTGCATCCATGGGTATGTTTGTCAGAATTGTATATGCACTGCGAAGATATCAGAGTAAATGAACATAGCTGCATTCAGAAGTTTAAAACCTGATGTCTCAGCCTTTCATCTTTGAAGGTGAGAAAATATGTGCCATAGAGTTAAAAAATGGTGTTATGAATGCTCCAAGAAGGGAGATGCTATTTTTAAGGCCTCCGGTTTTCTGGCATTTATATTTTGATATTTCCACCTGTATTCACCCAGAGTTACATTTCTCTAACTTTATCTGCACTTATCCTTACTTATTATTTGTGCAGTGAAAAAATATTGCAAATAGTCATTTTCCACATCTATGTATACAAAATGATGAGAGTTTTGTTTTACTATTGAGCTCAATGGGATAGAACAATTCATTCTTTAGTACAATTTTGCTAAAATCACTGTGTCCTGTTTAATTTTGTGAAACAGCTTTTAACCGTCCAGGGGTGCTGGAACTTGGGGTGCGGCCGATGCTGCAGTTTACACGGATTGTATTACCTTTTCGCACGCTTCGCTGACTCAGATTGTGTAGTTCGCCGCACAGAGGTATAATTGCACTATTTCCAACACGGTAATGAGATTGACTTACTGGTTTTCACGGAAGCAATTGCCCCATCACGTTCTATTATCATCACGGTAATGAGATTCACCAGCTGGTCTTTTCACGGCGGCATTTGCCCCACATACGCAAGAGTTTATGAACTTCTGCCTTCAATAAATTTCTGATTTCACTCACCGTGCACTTGCCTGACAGTTGTTTTTCCACCCCAGCATGCCCAGTAGTTTGAACTAGGTTGTTACCTTTCCTTCCTACTACGCGCCTTCTAATTTCCCCTCTGTGCTTTCCTTCCTTATTTTCCATTTCTCCACAGGCACTATAAAATTCAGGCTTGTATTATACCCGTCCTGATGATGATCCTAGTATTGTTTTAAAAGGATCGAAACGTCGTCAACTTGTTTAACCGCTTAACCGCGGCGGCAATTCCGCCGCGGTGCGGCGGTTTAGCGGAGTGGGCGGGGCCGCGTCGGCCAACGGACGTTCGCAGCACTACAGAGGTAGTGCTCACGACGGCCGTTGGCCGACAGACGCATGCAACGGGTTAAACATCATGCACATTAATCCAATGTGATAAAACAAGTGCATTAACTGTTTTTTCTAAGCTTGCCCTAATTATCCGTATTTTCCACAAGCTACCTTTGTCTTGCCTGAAATGTTTCTGTCCAAATGTAATTGTTTTGTGTATGTGTAGGATGCAGGATTGTGTCCCACTGTATTGTTGTGCTCCTATTTGTTTTTGCATTTATAATTCATTAAATTGATGGTCCAGCTGGACATCATCAATATAGCACTGATTCAAGTCTATATTTATTACATCATTATTGTTTCTTTTAAGGACCATTGTTTTCGTATAAAGCAGTTTACACGGAGGCAGTTGAGAAAGAGAATGGAAACAATTGAGATGCTTCAACCAGTTTTCTTTTCAACCAGTATCAGCTGTTTGTTCAAAATCAGTCACAATTTTCATATATTAACAAGCATTTGTAACGCAATAGGTCTCGCATTCGAGAGAGTTTGAGCTATTGGCATTGTAATACCTTTTATTTTTGTGTTTTGAAAACCTGCAAGCGGTGCGTAAACACGCACTTTGTACTTACAGTCCTTGCTTACGAGAAGCAAAGCTGGAAGCAAGAGGTGCAGTTACTGCCAGCCTTGCTTCTCGTACACAGCGACTATAAGTACAAAGTGCGTGTTTACACACAGCTTGCAGGTTTTCAAAACACAAAAATAAAAGGCATTGTCATTTACAATGCCAATACCTCAAACTCTCGCGAATGCGGGACCTATTGCATTGCAAATGCTTGTTGTATTTGCGATGGAGCGGCTTAACTGCTGTATCGGAGAACTGCTTATGGCACGTAGACTACAATTCCAAACAGGCCGTATATTAGTGTCTATGTCCACTGATGGCATCATGCTTTTTGTGTCTGAGACTCGACCATTAACTTTTCAACACTCATCTGTAAAGTTATTTGTTTTGGGCTGCATTAGGGTGTAGTTATTCACTGGGGAAAATCTGAGTTATTCCCTCTGACGACCTCCTCCATGAAACCAGATATGGAATATCCCCATGCTTAAAAAAGAAGAATCGGTAAAATACCTAGGCATACTCATACACAGAGCATGTGAAGCGATTATCCATGCAAACTATGGCCCCCATCTTGGAGCATTTCAAATGCAATAATGATGTATGAACCAAGTCCCCCCATCTATGGTGGGGAGGATATAGTTGATGAAGATGATAATCCTACCTAAACTATTCTTTTTTATCAACTTCCCTATTCCTCTGACAAGGTCTTTTTGAGAAAAAACATAAATCCCTGCTGATTAGACTGGTATAAGGTGGTAGACAGGCCCAGAGTGAAATGAAAGACACTCATATTGCTCTATAGACAAGATAGTTTTGTTGCCGCTGATATGGCATTCTGTTATCTGGCTGCCCAGGGTCACTATCTCAGATGATGGTGCCATCCCATGCAGGAGGTATCACCCCTGATACTAAAGAGGAAACAAATTTAGAAGTGCACCCAGCGTACTCAGTTGCAACTGGGTCTGCCATATCCAGAAAGAGAGGTACAAACCAAAGTAATAACTTGGGGCCATATTACAGATAGTGCCCCAAGGCGCAACACGTGTGTGCACCCATTTTTTGCTCCCCTGGGGCACTATAGTATTACAATAGGAGCCAAAGACGCTTGTGCGGCCCCTTCTGTAATGCTGATAGCGCTGGCACACATGTTGCGCTAGCGCTATCTACTGAGGGTGTTCCTTTATCTGCATGGGGGCGTGGCCCTATGCAAATGAGGGAATCACTTTGACTCTGCAGCCACACAATATTATACACACAGGTGTAGAGGCAGACATGCCCTTAGGAGACACCCTGTCAGTGTGCCCCCTGAGGGCAGCCCTCTGGAGTCAAAGGGTATCCATGGACCCCTCATGCATCTCCTGCAGGTGGATGCAGTCACTCACTGCACCAGATTGCAAGGGATCACACTCCCCTCTTCAAATTGCAGGCAACTTGCCACCTGCACTGTAAAACACAGAGTGGCTTTGAAGCAGCTGCTCCTTATTTCAATGAATGAGCTGCCCGTGGGCAGCATGTGTAGGCGGCTGCCCGAGGGGCATTAGCAATAATGGGGTAACCCTGTGTCCCTCAGAACCTGGGTATGTATGATATATAAAGGAGTGGTTCTGTCGGGGGAGTGACAATTTCTTTGTTCAATGTAATAAATATATCCTAAACATTCAATTTTTGGTGGCAAACATTACAAACTTAATGTAAAAAATAAAATGAAACAAATGGTTCAACAGCATTTTTCAAGAACCAATTTGAGATACGCGGAACACACCACAAAGACAAAGTATTTTTTGGTCAAGAATGACGATTGTATTGTATGGGTATTATGTACACATATTAATGAATATGGCTGTCAATAAAACAATACAATACACAACAGTAAAGTGATTGAAGTGCATGAAAGGTGACTTGTGGTGATAAGTGAAAAAAGTGCTGTACATATATTATACAAAAAAGTAACACATAGGACAAATATCAATTATGTTCTACTGTCCAATTCTCAATGCATGAATACATGACCCAAGTGTGACTTTGTAGTGGGGTCTGGGAAGCTGCATGGACTAGTGTGACTGCAACGGCGACGTTTCGACCCTATGCGGAAGCGCAGCTTAATATGCGTCAGAAGCGGGTCTTCATCAGGACTGGGGGATAGGAAAACAATTGTTGACAGCCTGTCAAATAATGAAAAACAAGGATTCAGGTGTGTCCCGCCCATTAGGTAAACTAAGCGATGAGTTGCATATGTAATTTAGCGCTTACCGCAAGGAATAAATGCCATGGAACCTACGAGGTAAGTAGTTTGGGATCCGAAATGATTCCAATTTTGAAGAGCTGGTAGACCTACACCAGGAGGTTGTGTTCTATGAGAAAAATCAAAATACCATGTCTAGCTAATAGTACCGGCATGTACAACTTTAACCAGATCAGAGACAATTACTAGCAATGTGACTAAGGGGACACTAGGACGTGAATTAAGTAGTTGTTATCTAAGCAACGTAACGCGCATTAAAAAACCGGAACGTTAACTAAACCAGGGAATTATTGGTACAGGAGCACAGAACATGGAGATTCTGCGTGTCAGGAGAGAAGTGCCTATATCAAAAGCGCATGGAGCTAATGCCAGGGAGTACAAAAATTCACAGATCAATATGCGCATTCAATAAAATTACTCGTTCAAGTGCATGCGCGTCAGGAGTGAAGTGCCTAAATAAAATTGCATCTATAATGCAAGGGAGTTGATGCCAGTCATAAATAAAAATTAAATTAAATTAAAACAGAACTAGCGCGCAATGTTAATTCACTGCTAATACCCATCAGAGATTTAGGCAAAAAATAACTGGAGCGTGTGCATATTCAGGAGGCTTTAAACTACCGGAGTGGTTAAAGTGGGTAGACTATGCACTGAAAAGTGTGTCGCGCAACTCACAAAGGTGATTAAATGAAATACCTGAAAAAAACGATGTTAACTCATGCGTGCTCCACCAGCCGTTTGGAGACGAGTTAACGCCGCCCTCAAGCGATCGTAACGCTGTAAAATAAAAAGAATGGGTCCTGAATTTAATAAAAGTGCCACGGACATTTCGGGGGATGCTAGAGGGGCAGCACGTTCATTATCAAAGGGTGCACTATTTCTGTTTATACCCTGCGCACCTGTTTAAAGATGCTCCGTGACACAAACTAAGACAGTGCGCTCTGTCACTAAGAGGTGCCCTGCTGGGCATGAAAAATAATGTGTGGGCATGCAGGCTTGGACATCTTGGGGCAGATTTACAAGCCCCTTGCGCCACTTTTGCGCCGCCGTTGCGTCACTTTTGTGACGCAGCGGCGACGTAAACCATGCGCCACGTTGCGCATTATTTACAACGTGACGCATCTAGGGAGATGCGTCACGTTGTAAAGCTCTGCGCCACATGAAACCTGCGTCAGGTTTCATGTGGGCGTTCCTCCGCAGGGTGGGCGTTCCGTCGAAGGAATGCCTCGTAAAGTGACGCAGTGAAATCTACAAGATTTCACTGAGTCACTCTTCCGACGCCGCTGCGACGAATCCTCACGCCTGCTTCAAGCAGGCGTAAGGAGTGGCGCACCACGTTAGGTATGGGCGGCCCACGAGCATTGCTGGAGTTGCGTCGCGCTTGCGACACGACTCCAGCAATGCGCCGCCCTTGCGCCACAGGATGCGACACGCATCGGCCTTTCCTTGCGCCACGGTGCGCCCCATTGTAAATGCGGCGCTTCCGTGGTGGCGCAAGGAGAGAATTGCGTGTCGCAACTATTCTGGCGCATCCCTGCTGATTTGCAGGGATGCGCCAGAAGTTGTAAATCTGCCCCCGTATGTTTCCCGTCCATTTCGCTGCTGCCTGATACGCTCTTGACTCTCACTGAAGAAACTGTGGTCATGAGCTATCTTAAAAAAGTGGGCATACAGCAAATCGGACAATTGTATAAAGAGGGCCAATTCATATCTCTTGCGCAGTATAAAAATTACGTGGCAACCACTGCGTTAGAAGTCTTTACGTATTACCAGTTACGCCATTCAGTACAACCCAATGTATTGAATGGAAAGTGTTACAAACTTTCGAACTGAGTTCACTGAATTCATACCCATGACCCACAGTTTCATGTCATTGGAGCCGAAATGCTGTCTATCCATGTTATATGATATGATACCTAAGGGTCGACATAAGGATACTGTTTGTAGCTCGGGGGCTGGGAACGGGATCTGAATATATTAATTGATGCAAAATGATGGCTATATTGTTGTTAGCAAGCTACTTAAATTTCCATGAACCATAGACACATGCTTATCCATTTTAAATATCTCGACCTAGCAAACTATTCCCCTGGGAGGTTCCATGTGATGAGACCTGATGTCAGCCATATGTGTCGGAGATGCAGAGCACCACAAGCCAACTTCCTGAATCTGGCGTGCGCATTCTAATGGATGTGTTTGATGAAATGGAGTAGATGGTCGAGGCAGCATTTGAGAGGCCACCATTGTTGGCTCTTCTCGGCTGTGTGCATTCTGTTCAAAAACATACAGCAAACTGGTGGGGGTGGCGATGGTAGTGGAAAAGAGAAAAGTTGCAATGACATAGATTAAAGGCCCTGTCCCCACATGCAAAGACTGGGTCAAATATATGGCAGTATGCAGTGGCTGATCCGAAACATATACAATGCTCCAACTAGTTCAGTACAGTCGGAAAGCTGTATGGGGCCCCTTACTTGTCACATCTATTTTCCTACCTGCCAAGCACCACTAAAGATTGCCAGGAATGACTGGTGCCAGTTGAATGCCCTGGTGTCATTATTTCCGTGATGCTTTCTAATGGGATGTGTTTGGAATGGATAAAATAATACCAGCTGAAACTAGATAATGCCCTCATACGTCGCCTTTCTGGACGATCGCACCGTCAGTGCCTTATATTTTCTGTACTATGATGTGCAAGAAATGTGAATTTTGCCCTTTTCTTTTATTGTTATGTCTTGGGTTTTTTTCTGTACTGTATTACTAATTTTAACATATTTTAAAAAAACATGTCAATCCCAATTCGGATGAGCAATCTTTTAAAGCTTTTTAATAGAATTTCAAGGATCGATCTTCAGCACTTTTCATTAGAAGTTGCTTGGGTAGTGGTTAAGTGAAGAAATCTGCTGGAGCCAATATCCATTAGATGAATAATTTACATATCATTGGTAATGTTCTTTTAGATGGATATGATTGCTCCTTTTGATTACCTATGCCCTGTCTGCTACCTTTTTCGAGGAGTGCTTGACGTTATTGTTTTTTTCAGTGTTTTTGGCTCCACTCTCCGTCCTTCGCCTTTGATTAGCATGGGGAAAAACTAGGACAGGCCTGGTGTCACCGGCTTTAGTGGCTCCTTATATGCACTCCCATTCATGATTCTCCAGGCACGAGGAAGTGAGTTTTGCTGAGGACTTGCTACTGCTACAAAAATTTTCAAGATCCTAGGGTCATTCACAAAACTGCAGGGGCTATACACAAAGGTAACTCACGTTTTTAAGCAATTTACATATGTAATTTACTCTTAAACATTTGAGTAATTTTATTACTTTTGGCTATTCACAAAATCTGAGCGTAAGTACAAGAGTAAATTACATGTGTAAATTACTCAGAAGTGTAAGTTACCCTTGTGAATTGCCCCTACAGTCTGATGCATGGCAGGTGGTTCAGAGAAGTGATCTTTGGGAGGCATCATATCCATTTGAAAGAATGTTCAAAGGTAAATAAATTTTTCTTTGGCGAATTAATCTTTGTCCTACGAAAAATGTGAGGGCTTTCACAAAAATAATAGTCAGAAACAGGGGACACATGGTAAGAAAACAGGTAAGGGGAAAAAGCGAAAGGAGTAATAATGAGGATAGAGAGGTTAGCAGTGGTAGGGTGTAGGTATGGGTAGACATTTTAGGATTTAGTTAGGGAAAGGTGTACTATTGATCCAGCGCGATATTAGCAAACAGCATTCATACACAAAACACTCACTTGGGCCCATACATTCATACTACGCTAATACTTACGCTGGGTTTTATCAGTTGTTACTCTTTATCAAAATCCCTGCTACCAATTACCTTCTGAATGAAGAGTAATGACTTACCAATGAATCCTTTGCTAATTGGGAAATTTAAAATGAGTGACATTCATTATAGTACATAATTCTGAAATAACCACTGAGTCAGGAAGTTTTAAAATGTTTATCTAAAGATTTAGCAGAGTAAATTACAGAAACCATGTGGTACTTAATCGAAATACCCAAGATGAAGCATAGAATAATTATTGCTAATAAATGACGGTGTTTAAGGAAAAGGAGAGAATAGAGACAGCAGCGCAACTAAAGGTTGCATTATATTTACCTAAGTGCGAGAACCAAACCCCTTGGCCAAGGAGTTGGAAAGAATAGGACCCAGGAAGGATGAAGAGCAAAGACTTCCTCCAGGATCAGGACAGGACCGGTGACCTCTCTACAACGACGCCTGCGTCATTCCCCTCTCTGATACTCGAATTCTCCCTTCTAATGGACTCCGCCGCCCCCTCCTCAGGACCTCTTCTGGACAGGGATTCAGTCTGCAATCGATCAGCTTGGCAGTCTGGAGCTAAGAGCGCTAGTCTTCTGTGCGCACTCTGCGGTCTCAGCTAGAAGCTAAACTAATTAGCTAATTCTATATCTATTATACCCCTCTACGCCCATGTACCTCCCCTTAATGTTGCTAAAATATGGGGCCACTACTTCTGATTGGACAGGGACAGCGGGTGGATTCTCGTACCATATTGATTTGGCTTAAATTGTAAAGCCTATTGTCTCTAAATTCCCACCCATTCAATTTAATACATTTGCTTTATTTCCCACCCGTCTCACGACAAATTTTATACATTCTTCTTTTACAAAGTATCAATGTGTAACAGGAAAGGCAAAGTACAGCATCTTCGGCCATTAGGTCGTGGCATTGGACGACGTCCAGGTTGACTTCATTTGGCAGGCACACAGGACACATGCGCAGAACCATTTGCCTCTCGAGTTTCAGGTAACCAACCCAGGCCCAAGTTTACGAACTAATAAAAGTCAAAGAAGAAAATATTAAAATCACAAATAAAATGTTTCACTGTATGCCCACATTTTCTACTTTATTCCCATTTAATTATAATACTGTCCCGCTTTAGTAGCGTTAAGAAAACGACAATTTAATAATGACATGAGAGCAAGCTGAAGCATGTGAAAACATCAAGCAGCCATTTTAATACACACTGCGCAGAAGCAGAAATTTCCCACCAAGCAAAGAGAGACGTCACAACACGTGATATGGTTGAGACATGCGCAGATAGTTTCCCACGCTTTAGCTGCCATTTTAGATTACATACAAGCGTTATTCATTAGTAAAACACATAGGCAAGCATCCTTCCCTTTCGTGTAGTGTATGCAAAGGTTAGTATAAACAATACAAGTTTAATAAATTAATACTATGAGGAGGATTGTATACAAGCAAGTTTCGTTTATGAAACCTTGCTCCATCAATCCCCTCTCTGATGTCGTTTCTGAGCCATCAAAATACTACCCACAATCAGATGCCAACTTCTAGCAAATTACTTTATTCTCATTCTTACACTTTCCATTTTTGCCATCCCCTTTCAATTTCTTGTATAATTCACTTCTCCACTCTTCAAGTTCTATTTCATCAATTTTTCTCTTCTTTCCTCTACCTGTCACTTTGTATGTTCCACTCTTTCTACAACATTTGCACCATATTGTTATTGCCAATATTATTATTGCTATCCCTGCTAAGGGTACTAATATTTGACCTATAAGTCCTTTTCCTACATTAGCAAACCAGGTACCAATTGACGAGATACTATTTGTCAATCTTTCCCATACACTATCAACTTCCAGTGGTTTAAGTTCCTTCTCAAGTTTAGTTATATTCTGTATATACGTTCCAATTTCTGCACTCTTATCAGGAATATAAGTGCAACAATGTTTCGTCTTCAATAATTTACAGACTCCGCCCTCTTTTGCCAATATAATATCAAGAGCAAGTCGATTTTGCATAACCATAGATCTAATCGCAACCATTTCCGCATTAATCATTAGAAAACCTCCAGCAGTATCCGTTGATAAACGATCAACCACTGTAGACAATTTACATATTTTCCTTGAGTTCAGAATTATTCCCACTGAGGGTATCAATGCACCAAATATATCGCCTACAATTTCTGAAAAACTAGCTCTTTTACTACGTATTAATTCGCTATTGTTTTCATTGCTCCCAGTGTTTCTTTTTACGTGGTATATCTTTGGAAATACTATTCCAAAATAACAACTTCCATACCACCGTGCAGGAAGCCTAAAGTAAGCCTTATTCCCACACACATAATAGATTCCAGGAAAAACTGAATCTGTTCCTCCTTTGAGTCCCCAACCTCCAAGAATTAAAAATTGTGTTCACATTCACTGGTACCGATGAAAACATTGTTATATTCAGTCTTTAACCTATGAAGACAAATTTTTCCTGTCTTTACAAAATCCAGAGCCATAGCAGCTTGAGCCTTGCCAGGTGTGTAACTCCCTTCTTTCTCCGCCCAAGGTGGCAAATGAGCCTTATGCTCAGAAGCTTTCTTTTGGAAATCTTGTCTTCTATCTTCTACTAAATTCAAAAATATCTTTTCTTCTTCAAGTAAAGAACATGTTAGATTGTGTCTATGTGCATGTGTTATGTCTATTGATTTCATTGTTAAGAAAAATTCTCCCATAAACTGTGCGTCTTGACTACTAAGCACTGGGTTCATACTCTTGCGAATCGGAACCTCAGAAAATATCACATCTAAGTTTGAATAATAATACTGAAGTCTCCCTGTTCTATAAAATAAACTAGACAAAACACTACATGATATGCCATATGTCAGTGGTAAGTGATGGTATGTTAATCCTTCTGCTACTGATTCAGGTAACTTCATACAGACATAACAATTACTAACTTCCATTGTGTCTACATATTGAAACAATAACTTTGTGAAAACGTTTAAACTAGTGTCGTTGTCAGCTACTTCATGATGAATTTCTGGTTCATTCTCTGCCATTAGTTCTACACTATTGCCCTTCATGTTTGCTGTCCTCTCCTTAGTTTCATTATTCATCTTTTTATCCATTATCATAAGGTAAGGAACTGCTACAATCAGGACTAACCATACTATAAGCACCATTACTAGACTACATATGCATATTGCACAGCATCTTCTACAACATCTCTGTTTTGGTCTCCCAGCAACTCTATCGTCAGGCATTTTCGACAAGGAAGATCGCTCTTCTTATCTATTTCCTCTTTTTCTTTATATGATTCTTTTGCTTAGTCAAGGTGGTCTTGTTTCTTTTTCGTACGTCAGTTCTGTACTTGTTCCTTCGTCACCACTTTCACTTGACTCTGAGCTTTCGAAATCTTCAAGAATGATGTAAGTCCAGTCAGGACCCTTGAATTTGTTATTCACAAGTTTCAGTCTTTTACTTCTTCTTTTCTCAGTTTTATTTTCTTGTTCAGTTTGACTTGTTATTTCATTCACTTGATCTGGATCTTCACTTCTGGTTGTTATGTGGTATTTTACTCTTTTAATGACACTCGGCCAATGATCTCCTTTTCTTGTTTTCTCTTTTTGCACTGTTTCTTTATCTTTGTCTTCAGAAATCTTTTTAATTTCACTGCTTAGTACTGTTTCGTGTTCTGCAATTACTGTGTTTCTTGTTTGCTCTTTTTCAGGTCTGATTGGTTTCTCCGTAACAGCTCCACTGTGAGTTTCCAATAACTGACCTTGTTCTTTAATTAATTCTTCATGTTTTTCAAGGTTTTCTTCTTCTGTACACTCTTCTTGATCTAACTTGTTCTGATCAGGGCTTATTGCACTGTGAACTTCTGCAGCCTGACCGGATTCTTCTACACCTGTCTGTCCCTGCTCAAAATCTATCAGATCTTCGTTGCTTTGAGCCCAGTTTCCTTTCCCTATCTGCTCTTGTTCAGGTTCTCTTATTGTCTCTTCTTCTTGTCCCTGAACTGCTTCTTCTTCACCTATCTGATCTTCTTCAATTTCTTCCAAATTTGTTTGACTTCTTGTTCTGTGGTAAACTTCGGAAACTTCTACCACCGGTATCCAGTCCTGACTTGTGCTCGGTTGTTCTTCTTCAGCTTCTCTTGAATCTCGAGCCTGAGATTCCTCGGTTGGGCAACCTTCAGCTTCCTCAGTGATTGATGCTGTCTGAGGATTTTCTTCTTCAGGATCTGGTACTCTTTTGGTGTGGCTTACGTGAATCCAGTTAGGAAATCTTGCACACTTCACTGCTGTGTTGGTGGTTAGTATGACTTGACAAGGACTGCTCCATCTGGGTGATAGACACGTTTCTCTGGGGTGATTCTTCACTACCACCCAGTCACCAGGATTCAGATCATGTTCTTGTTCGGGCTGCCTGGAAACTGCGTCTTCTCCAACCTGGTGAGAGACAGAACGCACTAGGTCAGCCAGTCCTTTACAATAGTCCAGAACCATATCATCAGATATATTCAGTAGTTTGTTTGTGGGAACATGTGTTTGTCTCATTTCTCTTCCCATCATTATTTCGTGGGGGCTCAATCCTGTGTTTCTGTCAGGTATGCTTCTGAGTTCCATTAAAACAAGTGGCAATGCATCTGGCCATTCTAATGATGTTGAGGCACACATCTTTCCCAATCTTGACTTTATAGTGCCATTCAATTGTTCAACCACTCCAGAAGCTTCTGGACGATATGCACAGTGCAGTTTCTGTTGGATTTGGAATGCTTCACAGATTATTTGGATCACTTCACTGTTAAAATGTTTTCCTCTATCTGATTCCAAAGTCACTGGGAAACCAAACCTAGGAATAAGCTCTCGTAGCAACAATTTTACGACTGTAATGCTATCATTTCTTCTGGTAGGGTAAGCCTCCACCCACTTAGAAAACATACATACTATGACTAGTACATATTTCAGCCCTCTGCATGGTGGTAACTGTATAAAGTCGAACTGGAGTCTTATAAAAGGACCCTCTGCCTTTCCAATTTTTCCAAACCCAATTATTGTTTTCCTCCCCGGATTGTGCATCTGGCAAGTTAAACACCTTTGGCAAAGACTCTCTGCAACCGCCCTGAATTTAGGATTATACTAGTTTTGTCTGAAGAGCCTAATCATTGCATCTCTCCCTATGTGTGTGTCTCCATGATGCATTCTAGCCATTTGTGAGAGTAGACAATCTGGCATGACTGGTCTGCCATCAGCACTGATCCACACTTCATCATCTCGTCTCTGGGAACACCCTACTTTGATCCACAAATTCTTTTCACTTTCATCCACTTCATCTTGCAGTCTTTTAACATCATTCCATGTTTTAGGCAGCATGTACAGCATAAGTTGGCAGCTGATTCCCATTCTTTCCACCCTCTTATTGACTGACAATCTATTTTTGGCACAATGTTGAGCCACCAGATCTGCATATCTGTTGCCGACTACCACCCAGTCATCTCCTGACTGATGTGCGGCACATTTCACCACAGCCAATTCTTTTGGTGATTGTATTGCTTCTAGCAATTCCTTTACAAATTATCCATTTTTAATGGGGATCCTGAAGAAGTCAGGAAATCCCTCTGCATCCATAGTTGGCCAAAATCATGCACAACCCCGTAACCATATTGGCTGTCTGTAAATATAGTTACTTTTTGATTCCTCACAATTTTGCAGGCTTTTATCAACGCAATCAATTCAGCTATTTGTGCAGATTTGACTCCTGGTAAATAAGATGCTTCAACTATTCCAGTTAATTCACATACCGCATAGGCAGCAGTTAGTTTACCGTCTTCATGTCTTTGACATGAACCATCAACAAATAGCTCCCTGTCTGGCTTTTTAAGAGGCTGTTCCTCAATATCTGGGCGTGGTTTTGTGCATAATTCCGTAATCTGTAAACAATCATGTTCATCTTCTTCATCATCTTTAATTTTCTCATGATATGGGTCTGGTAGTAAGGTTGCTGGATTTATTATATTACACCTTACCATGGTCACATTTTCAGCACCCATTATGATTCTTTCGTATTTAGTCAGCCGACTAGGAGTAAGATGCTGAGTTCGTGTTCTTGTCAACAGAATCACAACCGCATGTGGAACATACACCTTTACAGGATGTCCCATCACAATTGACTCACTTTGTTCAATGCTCAAACAAGTAGCCGCCACTGCTTTTAAGCATCCTGGCAACGCGGCTGCTACTGGGTCCAATGTAGCAGAAAAATATGCTATAGGACGTCTGTCTAATCCGTGTCTTTGAGTTAGGACAGAAAGTGCACAATTTTCTCTTTCATGACAGAATAATGCAAATTCTCTTTTATAATCAGGCATGCCTAAGGCAGGTGCTGAACATAGGGCATTTCTCAATTTTACAAAAGCTCCTACACTTTCATCATCCCATTCAACAGGATCCTTTGCTTTCTTTTTCGTCATGTTAATTAAAGATTTCGCTAGTAGGGAAAATCCTGGTATCCATTGCCTACAGTAACCTACTATTCCTAGGAACATTCTTACTTGTCTTTGGGTTACAGGCATTTGCATTTTCTTAATTAATTTTACTCTTTCAGAGGTTACTCTTCTTTTTCCCCTCTCAATTTGGTGTCCAAGATACTTAACAGCTGTTGTACAAAACTGCAACTTTTCAGGTGAGACTTTATGCCCTTCTTCTGCCAAAAGATTTAATAATGCTATGGAATCAACAACACAGTCCTCTCTGGTGTTCGATGCCACCAATAAGTCGTCGATGTATTGCACTAGGACTGAACTTCCTGGCATCATTAGTTTCTCAAGGCACTTTTTCAATATTTGATTGAAAATGGAAGGACTTTCTGTGTACCCCTGAGGAACACGATTCCATACATAGACCTTGTTCTCAAATTTAAATGAAAAAAGATATTGGCTGTCTGGATGCAATGGTATTGAAAAGAACGCTTGACACAAATCAATTACTGTGAACCATCCTGCACTCCACGGAATCTGGTATAGGATTACTGCAGGATTTGGTACTATGGGACAACATGGTTCTACAATCTTATTTATTTTCCTCAGGTCCTGAACAATCCTATATTTTCCACTAGGTTTCTTTAATCCCATTATTGGTGAATTACATGGGCTACTCATTACTTCTTTTAGTATGTTTTGTTCAACCATTCGATCGATTTCTTCAATGACTCCTGCTTTTACTTCTGCACTCATTCTGTATTGTCTGGTATTTGGGAAAATTGCACCTTCCTTTACAGTAATTTTAACCGGGTCTATTTTAGCCATAAGTCCTACTTCTTTTCCTGTGAAATCCCAAACTATGGGGTTTACACTGTCTTTTAATTCTTCTGGCAACTCGTCTTTTGTTATTAATGAAAACATCTCATCTACTTCTGTACCCTGTTTTGCAATCATAATTTTATATACATGGTCTTCATCTGGTGTCTGAACTGCCACACCATCCGGTGTGCAGAAAATTGTACAATTCATCTTGCACAACAAATCCCTACCTAATAAGTTTACTGGACTAGAATCACACACTACAAATTGATGCATTTCTCTGAAATTTCCGATTTTAACTTCCATGGGTTCGGTAAGAGGTGTTCTAATCCGCTGATTAGCTACCCCCACTACTTGGATATTTTCACCAGAGAGAGGAAGGTCAGGAATGTCTGCTGTTCTTACAGTAGACCTGGTAGCACCAGTGTCCAAAAGGAAAGTAATATCATTACCTTTCACATTTCCTTCAACATATGGACCTGACTGGTCTACCGGTAGGGATGCGCCAAGTACGCACTCCTTCTCCCCCTCTCCTAGGCACCGTCATGAACTGTTTTGACAGAAATCGTCCTGAAAAAGAAACTGTGATGTTATATAATCATTCTTACCACTTCCTCCTTGATATCCGATATCTGTACCATGCTTTGCTCTGCTTACATTACCCTGAATAGGTGCAGGTGGCAACTGACTCTGAGGATTTACACCCTGCTGTGAGTCATTCTGCGTCTGTGGATTTAAATTTTGATTTGGACCATTATTATTCCGAATCTTTTTACATTCATCCTTCCAATGCCCCAATTTTCCGCATCCATGACAAGGAAATTTCTTTTTAGCTTCTTCTCTACTCATTCGTCCTCTAAATTTTCCACCATTCCCAGTATCACCATTCGTTCCAGAATCTTTTCCTGGATTTTCACTTGGATTTTCCAAATTAATTCCCTGTTTCTCAGCCATTTTCACCTGAGCCCACATCACTTTTTCCTGCAATTTCTTGTGTCTATCCACAATATTTTGCATACTTCAAAATCTCATCAATGGGCTTTCCCTGCCAACACAGCATGTGTTGTTTAATCATCTGACAAATCTCTGGCTTCAAACCGTAAACAAATAGATACACAAACTGACTCATGTTCTTGTCTCCAATGTCCTCAAATCCACTATACTGTTTAAATACCTGCAATAAACGCTCATAGTAGGAATGCACCGATTCATTAGCTTCTTGGGTAGTTCGATCTATTTTTACCCAATCTGTTTCTTTCGGTGGTATTTTCCCTTTCAGATAAGTTATCACCTGCTGATACTTTTTCATCACATCATTTCACGGGGCACCTGTTTTCGGATCTCTAGGATATTTGTCACTAGGCCAATAAACTGTAATTTTACAATCTGTCCACAAATCAGCAGGTACCACTATATCAAACAGACCATCTAAATCCTTCAACAATACCTTTGACACCTTCACAAACCTGTCAACCTGCTTGTACCATTCAATTGGTTTTTCTCTCAACTTTGGAAAATCATTCGTAAATGACAAAATATCCTGTCTGCTCCATGGGACATGTACATATCCTCCTCCCGCAACTTCTCGCATTGGATACATTTGATCTGCTTTCCCTGTTTCCTTCATCACATATTCTGATGCTGTTCGACTTGTTCGTGCTTCTTCCTTTTTCTTGGCCCACCTAGTTCTCCATTTATCTAGGTCTCCCCATTTTTGCAAAACTAACATTAATTCTCTTATTTGCAATCTTCTTCCAGAGGCATTCATATTTTCTAAATCTTTGTCTGAAAATTCTGCTCTATAGGGTTTCTGTAGTACTTTTGATCTCCCTATTTCTATTCCCATCTGTAGTGCTAAATTGGATAATTTTTCATGGAATATCCTTACATTTCTGGTGATACTCCTGCACAGGAACAATAATTCTTCATCATCGTAGGTATTTAAGCGTTCTAGTCCTACATTTCCTGCTATTATTTCTTCTAATTCGACTTTCAATTTATGAATGTCTTGTTAGAAATGGGATCTCTGGTTGGCTAAGGCTTGCGCCAAAGCCAGGCTGAGACCACCACTCTAGTCAGGGCGAGGGAGTTACACGCCGACGATAACCCCTGCTCACCCCCTTGGTAGCTTGGCACGAGCAGTCAGGCTTATCCCGGAGGCAATGTGTAAAGCGTTTGCGCAACACACTCACCCAGCAGCAACACACTAGGCACACCACAAAAGGAACTCCACACAAGGTTATATATAAAAATAGCCTTTGTATTGTCATAAACACATTAGAACCATAATCACATAATATACAGTGTGCCAACTGGCACTAGGCAATATTCACAGGGGACTATTTACACACAACAGGGCCAATGGGGCCACTGTCATAACCATCACAAATCACCAATTGTAAATGTAGCACAAATAATAAATGTAGCGCACAACCAGTAACTACTGGTACAGTTAGGAACTAAGCATGAGAACCTGCAATGTAAAACATAGGATACATAAATCACCTTAGGCATAAAACTACATTAGGCCCAAACCTCATTAGCATAAACACGTTACGCCATAGGCATTACAGTAGGCATAAAACACATTATGCATAAACATCAGCAGTACACGCATCAGGGGCAAACATCACCTTCCCCTAGGGCCTTGCGCCCTTCTGGTACATTCAGGTACCCAAATAATCCCCAGGCCAACTGGCCTCTCTCAGGGCTCCAATGCCCTCTGTCCAACAGTGTCAGGGCTGGCTGCGCATGCAACGCAAGCAAAGTGTGCATATGCACAACCTAAACGTGGCAGCTGCCGCTAATTGCGGTGCAGCTGTGAAGATAACTGTGGGCGCTGGCACTCACGGTGCCCTCTGGGTCCCCACTGGGACTTTACCAACAAATATGCCCAATTGTTGCAGTTGCCCGCTATGGCGGCGCAACTGAAATAAATAAATCAGGCACTGGCACCACTGTGCCACCTGAGCCCCTCTCTGGGACTCTCTAACAATGAAAGTGCCCCAACGTTGCAGCTGCCCGCTACTTGCGGTGCAGCTGTGGAAGTGAGCCCTGGCACTCCTGTGCCCTGAGTCCCCCACTGGGACTCTTCCTCGAAATTGCCCCAAGTCCCACTCCGGGACTTCTCAATATCAACTTGCCCCCAATCAAAATTAGCACTGGCTCTCACTGTGCCTTTGGAGCCCCGATCGCCGGGCTCCTCCCTGGGCCGTCAATCGGCACCAACAACGAGTTGAGGGAAGCCCCCACTCACCAGGGCTGCAGTGGACTCCGCTGGTCTCCGGGTGAAGGCAGGACTCTAGGCACCGGCAGCGTACCTCACCAGACCCCGCTCACGGGACTTCTATCTTCAGGCTGTCACCAGCGAGCCCGCCTCTCTCCTCCATCAGACGCGGGTTGGAGCTCACCAGGCTCCGACGCTTGGTGCAACACGCGGTGCTCCCTCCGGTGCACGGTGGCCCCGCCTTCCTCAGCTCAGCTTCCTCTCGACCGCGCTGCGACTGGCCGGCCGTCAGGATCCTTTCCCTGGCCCCGCCCACAGTCAGGCGTCTCTTGCCTGGCTTCCGGGTCGGGCCGATCCTCGGCTGCTGCGTCTCCCTTCCTTTGGCGGTGCGATGAGGGGTGGGCACCCGTAACAAGACACCCAAATGCGGGGTAGGCACCCGCCCTTTTTAAATAATCATGAAGCGGGGTGGGCTCCCGCCTCATTAGCAGCACGGGGGAATCCCTACGCCGGGGATTCCCTCTTCCACGATGGGCAGCTCAGCGCTGCGAAGCCCCAGCACTCTCCCCGTCCTCGGAGAGATAGATAGCGCTCACGAGGCGCTAGGAGGCTACAAAAGTCCTTAAAAAGGCAGAAATAAAGAATCCTTGGTGCTGGGTAGACCACAGCGCAGCCAGGCAGGCCAGCACGCAGGGACCCCCAGGAAACAGCAGCTGGGTCCCGCGGCGGTTCCTCCTTGCAGAGTGTCCCCTGCAAGTCAGCACAACAGAACATTTTCATGGGGTCACAGCCCCTTCTTTTATACATATATCCCCCTTTGTCACACAGCACAGGGCTGGGGAAAAACCAGATGCAACTGGTTTGGGGGAGCTTTGGAGCACTTTGTTGTGCTCAGCTCCTCTCCTCTTTGTCAGGTGGGGGCTAGGTGCTCAGACGCACCACAGAGGGCGGAGCCAGCATTGTGGAGGGAAGGCACAGCCCTATTCAGGTCCCAGGTGCAACTCCTCCCTCCCATCTACATGCAGATCTCCCTATTCACCACTGGGCAGACTCATCTTGGCTCCTGGAGCCAAGCACACCACCCAGCCCCTGTCAATCACAAGCCAGACATGCACTCCACATCAGGCAGGCAGACACACAGCACACAGAAATGCCAACTTCTAAAAGTGGCACTTCTCCACTAGTCACAATAAATCTGCGCACACCATTGCGCAGCATTTATTCTCACGAGTTCGCACATACTAAACTCGCCCCTGCACTCCTCTCACACCAGGAATTACCATGGACACACATATCCCCCATGCATTCCTATGGGAGGGCAGGACAATCTCACCACACGCACTCAGAGTGCGCACGCACTTTACACTGGGAAACAGTGCTAAAGTGCGCAGAGGCCAAAAACTACTAAGATCAGGTCATATTAACAGGCAAAAAGTTCAGGGGTGAACCTGCCAAAAGGGCCAAGTCCAACACAACCCCCTTCCAGCCAAAACGCAGGGCAGACCAATCACCACCGTGATGGGCTTCCCTGCTTGGGGCGATAGAACACGGACGCGGGCCCGCAACTGCAGGGACACCCTCCGGTTCTACGCCACGGTGAACCCATGTGGTTCCTTCTGAAAAAGCTGTCTGGACCAACTGGGCTACCCCACTGGTACTCCCTAGCTGTCCGCGGCCAGGACCAGGCCCTAGGCCATCCAGATGCCACTGGTCCTTGCCCATCCACAGAGTGGGGGGTAGTAACCCCTGGCACATAGTAGCCATTCTCCACTCTTCCCCTCATCAGGGCAGGTCTAGACTGCCACTCATCCTCCAGCCCAGGGTCCGCACCCTCAGGCTGACCAGAAGTCACGGGTGAGGCTCTCCTCCCCCTACCTCTCCTTCTAGGATTCCGCCCTCTCCTCCTTGGAGAAGCACCCTCAGAACACAACTCTCCCACCAGTTCAGGACCTCTCTCCCACAACTGGTCTCCCAACCTAGGGTCTAACCCTTCAGGTTGCACCGGGGTCAGAGGCGAGGACTCCCTCCCTCTGCACCCCCTTCCAGAGTTCTGCACCCTCCCAACTGGAGCGGTACCCCTGGAAGATGAACCGGTCAGGACACTGGTTACAGACGTCCTTCCCTCCAGGTCAGGCAGATCCTGAACCTGGCCTCCCAACCTTGGGTCTAAACCCTTTGGCTGAGTACTTGCCTGGCACTCCAGGACTTCTGGGGACTCACACAGTAGCCCCCTGAGGGTAACACATGACTCATGTGTTGTGTGACAGTCTGCGTGGCGCAGACCTCCCGACCCCTGTCCATCTGACAGTGCGCAGAGATCCCCCACGACAGAAGTGGTGTCACCATGGTCACTTCTAGGAGACTCAGCCCTTCTGGCTGGTCCCTGACCCACTGGCTCTTCCACTGGGGAACACAGCCCCATGTCACCCCTCTCTCTGGACTTCTGTTCCCTCCCAACTGGAGCGGCACTGCCAGACACCAGAACCACTGGAGCTCTATTTACAGATGCTCCAGGTTCTCCTGACACTAGGAGATCCTCCTCAAATGGACTAACAGGACAGCCTAGGCTCCCAACCTGGTGTTCCCTGAAGAAACCATCCAGGTTCTGAGACTGGGTTTCGGGTACCTGGGGACACTCAGTCCCACACTCACTCCTACTCCACTGAGACAGGACGTGAGCCCCTACACCCCTCCCACTACACTGGGACCTAGCTGGGCTATTCTGAACCTCTTCCCCAATACAGGACTGGAAGATACCTGAGCCACTACTTTTGGGATCACTCCCCAATGCCTCTTCAGAACCTCGGGCACTTTCCCAGAGGTCTGCTTCCCATGCAAGATCCCATGGATCAGGGTGCCCACACTCCAACAGGTGTTGGCGCAACCCTGGAAAACAACAACTGAGCAGGTGCTCTTTAATAACCAGATTGAACAGTCCTTCAAAATCCTGTTCCGTGGTACACTTTACCCAGTCACTCAGTGCATCATTACAGTCATCCACAAACCTCCCCCAAGACTGGTGAGACAGTTTCCTACTGCCCCTGAACTTCAACCTGTACTCCTCTTCCTGGGAGCCAAGTACCATATTCTGGGAACTGGGAATGGGACTTCCTGCACTGGACTCTATATTGCTGCCACCACTGGATCCCACCCTCACTGGTGAATCCAGACAATTGAAACTACTCTCAGGGGATAACCTACCCTCCAGAGCTAATTTCTCCCTGGCGAAGGCTCTCTCAGCCTCCGCCATCCTCTCCTGCGCTAAGACCCTCTCGGTCTCTAGCTTTTCTCCTCCACACTCAGCTGCGCTATCTCCTTGGTATGCTCTAACCTGAGCTTCTCCAAAGCCAGCTGATGCTCCCTTTCTTCCCTCCTATCCACCCACTCCTCTGGGGACAGGGAAAGGGATGGGGCACTGCCCCCGACACTGGACCCAGCAAGGGACTCCCTATCCATGGGGTCCTCACTATCTACTGGCGTCCCTGTCCTGTCACTTTCTTCCTCCTCTTCAGACTCCTCAGGGCCCCCCTCAGACCCACCACCCTCTTGGCGTGCGGCCAGGGCCCTCTTCTCCTCATTGCGCTCACGTTCCCATTCATCCTTTTGCCATTGGATCAGGTTCTCCCTAAGTTTTGACTGGGTGTCTGACCCACACACTGCTATGTCTCTCTCCTTACAGAAATCCACCAACTCCCACATGCTGTATCTAAACAGACCACAAAAATTAAAAGCAGACTCCATTTTGGCAGGACGCTCAGGGACACGTGCAACACAGGAGACCTAGGTTTCTGAGCTGAAGCAAGAGTACACAATTTACAAATGACACTTTTTAGGAGAAGAATAAAATAACTAAAACTCAGAAACAATAATCCCCAAACACGTGATTTTCTAAATGCAGAGTTTGTAGTGCAACCAGTTGTCGCTGTGGTACTGCGCAAACGCAAGTCCTATCCTCACCGCTGACAACCAATGTTAGAAATGGTATCTCTGGTTGGCTAAGGCTTGCGCCAAAGCCAGGCAGAGACCACCACTCTAGTCAGGGCGAGGGAGTTACATGCCGACGATAACCCCTGCTCACCCCCTTGGTAGCTTGGCACGAGCAGTCAGGCTTATCCCGGAGGCAATGTGTAAAGCGTTTGCGCAACACACTCACCCAGCAGCAACACACTAGGCACACCACAAAAGGAACTCCACGCAAGGTTATATATAAAAATAGCCTTTGTATTGTCATAAACACATTAGAACCATAATCACATAATATACAGTGTGCCAACTGGCACTAGGCAATATTCACAGGGGACTATTTACACACGACAGGGCCAATGGGGCCACTGTCATAACCATCACAAATCACTAATTGTAAATGTAGCACAAATAATAAATGTAGCGCACAACCAGTAACTACTGGTACAGTTAGGAACTAAGCATGAGAACCTGCAATGTAAAACATAGGATACATAAATCACCTTAGGCATAAAACTACATTAGGCCCAAACCTCATTAGCATAAACACGTTACGCCATAGGCATTACAGTAGGCATAAAACACATTATGCATAAACATCAGCAGTACACGCATCAGGGGCAAACATCACCTTCCCCTAGGGCCTTGCGCCCTTCTGGTACATACAGGTACCCAAATAATCCCCAGGCCAACTGGCCTCTCACAGGGCTCCGATGCCCTCTGTCCAACAGTGTCAGGGCTGGCTGCGCATGCAGCGCAAGCAAAGTGTGCAGATGCACAACCTAAACGTGGCAGCTGCCGCTAATTGCGGTGCAGCTGTGAAGATAACTGTGGGCACTGGCACTCACGGTGCCCTCTGGGTCCCCACTGGGACTTTACCAACAAATATGCCCAATTGTTGCAGTTGTCCGCTATGGCGGCGCAACTGAAATAAATAAATCAGGCACTGGCACCACTGTGCCACCTGAGCCCCTCTCTGGGACTCTCTAACAATAAAAGTGCCCCAACGTTGCAGCTGCCCGCTACTTGCGGTGCAGCTGTGGAAGTGAGCCCTGGCACTCCTGTGCCCTGAGTCCCCCACTGCCAAGTCCAACATGTCTATTATTTTCGGAGGTGTGCACTGTTTAACTGACCCTTGTACCCATTTTTTAAATCTTCAGGTGTTACTATGGTGGCACTTTTTGCTCCCGATGAAGTTATTAAACTTACATCTTTTGAACATCCAGGTACATCTTTTCTGGGAGTGCTATTTACAGTACCTCGAATAGGCAAGTCCATGAGTGATATTGTGGATTCACAGTCACTAAATTGATCCTCAATTATAACTGGAGCTTCAGGTTTGGAATTATTCACAGGAGTAGGTGCAAGTATCGGTGGAGGACAGCTTCCCGGAGTACCATATAATGGAACTACTGGACCAATTGTTACTGGTATGGTCAACGAATCAGGGTGTACTTTTATCTGAGCTATTTTCTGTTCTGTTCTGGTCTTTTCTAGGGCTTCTTTTTCTTTGTCATGAAGTATTCTACTAGGGGTGAATTCATGCATTACCTGTGGCACTAATGGAGTTTTTATCTGTGGTGCACTTGGGGTGCATCCACTTGCCCCTTCCTGATATGGTGGAGGGTTTCTTAACATTTCCTCCATAAATTCGTCTTCAGAGTCATCATTTCTCATTAAATGTTTTGTCTTTTCTGTGCATTTACTTCCAAATTTCTCTTCTGCTGTCAACAATGGATATAATCCTTCTGTAATCATTGCCCTTCTCCATTGTTTCATCTGACCGTTCCTAGACTCATGTAGGTATCTGGGGAAAAATCCTGGATAACCCCTATTACTCCTAGATCGGTCCCGCTCAAATGCCTCGGTTTCCCATTCCTCTAGAGCTTCGTACTGAGTTAATCTAGGTCTGGGTTCTAAGTCATTCATCCTCAATCTCAAGTTGCGCAGAATTCGCCCATTGAACGTGCCATTCTCAGGAAACGCTAGTATTCCATCATTTTTGGTATATTCTATCCAATTTTCCATCCATACACAAGTATGATAACCTCTCTCCATCATCATGAATGAAGTGGGCGTTTTAGCTGGTGGAATAATAATTCCTTCTCTAGTTTTGATTGGTGTGTCCTTTTTAAAATAATTCTTGATCTTTTGTAAAAATGGCATTTTTCTCCTTTCTCCGTACATCTTGGGTAAGTACCGATGTATAAATTTATATTCTGCAAAGCCTAAATATCTCCTTTCCTGACGAATTCCTGTTAAAGTCGGATCGCGTTTTAACATGCAATCCTTATCCACTAAGAATTTCGCTTCTATAATTTTGACCAATCAAATGTCTGCTATCTTTTATTTCCGAGCCAATCCTTGCGCAGCCTTTTGGTGACGTTTGTCTGTCAACCCCTCCTTTACAATCTGCTCTTTCCTGTCCTTGCTGGTTCAACCAATCCCAGCGCGGCACCTGTGACGTCAGTACTACTCCTGACTACTGACCCCTCCTTTACAAGGGTCTTTCCACACCCGCTGATTCAACCAATCCCAGCGCGGCGTTTTGTGACGTCAGCTCCCTCTCCGGCAACTGACCCTCCCTTTACAAAAATTTACGCAAACTTATTTTCTCTACAATTTTAATTTCAGTAACAACATAAAACATTCGCTATCGTGCCAGTTTCTTCTAAATTCGAAAAGATAGTTTTCTCTCACACTTTAGTAAAACCTTTCCGTTTACTAACATATACTACGAGTAAAACCCTTCCGTTTACTCTTCACACAAGCTCCAGAAGTACCTGTTACTTCTTCAATGTTACCCTTTCTAGGTGATATAACATCAAATTTTCACCAGCGTACTCTTTTGCTATTACTCACATGCATAGAGTCCCTAACGAGTACTGAAAGTCCTGCTTAACTTTTCAGTACTAATTCTGCCTGGCAGATAACCTCACTGCAGTATGGCTTCCACTTACCATCCGCTATTCTTTTTAGTTCATAAAAATAAAATTCTCATTACCCAACTAACAAAGAGTAACCATCCTCTGATTACCAGAAAACTGATCCAGCGCGATATTAGCAAACAGCATTCATACACAAAACACTCACTTGGGCCCAAACATTCATACTACGCTAATACTTACGCTGGGTTTTATCAGTTGTTACTCTTTATCAAAATCCCTGCTACCAATTACCTTCTGAATGAAGAGTAATGACTTACCAATGAATCCTTTGCTAATTGGGAAATTTAAAATGAGTGACATTCATTATAGTACATAATCCTGAAATAACCACTGAGTCAGGAAGTTTTAAAATGTTTATCTAAAGATTTAGCAGAGTAAATTACAGAAACCACGTGGTACTTAATCGAAATACCCAAGATGAAGCATAGAATAATTATTGCTAATAAATGACGGTGTTTAAGGAAAAGGAGAGAATAGAGACAGCAGCGCAACTAAAGGTTGCATTATATTTACCTAAGTGCGAGAACCAAACCCCTTGGCCAAGGAGTTGGAAAGAATAGGACCCAGGAAGGATGAAGAGCAAAGACTTCCTCCAGGATCAGGACAGGACCGGTGACCTCTCTACAACGACGCCTGCGTCATTCCCCTCTCTGATACTCGAATTCTCCTCGATTCTCCCTTCTAATGGACTCCGCCTCCCCCTCCTCAGGACCTCTTCTGGACAGGGATTCGGTCTGCAATCGATCAGCTTGGCAGTCTGGAGCTAAGAGCGCTAGTCTTCTGTGCGCACTCTGCGGTCTCAGCTAGAAGCTAAACTAATTAGCTAATTCTATATCTATTATACCCCTCTACGCCCATGTACCTCCCCTTAATGTTGCTAAAATATGGGGCCACTACTTCTGATTGGACAGGGACAGGGGGTGGATTCTCGTACCATATTGATTTGGCTTAAATTGTAAAGCCTATTGTCTCTAAATTCCCACCCATTCAATTTAATACATTTGCTTTATTTCCCACCCGTCTCACGACAAATTTTATACATTCTTCTTTTACAAAGTATCAATGTGTAACAGGAAAGGCAAAGTACAGCATCTTCGGCCATTAGGTCGTGGCCTTGGACGACGTCCAGGTTGACTTCATTTGGCAGGCACACAGGACACATGCGCAGAACCATTTGCCTCTCGAGTTTCAGGTCACCAACCCAGGCCCAAGTTTACGAACTAATAAAAGTCAAAGAAGAAAATATTAAAATCACAAATAAAATGTTTCACTGTATGCCCACATTTTCTACTTTATTCCCATTTAATTATAATACTGTCCCTCATTAGTAGCGTTAAGAAAACGACAATTTAATAATGACATGAGAGCAAGCTGAAGCATGTGAAAATATCAAGCAGCCATTTTAATACACACTGCGCAGAAGCAGAAATTTCCCACCAAGCAAAGAGAGACGTCACAACACGTGATATGGTTGAGACATGCGCAGAAAGTTTCCCACGCTTTAGCGGCCATTTTAGATTACATACAAGCGTTATTCATTAGTAAAACACATAGGCAAGCATCCTTCCCTTTCGTGTAGTGTATGCAAAGGTTAGTATAAACAATACAAGTTTAATAAATTAATACTATGAGGAGGATTGTATACAAGCAAGTTTCGTTTATGAAACCTTGCTCCATCAATATGATCAGGTTGAGGGAAATGTCGTAGGGTAAAGGCAGGGAGTAGAGACACTGGCGTTTTAGACACATGCATGCGGAGGAGAGGATAAGGGTAAAGAAAAACAATATTCTTCAGGGGAACGAGAGATGGAACTAGCACAAGTACAGACTTAGGAGTGAAGACTGTAAAACATACTGCACAGACTTTTTTTTCCACATTAAGGCCATACACAAGAGTGGATTTCATATCCCGGGAATGTTGTTTATTTGTAAAAATATTTGTGGACAAAATTGTTCAGAGCATGTTTCCTTAAGCATGTTTTGTTTCTTCAGAATCACATACAGCCATGTTCAAAATGCCAAGCATTACGATTTTTTTCAGTGTTAGATCTTTTATAGATCTACATGCTTTATGGAATCTTTCCTGAAATCTGTCTGGAAATCCTCTGTAAAATGTGGTTGCACACTTTTTAAAGCATAATGTCCAAGGACTTCTTTCCTCCCAGCTGCATTTGCCCTTTTGCTCCAACCTTAACTATATCAATTGAGTATTTACTGTACTTCATTCTGAGTGATTCGTCTGTGGAGCTCTTGCACCAATCAACAGGTTTACAGAAACAGTATTTTCTGTTTTTTCTGGGTGTATAGTTTTGTGTCAGAGCATTCTCTACCAAGCAATGGACCATGGGCCATATGTATCAAGCCTTTTTCCCGTTTGCAAACGGGCAGATTCTCAGAATCTGCCCGTTTGCGAATGGGAAAAAAGCCTTTTGAGATTTATCATCCCAAAAGGCCATCTCAAAATAGAGAATCTCAAAATTTGCGATTCTCTATTTTGCGAATGCAATTAAGGAATTGCAAATTGCGATTCCTTAAATGCAATTCTGGAAGCACCAGAAATTTGCTATTTGGCCTTAGGAATTGCAAATTACCACCAACTTCAAGTTGGTGGTAATTTGCATTTTCTTTAAAAAAGCACTTTTTGATTTTTTAAAAGTGCCATATGTCGCACATACACGCAAAATGTGCACACATGCATATTTCAGGGGTGCAACAGGGTGTCCTTTTGGTACCCTTGCAACTTTGAAATTGCATTCTCAATTTGCGAATCTCTAATTGGTAATCGCAAATTGAGAATGTCTTCCCATTCATTCCTATGGGCCTCCTAGCCCATAGGAATGAATGGGAAGGCATTCCTTATTTGCGAATCTCAATTTGCGATTCGCAAATAAGGAATATGTAGGATTCGCAAAATTTTTAGCAAATCCTACATACATTGCATTTTGCGATTCTCTAATTGCGATTCGCTAAAAATCGCAATTTGAGAATCGCAAAACTCTTTTTTGATACATATGGCCCAAAATGTACAAAACCCTTTTGCGCAGCGAACCCTGGGCCACATGTACAAAAATCTCGATTTGTGATTTCCTGATTGCGATTCTTACAGAATTGCCATTAGGAAATTGCACTTCCTGATGTTAGAAAACTTACATCTCTCAAATAGTGATTCCTAGTGGGTTGCAAATTGACGTACCTGAATATTAAAGAGGTAGGTTGCAGTTTGCGACCCATTACGAATGATAGGCATCACTGGGATGGTAGCCTGCTGGAGTCAGCAGACCACCATGCCTGTGATTGTATTTTAATAAAGAATTTTTTTTTTTTAAATGTAGTCCGCTTTCCTTAAAATAAAATAGGATGCGTTTAAAAAAAGACAATTAAATTGTGAAGTTCCATTTTTTAAGAGTAGGCAGTGGTGCGTGGAACCACTACCTGCTCTTAAAAAATATTTGTTTTCCACTCTCAAAGCAGAAGGAGTCCCATAGGAACCCCTTCCCATTTGTGAATGAGTTACCGCCTCCTTCAAAGAGTCAGTAAAGTATTAAGGGCCAGATGTACGACCATTGGCAATTGCGACTCGCAAATTGCGCCAAATTGCGAGTCACAATTGCCAATGTACAACAGTGTCTGAGACACTGTTTGCAATTCCCAATGGGGTCACAAATTGCATGCCTCATGCATATTCATGAGGCTGTCGCAATTTGCGACCCCATTGGGAATGGCTGGCACTCACAGGGATGGTGGCCAGCTGGGGTCAGCAGACCTCCATGTCTGGGACTGCTTTTAAATAAAGCAGTTTTTTTTTAAATGCAGCCCGTTTTCCTTACAGGAAAACGGGAAGCATTTAAAAAAAAAAAAAATTAAACGTTTTTGTTTCATTCTCCAAGGGCAGGTAGTGGTCCCAGGGAGCACTGCCTGCTCTGAAAAAATGTTTGCGCATCCATTCACAAAGGGGAAGGGGTCCCGGTGACCCCTTCCTGTTTGTGAATGGTTTACCACCCTCTTGAAGAGGGTGGTAAACTGCGAATGTTTGCGGTCGCAAAACATTCTTACATAGGGTACAGACTCGCTATTAGGAAAGGATGCCCTTGGAACGCCGCTTCCTAATAGCGAGTCGCTAACCCTATTTTGCGAGTCGCTATTTAATTAGCGACTCGCAAAATAGGGTTAGTACATGGGCCATAGGTTTTTTGCATGCGCAAACGGGTCTATAACCCATTTGCGCATGCAAAAATCCGTCGTACATCTGGCCCTAAATATTTTGCGATCGGAATTTGGTTGCAAAACATTAATAATCCCTATTCAGATTCGGTATATGAAGGGGATGCCCAAAACCCACCCCTTCCAAATGCTGAATCACAAACTGTGATTTGATAAGGTGTTACCGAATCACAATTTGTGATTTGAACATATGTCAAAGCATTTTTGTGGTTGGAAACAGCCCGATCGCACCGTTTCTGACTGCAAAAATGCTTTGTACATATGACCCTCTGTGATTTGCAAAATCACAGGTTTTGCGGCTGTGTAAAGACGTTTCAAAATGGTCAAAAGTAGCAGGGGGTTGAAAAAGGCATAGCCCTAGTTGCTATTCTAAAAGAGATGTACCAAGGATTTGTGACTGCAACTGTGGTTGAAAACCATTGATAAAACAGCCCTGAGCTTGGATGGTAACTGATTCAGAATCATTTGAGAGCTTTAGGAATCATGTTGACGACTCCACGTGGATAGTGTGCAGTGGTCTGGGAGACACAGCTGCCAGTTCTCCTCGCAGTCTTCCCTAATGGGAAATCATTTTGAAATGTATTTTTTTACATTTTGAAGAACAACTGTATTGATGTTGGTTCTCTGCGCATTGCAGGCCTTCATCACAGAGATTATATATACGTTATAGTTAGGCTGATATTTCACTCGTACAAAACCAAAGAAATTCAGCAGTTATGGTTAGCTGAGCTAACTATAACTTGCGCCCCCTCAATGCACTGTTTATGACCTCACATATTACATCACTGATGACATGGTCAATGACATCTCAAATGACATCACTGATGACATCATCCGGTGACTGAGTGTTTCTAAAAAGTTTATGAGTGTTAAATATATATACACCAAAGTGTATTGATGAATCAGTGGGAGTATGAGTGGCTGTATGGATGATTTAGTGTGTGCGTGACTGACTTTATAAATGAGTGATTATACATGTCTCAGTGAATGTATGGGTGAGTGACTAATTTGTGTGAATGTCTGTATCAGTCTGTCAGTTGGTGTGTAAGTGGATGCATGGGTTGGTGAGTAGGTACATGAGTGGCTGTATGGGCTATTGATTGGTTTTCTGAGTACCTGTATTGATGTATGAGTGTCTGTGTTAGTAGGTGAGGGGGTGTGTGATGCCCTGCATGAATGAGTGAGTAGGTGAATCAGTGGCTATATGGATTTGTGAGTTCATCTGAGAGAGGCTGTATGGGTGAGAGAGTGCATATCCCTGTGTCGGTGAGTGAATGGATGTGTCAGTGGTATATGGGTGAATAACTGCATATGTGAAAGGCAGTATAGGTGAGTGCTGGAGTATAAGTGACTATATGTGCGAGTGAGTGATTGTGAGAATGGCTGTATTGGTGAGTGTGTGCTTGTGTCAGTGACTGTATCGGTGAGTAAGTATGTCTTAGTACCTGTATGAATAAGTGAGTTGGTGTGTGTATAACTGAATAGGTGAGTAAGTGGCTGTGTGATTGACTCTATGGGTGAGTGACTAGGTGTGTGAGTAGCTCTATGTGTGACAGAGTGTGTGAGTGGCTGTGTGGCTGTATGAGTAGATATATCAGTGGCTTTTGTTAGTGAGTGAGTTGGTGTACGAGAGGCTGTATGGGTGACTGAGTGGATGTGTGTGTAGACCTATGAATCCGTGAGTGGTATGTAAGTACTGGTATAGGTGTGTCAGTGGTTTTGAGAATGCTAGTGTGAAAGTTGGAGTGGGTGTATGAAAGGTTAGAATCTGTGGATGATGTCATCAGTGATGTCATCAGTGATGTCATTTGAGATGTAATCAGTGATGCCATCAGTGATGTCACTGACCATGTCATGTGTGATGCAACATGTAAGGTCATAAGCAGTGCATTGCAGGGGCGCAAGTTATAGTTAGCTCAGCTAACTATAACTGCTGATTTTCTCTGGTTTTGTACAAATGAAATATCAGCCAAACTATAACGTCCCTGTAACCTTTGTTTTTTTCAGTGAATATCTAAGCTTTTTTTAATCCTGTTTCCTAACTATAACTTACCTGTAACCTTTGATTTTTTCAGTGAATTTCCATGTTTTTTTAAGTAGCAATCGTCTTTGCAGAATGGTGTGGAAAGGGGATGGGGCCTCTGACCAGCTCACAGAAATCCCGCTGAGTAGGACTTATAGAAAGTACCAGGAGGGCTTCTTGGTCCTAAAGGACCTTTAGCATCCAAGACAACTTTATTCCTCAACCACTAGTGTGCCAGGAGACGTGTTTGCAGGGTGGTGCAGAAAGGAGGTGTGGCCTCAGAACACCTCTTAGCAAACTAACTGTGTGGAACATGCTGGAGGTGACAAGAGGGATATTTGGCCCCCAAACACCCTCAATAGCCAAGAGGACTTCATTCCCCAACTAGTACTGTACCAGAAGGCATGTTTGCAGAGTGATGCAGATAGAACGTTCTTGATGATTGCACAGGTAGTGCCTGTATGATTCTATGAGTGCCATTGCCAAGGACAGACTGTGAATGCCGGGTGTTTTTAACAAAGTGTAAAACACATATATAGACATATTTTACATAAGGTTTCAGTGTAGCTATTTAGTAAGATACTAATTTAACTTTTTCTTTTGTAGTCATTTGTCGAAATAACTAAATCAAAAATGCATTTTCCTTCTTCACAGCAACACCAGAGGTCGCAATGACATCAGTAGTCACGAATACAAATGAAAAAGTGAATAACAGATATATAGACATATTTTACACAAAGTTTGAGTCTAGCTGTTTAGTAACATAATGGTTTAACTTTATTTTAACAACACATTTAACAAAAACAACAATTAAAAAAAATAGCTCATCATCTGAACTCACAAATACAACACAACTACCAAACACCCATCAAACTACCCATTGTTATCCAAACTCATGGGGAATTAAAAACTGTTGCCAAACTAGTGCAATGCACAATCTGAAAACATCACATGACCGGGAAAGTAAGGAATATCATTGGATAATATACTAATCAGGAAAATGAATAGGACGTATACACCCACTCCTCCTTCTTGAATCTTCTTTTCCAGAAGTTTATTGTGAGCAAGTGGTAGATAGCTGAAGACTTTTTTTGGACTCATGTGGGACGACATTCATGTTCTATCATCTTAAAACGTATCATAGAAAACGTCTCCAACTGCCGATCTAGCAGAAGGAAGCTGGAGGACCTTCTACAGCAGTGGCAGCAGCATCAATTCCCAGCCAGAAAGTCCCTTTAGAGGTACAGACTACTACAACAAATATGGCTCCAGAGTTTTTAAGAATGGCCACGTATTGCATGGACTGTACTTTTGTTATAACAGCTGGTGAGCAGTGTGTTACAGCTATTCGCAATGCTGCCAAAAATCATACATGGTAAATTTTTTCTTCTTTTATATTTTTTGCACATTTCGTAAGAAGAGTTCATAGTGAGCAGCAAGAAGGCAACGCAAAACTGAAGGACCCTCGACTTCAATAGCAGCACAACAACACCGAAGCAGAAAGTCCATTCAAAAGTCCAATCTCAACTTGAAGATTTGGCTCCACAGTTTTCCCCGATGGCATCATACTGCATGGTTTGTGGAATTGTAGGGAGTGCTGGAGGGCAGTCCATAACGGCCCTTCACAATGCTGCAAAGAATAATAAATGTTGATTTTTTAAATTTTTGGCCCTTCATAGTTTTTCTACATTAGCAGGCATTTTATTATCCTACAAAATGGGTGTCTAATATCTATATGTTGTTCATTTTATAATCTTCTAATGTCTTGTAACGCTACTTACATATAACATGCCGTATAGACAAGTCAAACCGTTCCTCTACAAATAAATGCACAGGTAACTTTTGCCAGTTATCATGATTTACTTTTTCCCTTTTTAAATATAAGTGAACAGTCTGTGTTTAAATCTTCCAGTAAGTACATCGACAACATATACAAACATACTCTGTTTTTTTACACAACACTGTCTTAAATTTTGTAATCTCTTCTTTAAAACGATCAACTGTAATATATGTGTCTTAATCTGCAACTCCTCCTCTTATCAACTCTTCATTTTCCGTAGAATCCTGCTCAGGTCCAAAGAAATGAAACTGCACATCACCACAAACCTTTTATATGTCTTTTTGTGGCAAAACAATCCGTCCACAATCCTACGAGCTAGACTCAAAGCAGTAAGAGGGAGATACAACAAACACATAAAAAATGAAAAAACATCCTTCTTTTGCAATGCCCTGGACAAAGCAAAGAACAGACCCAAGGAACTATTCAGCCTCATCAAGCAACAAACCTCCAAACCCCCTATGACACAAGTTATAGCCTCCAAAGACCTATGTGACAACTTTGCCAATTTCTTCAATGACAAAAACTCCAAGATAGAACTCTCCTTGGTCGTACAGAAAAGCCCCCATGACACTAAATCGCCCACTGAGTCAGAAGATTTCACACCCACTTATTCAACTAACTTATGGAATTCTTTCAACCCCATCTCTGAAGCAGAGGTCATCAAAATGATCTCTAACACCAAACCCTCAGCACACGTCATGGATCCCTTACCTGCCCAACTGGCCAAAAAGCTCAAACTATGCCTAGCCCCGCACTTTACTAAGATTATAAACAGCTCCTTGAGCACTGGAGTCATGCCTGACTGTCTCAAAATCGGCCAAGTCACTGCTCTACTGAAAAAACCTGGCTCTGACACAAACGATCTGAACAACTTCAGACCCGTCTCTAACCTCCCTCTCCTAGCGAAAATTCTGCAAAGATGTGTTCTCCTCCAACTCACTCAACACCTAGACAGCACCAACCTTCTTGATCCTCATCAATCGGGGTTCAGAAAAGGATACAGTACAGAGTCAGCGATCCTAAATGTAATAGACGATATGCACAAATCTCTGGACAAAGGCCAATGCTGCCTACTCATACTCTTGGATCTATCGGCAGCCTTCGACACGGTTGACCACAAACTACTCTTCAAAGCACTTCAAGAAAGGGCGGGAGCAGAGGAGGTGGTCCTACAGTGGTTCACCTCTTTTCTACAGAACCGCACCCAAAGTATAAAAATCAAGAACTTCTAGTCTGACCCACTCCCTGTATGTAGGGGTGTCCCCCAAGGATCAGTACTCTCCCCACAACTTTTCAACATATATATGGAGCCCCTTACCTCCATACTAAAAAAAACCAACATTCCCTTCCACCTCTATGCAGACGATACCCAAGTTTACCTGGATACCTCCTCCATCGAAGACATCCAGAGACTGAACGCCACTCTACGAGAAGTCCAGCACTGGCTCTCACGCAACCACTTAAAACTAAATCAGGATAAGACAGAAATCCTCCTCATCTCCAACAAAGAGGAGAACCCCCAAATCACAGAATGGATAAAAGCCATTGAGGCTCTCAATCACAACCTCACCCTAGCTGATTCCGCAAAATTGTTGGGAATCACTCTGGACCCCAAACTAGACATGAACAAACACATCAAAAACACCGCAAAAAGCGCCTTCCTCAACCTTAAACTACTCAACAAAATAAAACCCTTCATCCCTCTTAGTGACCTCAAACAAGCTACACAATCCCTGGTACTGTCCAGACTGGACTACGGAATTGCAACCCTCACAGGAGCAGCAAAATCCCATCTAGCTCCACTCAGATCAACTCTGAACGCAGCAGCCAGAATGGTCACCGGAGTAAAGAAATATGATCACATCTCGCCTGCACTCAAAGAGCTAAAATGGCTCCCTGTCGAATATGCGTGCCAGCTTCAGAACCGCCTGCCTCATGCACAAAGTGTTGCACACAGGGAAACCCGCCTACCTGGCTGCTAAACTCCAGAAGGCCGGTCAGTCAAGAACCCTGAGGAGCACAAACACTCTACTACCCCCCGAAATCTCGCAGACAAAAAACCGCATCTCGATCTTTTGCAAGAAATGCGCCGAAGATATGGAACTCCCTTCCAGTCAAAATCAGGACTAACCCCTCCTTCATAAAATTCAAAAGGCAACTCAAGGACTTCCTCCTCAATTGATCTCCCCCAAATGGATAGCTACAAGCCAGTCGCCGAAGACAAACCATAGGAGCACACAGACACTTTGTCTTCAATGACCTCTACCTCACTCTCCGCATGACTACCTCCCGCCCCCCACTCACCGGTCGAACCCATCCGTGAGTCATTGGGTTCTCTACGACTACCTCAGCGGGGCGTCATATGTTCCCTGTACATTCTACCGCGATAACTGTCATATGGTACATTCTACTGCGATATCTTACTTTACGAGTGACACTTTTTTAATATACTAAATTGCTTAATGTGTCCTACGAGTGATTCTTGTTGTAAAGCGCTCCGATACCTTCGGGTCTGGTTAGCGCTATATAAAACTCATAATAAAAAAATAAATAAATATGTCTGCCACGCTACCATGCAAAAGTTCTCTATTCATTTCTCCTAATCATAGAGCAGGGTTCTCACATAATACAGCCACCTACCTAAAGTGCTCATTGCTGAGTGATATAACTTATTTTGTGTTTTAAACTTCGCCTTGTAAAGATACGTAGGGAGTTTCTTAATATATCAACGGATTACTGTCTAATACTAGAAACACTACTACAATTCCATTTGTATATGTTACCCTGACTATGCCTTCCTTGTACCTCTTCTGCAAGAACTTCTTATACATTTCTAGGTACCATCACCTCTTTTGCTATAGGACTACCATTCTTCATTTCATAACATCTCCTCTTTAATCAATAGAATGAACTAATGTGTTAGCCTGGAGATAGCTTTCTTCATTAAAGAAAGGCTCTGTACAAGAAGTATGTATCCATTCTCCACTAAAAACTGTACAACAGTTACTTCTATTCACTAATCTTTTTTTTCTGGTTTTGTCTCCTCTTGCACAACACTATTTTGTCAAGAGTCTTCATTCTATTTAGAATCAAAATGAAAAGCTTCCTCTTCAAAGCAAAGGCTTTATCAACTACTCTCTCAACTCGTTCTTTCTGTTTCACTGCATCTCTCCTTCTTCTGCACTTTTTAAAACTTAACACTAAATTTACAAAGCTGTAACTATGCAACCACTATAACATTTGCGAAGAACCTACGCAGCCATCTAAACACCCACTTACAACCCATGCAGTCATTGCAATACTGAGGCACACACGTGCACTAATGAAAAACTCAGGCTCTACTCATGCAATTACGTTACTACATGGGTAGTGCCTGGAGAATTGAATACGTGCATCAGTAGGGCCTACCCAAGTAGATGAGTGCATGACTAGTGTCTGAGTGACTGCATGATTCCATTGTTAAAGCTTGTATTAGTGCAAGACTATTGGATCAGTAATTAAATGACTGTATAGGTACTGGATGGGTGATAGGTTCACTACAATGGTACTCTCTACGTAATTACATGAGTGCATGAGTAGAGCCTGAGTGTTTATCAGTGGACGTGTGTCCCTCAGTATTTCAATGACTATATGGGTTATAAGTGGGTGTTATGTTATAATGATTACATAGTTACAGCCTTGTTAATTGCATAAGTCAATAGATAGTACCTAGGTGATTAAATGAATGTATACGTAGCGCCTGCATACTTCAATGATACATAATTTCTGCCTGCCTGATTGCAAGAGTACATGTATAGTTTCTGGATAATTGAATAACTCCATGGATAGTGAATCACTGGTTTGATGACTGCCTGAGTTATGTTATGTTATGTTATTTTAATTTTATAAGGCGCACAGCTACCCTAGGGTTTCCCAGCGCCGCCTGAAAGGAGCCAACGCAGACAGAAGGGATCTACATATTAAATAGCCAGGTTTTTAAGCCCCTTCGGAAGTTCTCATATGAAGGTTCAATTCGAAGATCAATCGGAAGGGAGTTCCATAAGGAGGGGCCCATATGGGAAAAAGAACGATCGCCCATGCGCACTAGTCTCGTCCTAGGAACAATAAACTTGGCCTGGGTGACTGAACGAAGTGCACGAGATGGCACATAAGGATGAACAAGAGTCTTCAAGTAAGGAGGTGCCTTTCCAGATTTTATCTTAAACATAAGACTCAGTGCCTTAAACTTAATGCGGCTTTCAATCCTGAGCCAATGAAGATCCCGAAGTGAGCCAGAAATGGAAGCAGTTTTAGGTATCTTGCAAAGCAGCCTCGCAGCAGCATTCTGCGCTAGCTGTAGCTTGCGTAACACCTCCTTGGCGGCACCCAGATACAAGATGTTGCTGTAGTCCAGTCTTGAGGTGATAAGAGCCTGGACCACCGTACGTTGGGTAGAGGAAGGCAACAGCCATAAGATTTTTTTTAGCCATCTAAGGATTGTGAAGCAAGTCGAGGCTACTCTCACTGCTTGCTGCTTCATGGACAGTTGGTCGTCAATTAAGACACCCAGGTTTTGAACTTGATGTTTAGGCTGGGGCAAAGGACCCATTTCAGTGGGCCAGTGCTGGGGGCCCCACAGGTCTTTATTTCAGCCCACAATCAGCACTTCTGTTTTCTCGCCGTTAAGTTTCAATAGGTTGGTATGCATCCAACCTGCAATATTCCTCAAGCCGGACTGAAGTAAGGAAGAATTGAGAGCTCCATCAGCAGAGAGGGAGAACACAATCTGGGTGTCATCGTCATATGAGAAAAGGGACAACCCTGCTTCCTCAGCAATCCTCGCCATGGGTCTAACATAAATGTTGAATAGTAATGGGCTGAGGATAGAGCCTTGGGGAACCCCATAAGGGGAATTATGAATCTCGGAACATGCTGTCGGCGAGAAAACCTGAAACGTTCGATTAGTCAGGAAGTCAGCAAGCCACTTGAGTGCTTTATCAGTCACTCCCAGTAATTGCAGTGCCTGCAATAGCACGGAATGTGAGACAGTGTCAAATGCGGCACTTAGATCCAAAAGTATAAGTGCCACAGTACCACCCGTGTCAACTTGCTGGCGCACCATATCTGTGACCCCAAGCAAAGCGGTTTCAGTGGAAAAGCCCGCTCTGAAGCCTGATTGAGAGCCATGGAGGAATTTTGGGAGGTCACAAAAGATGTCAATTGTGAATTGACATGCTTTTCCAAAATTTTGGAAAACGCAGGAAGGAGGGAAATGGGCCTAAAATTAGATAATTGCATGGGGTCAACAGTGGCCTTCTTTAACAACGGCAAAACCATTGCGTGTTTCCAAATGGATGGAACAATAGCCTCTGCTAAAGAGGCATTAAGCAGCTCCATGATCAACATCAAGGATGAAGGTGCAAATTTCTGAAGCACAGTAACAGGGATGGGATCTCTAGGGGAGCCAGATTTCAGGCTGCCCAATATTCGCCTGAAGGAATCAATGTCTAGGGGTGCCCAACAGTCAAGGTTATCAGAATGTTTATCAAGCAAGTCAGGTTGTGCGGGCTCCTCATTAGTCGGAAAAAGGGAATTTCCGGAATGCTGTGAGGCATTTTTAGGCGTAGATTCCCGAAATGAGTCATAAATTAATTCAACTTTCCTCAAAAAGAAAGTAGCAAGCTCCTCACAATGTGGGGCGCTCAAGTCAGGTGAAGCAGGCAGGCAATCAGCCCCAGACAGATTTTTTACAAGCTTAAATAATTGCTTAGAATTATTATGTGCTCTGGACATAACTGAAGTCACATAATCAGAGCATGCAGACTTGCAAAGTGTATGATAAGCCCTTAGAGCCATTTTGTAGATTGATTTGGCCTCTGGAGCATATGTCATTCTCCAACGCCTCTCCAAGTTTTTACATTTGCTTTTTTCCGCTTTTAAGATCTCTGTAAACCAAGGGGCAGGCGGACGATGGTTGTTAGCCTTGGTAGCAGATAGAGGAAGGCAGGCCTCTACAGAGTTAAAAATCCAGCTTTGGACAGCAGCAACATCGTCTGCAAATGAAAGGCCAACTGTTGGGGCAGTTTTAGATAACATATTATTGAACACATCAGTGTTCAATTTTCCCCACTTCCTCAATTTGGCTGTAAGTCCAGAGATCGTTGGAGGAGGATCGCGAGAGTGAACAGAGACTTGGAAGCCAACTAGAAAGAGATCAGACCACAGTACAGGCAAAGTTGGGGAGCAGTAAATATTGTGCAGGTTCGAAAAAATGGGGTCAAGTAGATGGCCCGCCACATGCGTGGGTCCCGAATTACAGAGCAACAGATTAACCGCAGCAAAGTCTGAGATGAGTGTCGCACTAGTGGCACAGGTTATTTCTTCAAGATGCAAATTGAGATCACCCAATGTGGTAAAATTAGTAGCGTCTACAAGATATGGCAGAACTTGACCCGGAAAAGACGCAGCCCAGGCCCCTGCAGGCCCCGGTGGCCGATAAAGCAAAATTCCAGAAAAAGTAAATTGGGGGGTTAAAATAAGTCTAAAATGGCCAGCCTCGCAGCCCTGAAAGGGTAAACTATCAAATTTACAGGTGAAAGATTTCTTAAAAATAATAGCTATACCTCCCCCGAATCTAATTCCCCTGTCTCTTCTAACAAGGGCATAATTAGGGGGCAGAGCAGTAGTGGCTGGGTGATTCAATGAGTGCCTGAATACTGCCTGACTGACTGACAAAGTACCTTCATTGATGTTAGATACATAACAGTTGTCACTATATCTCTGAATCATTGGTTATCTCCTTCTGTCAGTATCAAACTTCCTGTTTTACTGTATACATGCTTTTCTTCTGAGCTATGTGTGAGGGAAATCTAGATAATACACTTGATATATAATTGCATACATGGCCCTCTAGAAACAAACATTGCTTTGTTACTGAGCGTGCACATGCATCAGTAAGGTTCTAAAACGGAAAACAACGGGCCGATTCACAGAACTAATCTGAGGCAAAATCCTAAACTTACTACTTCTGGTATTCACAGAAGGCACTTACGATTTTTGGTAGTCACAGAAATCACTTACGACTCCTAACTTTACGTCCGCAGTTGGGCCGTAATCTCCGCACCAGGACCGTACTTTCTGCACCCGGACGTACTCTCCGGCTAGGGCCGTACTCTCCAGCTCGAGCCGTAATCTCCGGCTCGGGCCGGATAAAGTGTAATCAATAGGCTGGAATGCAAGTTTTACAAAAAGAAACATTAGGAATGTGTGATAAATAGTAGAGGAGGTCATAAAAAATAGTTTGGGCAGGGAAAAGGGTATATCCAGACACTACATCATAACCTAGAAAGGTTTGCTCCTTTGCATCATGGTACATGCAGTGCACAATTTGCGCTCCTCTCAGTGTTGATTGCAGTGTCAACACTACAGTCAACACTAAGGGGAGCACCCTTAGTGTTGACTGTGGTGTTGACACTACAGTCAACACTGAGGGGAGAGCAAATTGTACCATGATATAAAGGAGCAAACTTTTCTGGGTTATGTTGTAGTGTCTGGCCATACCCTTTTCCCTGCCCAGACTATTTTCCATGACCTCCACTACCATTTATCACACATTCCTAATGCTCTTTTTTATAAAAATTGCTTTCCAGCCCATTGATTACACTTTATCCGGTCCGAGCCGGAGATTACGGCTCGAGCCGGAGAGTACGGCCCTAGCCGTAGAGTACGGTCCGGGTGCGGAGAGTACGGTCCTGTGCAGAGATTACGGCCCGACTGCGGATGTAAAGTTAGGAGTCGTAAGTGATTTCTGTGAATACCAAAAATCGTAAGTGCCTTCTGTGAATACCAGAAGTAGTAAGTTTAGGATTTTGAATCGGCCCCAGAATTTTGAAATTTTTCAAAGCACAATCCTTTTGCGAATGGCGTACCTACATAATTTCTTAAATACTTCTGCTTCTAAAACATATTTTCAGCATATCTCAAACAAAAGTTGCACTCGAAATAAAGCTAGCACAAGAACTCTCGAGGCAAATATATACCTCTCTGCATCTTTAAGCAAACTCAAATGTCCCACCGTATCTATAGCTATGTGCAGCACAAAAACCATATCTCACCATCTAAGCATATGCAAAATGGTCAAATAAGTTAAAAACCACATTGACAAACACTTCCCAATGCATACCTAACAAGTATTACTTCTTTCTAATTCATATACAGGAAGACAACATGTTCTCATCCTTTATTTCTCACTACACTATTCCTGTTTAATAATGTTACTAAAAGTACTAGAACTCCCAGAATGCAAATAGCAGATATATCTATTCTGCACATGATGTTTAGACATTTAAAACATTCTTAGTTCCTCATTGCAACTTTCCACAAGACTATACTGTTATTTTTCAATAAAATACACAATGTAATAAACAGGCACTAATTCATTTTTCTCTTACTTCCCGAAACATTCACCACTAACCTCTTAAACACATACCCTCTAATACAGTTCATCTCATATATTTTTTCTTATCACTGTGATACTCCTTTTAATCAAACTCCCATATACATCTTCATTTCTAATGTACAAATAATTACAAAGTTATATACATACCACTGAATTCAGTTTATAGATTATATTGTTGTTTTAGCTCTTTCTGCATAGTTTTGACACTGTTAAGATTTTGAAAAACTAAGCACAAGAATGGTACACCACTCTCATACAAAGCAAGTCTAAAATGGCAACCTCTTCAACTTTCCACTCTATCTTCATGAGAAAGGCAGCAAATGAAATCATTGTCTTTCATTTTAGACTACTGCATCTCCACTTGTGAATGGTTAGCATCTGTTAACTTTTTCCGTCTCTTTCGAAACGAGGTTCTTGTCGCCACATTTTCGCAAAGTTTTTGCGATCATCGCAGAGAACTCGCAGTAAAAAAAACGGGAGTTTAAACCAATATGTAGCTTAATTTTTCAGAAATTTAAATACTACACAACAGTTTATTACATAGTCCTGAGTTGGAAATTAAAACTTGCTTGACTTACATTGTGTCATCACTCCTCAACTTTTCCAAAACATTTTCTCTCTTTAACACACTTCCCTCCCCCAATACAGTCTTAGCTCAGTGTAGCTAGCAACCCAGTGGCACTAGTTGGTCAAAAGTTCACAGCACATTCTAGAAGGAACATGCTGCTTCCAAATAAGATACAGCAGGTGTGCTTTACTCCATAGATTCAAAAACATATCCATGTCTGTATTTCATTTATTTTCTTAAACAACAGCCAATACTAAGACTTCTTGCTAAGGCATCCAACACACTACCTAATTTTATTCACAACCCCTCCCAGGCCTGTGAGTTCTCTCCCCTTTCTTTTCATGACCCCAATTTTTGCACCCCTTTTCCCCTTACATCATATGAAGGACACTTGTTTATGGTGTATAAAAGGCAGCAGTTTATTATTCCAAAACATAACATGGATCACACATTTCACAAAAAATTGGCTGGTCATTCGAAAACCCATGTTTTCTTGTCATACTTCACCTCTCTCGGTACCATTGTCCCCTCTTGTCTCTTTCTATTCCTGGCTGACAGCACTAGTCTTGCGCGGTGGCCCCTTATGCCGGTATCTCAGTGTTTTACGGTTCTAGGCTTCCCTTGCTACTGACCTTGTGGGCGGTCATTGGACCTGGCCCGGGCTGCAAGTGCCGTTCCACTTGCCCTGGACCCTTGCGGACCACTCACCTGCTCACCGAGCCCCTGCCATGTTGCATCCACTAGGACACTGTCTGAGCAGCCCTTCTATCTAGGTTACTCTTTTCCGTGGGTACCTTCCTGTGCTATCTCTGCCTTCCCTCTCCCCACTGCGTTCACGTCTGCGACTGCCGTATTCTTGGTGTTGGTCGGTGGGTTTCTCCAGCAAGGTCAGTTGAGTGACCAGGGAGGCCTGTGCCCTCCTTTGACCTTTTCCTGCTCTCCCGCTCTTCTATTGGGTGGTATGCACATTTGGAAAGCTCGCCCAATTGCTGCCTGACATTTTCACTGGCTTTCTCCTCCCTCCCTAGTGTTCATTCCCGCCGCCAGGAGGTGTTCCCCGTGGTCCCTAACCGGTCCAGCTTTGCCTCTCCGCCCCACGCTACTTTCATACTGACAGCATCCAATAAAATATATATATATATATTTTTTAAATCCCTCCATTTTAACTGCTTTTCCTTTGGAAAACTACCTTGTTCAACTCCAGCTTTCTCCTGACTACTATTGCTCCTTCACTACAAAATGCTTAGAGTATGGATTGTGGGCCACAACTATATCAATTGGGCTAAAGAGGTTGCAAAAAAGAGAGGTATTGACAGGGACTTGGGTTTGCCAAATGCGCAGATTACTTGGTTTGGCCAGAGAGCGTTAAAGTTTCATCAGTTAAATCCATTGTGGATTCCCAAGCTCCTCACCTCATGATTGTTCACTGTGGTGGCAACGACCTAGGCACACTGACTGTGGTAGGGCTGGAAATCCGCATGAAGGAAACCTTTGCAGAACTGATATCGCTTTTCCCTCACACTGTCTTGGTGTACTCTAATATATGCCAAAGACAGAAATGGGAGTGGTCAAATCAATTCTGTCCACAGATTGACAAAGGCAGGAAACATGTTAATAAAACTGTTTCTGCATGTGGGAAGTTGGCCTGGTATATGATGTCCACTAATTAAAGTGGGCACCTTGCACCAGTCCAAACAACCCTTATGGTGTTTTAAGAGGTTAAAGATAACCTTAGAAAGCTATCCAAGTAGTATCTGTGGAGAGCAGCCTTCAGGCTTAGTCTTGAAGGAATGTTAAGCAGCTTGTTTTACCAGAATGCAACCTTATTGTATTGGTTAAATGCAAGGAGAACCACACAGTAGTTATACAAATAGGTATTTATTATTATAACACACCCTAAATACCTCACAGTATCTGCTACATGCTGATAAACACAAAGCACACAATACTGTAGCACAGAAACAATCGTAAGTAGAACTAATATACAGTGGGCTCCCGGGGGAGACCAAACCATATACTAAAATAGTGGTATAAGAACCACGACTCGAGTCAAGACAGTGTCTAGAGGATGTAGAATCTCTGGGACCCCAAGGAACTACCCAAGGTGAGTAAGTAGGGACCCCATGGAAGACGGGTGCAGTGTGAGGACACGACCGCGTGCTACGTACAATTCAATGGGAGAGTCGCGGTTGCAGTTTTAGTGTTTAAGGACCCTTCCCAGTGGATTACGAGGAAACCCTTTGGAACATAGAAGGTTGGAGAGCCACCCCACCCGTGGATACCGAAGTACCAGAGTTACCTATCCCAGGGAAGCCTGGTGCATAGGGCTGAAGTGGCGTCGGAAACCGCCGTTGTTCTCAATGGGAGTCTTCAAAGAAATGCCACTGCTGCAAAGAAGAAAAGTGTCCGTTGGAACCCTCTGGTGGATTCTTGATGGAAGGAACCTGAAAGCAGAGGGGACAGAGTCTGGGTTACTCAGGAGTGACCAGGGGCTCAGTAGATGAATGCCCACCGATGTCAGGTGCTTCAGGTGTGAAAATGGAGACCTTGACTCTACAGCTGCAGGGACCATGAGACTTTGAGGATGACCAGGAGCCGGATACGAGCTGTCCCACAAAGGATGTCGAGTGCTGAGGGGTCCGTGTCCGGCGGGAGCTCCAACAAGCCTTGGTAGCGGCAACCCACGAAGAAGGTCAAAGAAGGTTACAGTTTGGCCCAGCAAGGACCAGAGGACTCACCACAGCAAGGGGAGTCAGGGCAGGCCTGGAGCAACCAGGGGAGCCCAAGAAAATCAGTGTTGTCCCTCGAGTGGACCCACAGGCTGAAGGCACAGTAGTCGCGAGGGGACCTCTAGCAGTTTCACAAAGTCCCAGCTTGCAGGGCACAGAGTGTGAGGAGGCCGGAGTCCTTTGTACGAAATGTGCGCAGAGGTTGGGGCCATTGATAGCCCAATGCACTTAGTTGGGGAACGCCAACAAGCATATGCACTTGCAAAAGTACGTGGTGCACAGGGGTTCGGGGTATGCGGTCCCCACGAGTGATACTAACCTCAAACTCAGTGAGAGGGCAGCTTGACCTCAAGGAATATAGGAACCCACCTCCTGTATTGCTGGAGCCATGGGAGTCCGCAGGAGCTCAGATTCAGCAGACTGGTCAGTTGCGTTACGGAGCCTGCGAATGCAGGGGAGTGACTCCTTCACCCCAAGGGAGATACTTTGGTTGTCCTTGATGCTCCACAGATCCTGCACGGAGCCTGTATGGTGCATGGGCACAGACGATGCTTTGGACGGAGAGGGAGACGAAGTCGGGCCCAGTCGATGTCCAGAGTGTTCAGACGGTCGAAGGTCAGTGGTTTCTTGATCAGAATCTTGTCCACGTCGAATCTAGGGTCCTACAGCCAGGTAAGCCCTTTTGTACCCACGGGAGAGGGTTGGACAGATTCAGGGGACCCTCCCAGGGGAGGGTCAGGACAGTGGGGAGGTTACTCCCATGTCCTTAGTCCAGTTTCGCGCCAGAGCAGGAGCCAACGGCACCCAGGACTGGTTGGAAATGGACTATGCACAGAGACTCCAAATGTACCCGTCGTGCAGACTTTCAGGCACTTTGGAAGTGCACCCACCCAGCTCCAATACACTAAATCCTGTCTGGGAGGTGGTCACACCTCCCTGTGACAGGAGGCCTATTGTGCTGCCTTCCTCTGCTCGGGCTTGGCACAGCAGCAGGAGGGCAGAAATGTGTCTCTGGTCGGCAGCAACCATTTTGTGCTGTCCGGGTCGAGAAGGCTGGTACCCGGGAGACCAGGGACCCCACGAAGCTTGCTTCCGAAGGGTGAAATCATACCTCCCACACCGGTTACCGGTGTGGAGGTATGATTCCATGGTGTTTGATACCAAACACGACATGGTTTGGTGCAGCAGTTTTCGAGATAGCATTTTATGCGAGCATATAATGCACCTCTACCTATATGTCTGGCTGCGTCACCGACAACCCGGGAGAATGGTCTCCGAAGGCTGCAGGGGTGCTCTGCTCATGCAGGGGCACCCTCTCACGTAAAACCCAGCCCACTGCCTTCAGTATTGTTGATGCCTGCAATAGGGGTGACTTATAGGTTTTAAGTGTAGTGACCTATAGATATAGTAAACCTATATCTAAAGTAAGTGGTGCATGCACCATCCTACACAGGCTGCAATGGCAGGCCTGCAATTCCATTTTGCATGGCCTCTCATGGGTGGCATAATACATGCTTTAGCCCATGGGAGGCCTCTGGGGTACCTATGCCCTGGGTACATGTGTACCATATACTAGGGACTGACAAGGGTACCCCAGTATCCAATCTGGAGTGTACCTAAGTACATGACATAACATTTTAGGGAGAAAGCAGATAGACTGGGGTCCTGATTAGCAGGATCCCAGTCAGACTAGTCAAAAACAGTGTAACATCGAGCAAAAAGTGGGGGTAGCCATAAGAAGCAGATCCTACTTTCCTACACTGCATTCCTCAGAGACCATCGTATTGGCTATATCTATAGCAACAATCTGCATTTTGACAAGCATGGCATTTATAGAAATGGTGGAGTGCACTTTACAGATGAAGTCAACAGGGTATTTCTAAGTAACCTGAAAATCTGCATCCGATCTTATGTGTAGCAACCATATATACACAACCAACACAACGGCTCTTGTCTTTCTCATAAAGTGAAAACACATACATGCACACACATTACAGTATTGTACACACCAGAGGTTTATTACTGTACACTTCAAACTCATGTTTTTCTACTGTATTTTTAAAACAACCATCTCTTAAACCTATTTTACGTTTTCACAGTGAGGCTGGAGATCGCAATGACATCGGTAATCGTGATTCCCGCGGTTACATTGTGAAAGCACAAAGCAAAAGCAGGAATTAAATAGCCACTACCACATAAAAAAATGATAACTATATAATGAATTCTAACCATCACAGTAGATAACTCACTATATAAATAACTATAAAAACCTTTGCCAATATCTTTATAACAATGCATACTAATGATTCATTGATATATTTTAAAAATATTTTCACCAATATTTGCGACGACTTTGATAGTCGCAATGTCCATGGGGCCGTGCTGGCGGTCGCGTATATCGTGGGCGATTAAAAAAATCAATTTTGGTCATATAATTCTATCACTCACACCTCCATTTCTCAACCATGGTGTCAGAGTATCTCCGCCCTGACCCCTTATTTTGGCTTTCACACAGATTTTCCGCCCCGGAAATCGTTCCCGATAGATAAAATGGCAACCGCAACTTTCTATTCAGGTTACGTCCAGCCAATCAGAGCATTCCCGTTGGCGCGTGCATTCACGTTTAATCGCAAAACCACCACAAAATATCAGCGGACAGAGATATCACTATAATTTTAAACTTACAATTCTCAAAAACTACTGAACGGATTTAACCAAATAGGCAAAAGGCACTTCCTTGAACCAACATCTACCTCCCTGCCAAATTTGGTGTAAGTCCGTTCAGTGGTTCGGGCTGTAGAGGTAGCTAAAGGTTCCTATGGGAATTAACATTACAAACACAACCTTATTTTTGCCCTAAATTCTTAGTTCCCACTGCACGGATCACTCCCAAACTTTCCCAATCAATAGTACCCACTGTGACACTTTTTTGACAAAATTTCATGCCGATTAATCTAACGACACCAAAGTTATAGCCAAGTCAAAAAATGCTTTTCCTATGGAAACTAGGTCCTAACTATAACTACTTACTGGCAACCGCCAGTAGGTAATATATATATATATATATATATATATATATATACCAAATCGTTCGTTTTCGAATAATTTCAAAAGAAGAACAGCGGCACACCAAAGGACAACACAATTAGTTTATTGTGTCCACAACGACGCGTTTCGGCGTAGCCTTTTTCAAGTTGTTAACCTGTGCTCCACTTTCCATAGAAATACAGGTCACAGTTTAATAAACAGTGAAAACATACTGCCAAGATCGCCTGTAACGCGAGCAAATTCACAATTCATTTTACCCACTTACAAAATCAAAACATGGCATATAATCGTTAGAAATTCATACCAACGAAAACTTCATAATTGTAACCGATTATAAACCTATGATCATTTTTTGGGCACGTGATGTATAAATATTTTAGACGCATACTTTCAAAATTTGTAGATCACATTGTCAATCTTCATACTATGCAAAAACACCATATACATTACTGTGTGGGATTGATTCAGATATCATACCAACATTACATACATCCATATACGTTTTTATATTTGCACGTAATCCCAACTTGCCTTATTTCAATTGATTGGAAAAAATATGGCAAATAGCATTGCAATAGAACACAATCTATAATTCAAGGTAATGTACCCAAAATCAATTTCACCTAATCCATTGATATGTATATAGGTTTCTAGGTTAAAGTGATCCGTGCTAGATTCGGATAAAGTGCCAATGCACCAGTGTCATCCTATTATCCTTTGGTACACTTTCTAAGATCAAAAGTTGTGTACCCATAACCAGGCATTGATGTGTATTGCATATTCAATCAGCCATTGCTGAATTCAAAAACGAGGTACTATGTATAAAATCAATTTGGTATTCCCAAAAGTGCTTTCTGCATTCATAGGTTATGTGCCTATAAACAATTATTTATGAATTTAAAAAGAGTAACCATAGGTAATCTACACAACGATCAATAGGCAGTAATAATAATACGGAAGTAATAGAACACAGTACAACGTGGTGCACTAAATAATAAAATGAGTGATGTGAGAGAAATTTATAATAACTAAATAAAGAAACAGGACACTGGCCTACAAACTAGGAAGTGAGCCATCGACCCTTATTCCTAATGGTAAGTTAGTTTTACATCACAGCTATCCACCTGTAGATCCCTACACCGTGGATTCCAGAGGACGAACACATAAATTCAAACCTCGATGTCTGGCTGTTTATACTAAGCATGACTACCATAGCAAAGGTCAATCTTGTTTCAAATTTGTTTAAAATATGTGAAAGTGATTAAAAACATTATAGAACCTCTCATACTGGGATACTCAATGAAGGCATTTTAAATTCAATACATTCTTTGTCCAATGTGTGTTGCTAGCTCCTCCCCACTATTGAGCCCATTAGGAATTTTCGTGTTGAGCTCAATTATGTATCTTGATTCTGTCACACGCAACATTTTCTCCCTATTCCCACCTCTGGGGTGTGATAAAATCCTGTCAATTCCATAGAATGTGATCAAATTAGAATTACTATCATGTTTCTCTAAGTAATGCCGAGCCACTGGGTAATTCAGATCCCCGTGTGTAACTGCCCTCATATGCTGTAAGATTCTGGTCTTTAGTTGCAGTTTCGTGCTGCCGATATATCTAAGCCCACACGGACACTCCAATATGTAGATTACAAACTCGCTGGTGCATGTTATAAATTTAGAAATTTGTTTAATCCTGCCTTTATCAGTTTTGAAGTTGTCCCTACTTTTATTGTATTTACACGCCTTACAGGAGTTACACTTGTGGAAGCCTTTCATGGTACCCAGCCAAGTTCCACTGCTTGGCTTACTTTGAAAACTGTGTACCAGATGATCTCTTAAAGATTTGGACTTCCTGTAAGTTATCAGTGGTGTTTTACCAATGCTCTTACCAATGATGGGATCCGTCTCTAGTAATCCCCAATGGCGTTTCATAGAATAACGTAGCATCTTAGATTTGACATTGTATGTAGTAATCATTCTAGGAATATTCCCCTCTATCTTCTGAACTTTTTGCCAGAGAACAGGGCCTCATTATGCGTGATTTTATGTACTTTCTGTGCTGCAGAGGATATAGTTTTCACTTTATATCCCCTTTGTCTGAAACGTTGTTCCATTATTCCCTGTTCTTTGTGGAAAGCTCCTTCAGTGCTGCATGTTCTGCGAGCCCTGAGAAGTTCCCCATAGGGAATGCTGTTTCGTAAGGGAGCTGGATGATGGCTATTCGCATGCAGCAGCGTGTTACCTGCTGTTTTTTACGAAACAAACTGGTAACTATCTGTCCTTCCTTTATACTGATGGCTACATCCAAAAACTCACAATAAGATGTACTTATATTGTGTGTAAAAGTTAGATTTAGCTCATTCTTTCCCAAACTAGAAATAAACTCCTGTGCTAGCTCAACTGAGCCATCCCATATCAGGAACAGGTCATCTATATACCTGATCCAGATAGGGATGTGCTCAGTGTACTGTTCATTGATGTCAGTGAAAACCACCTGTTCCTCCCACCAGCCCAGGAATAAATTCGCTAGGCTGGGGGCGAAACAAGTTCCCATCGCAACACCTGATTTCTGACGGAAAAGGATTTTTTCATAGATAAAAATGTTTTGATTAAGGCATTGGAGCATCATATTCTCCAACATGGAGGTATGTTCCCACAATGAAATGTGTCTATTTTTGAGGAAATATAGACAAGCATCCACCCCCTGTCTTTGGTCTATCGATGTATACAGTGAACATACATCCAGTGATATCATAAGAAATGACTCTTCCCACGTGACATCATAGTTGCGACGTAAAAAGTCACTACTGTCTCTGCAGTATGATCTTAATCTTGTGACATAAGGTGAAAGAAATAAATCCAAAAACATAGAAGTATTTTCAAAAGACCTCCATTCGAGGAGACTATGGGTCTCCCTGGTGGTCTAGTAGGATGTTTATGGATTTTGGGCAAAAGATAAAAACATGGAACCCGTGGATTATCATTTTTCAGAAATGAATACTCATCTCTGTCTAATAGACCTTCTGTCCACCATTGCATCAAAAAATTGTGGTAAGTAGTAATCGACAGCTTATAATCATCCCATCCAATCTCCTCATAACAGTTGAGATCCCTCAACTGTCTCATGGCTTCATCATTGTATTGTACAAAATCCATAACCACCACATTCCCCCTTTATCTGAGGGTTTTACAATAATATTTTGATCGTTCATAAGGTCTTTCAACGCTAGTCGCTGTGGTCGTGTTAGGTTATCTCTAATGGAATTAGCATGTTTGTTTTGTAATTTGTAAATCTCTTGAATCATGATGGAATTGAATGCCTCAATATTATCATACGGAACATTGGGATTAAAAGTTGATGGAGGTTTAAAGCCACTTTGACACACTACGTCAGGTCTAAAGCCCAGTTCAGCAAGAATTCTGCCCTTATCTTTATCCTGTATTTCCTCGATATTCTCCTCCAATTGATGCAAATCTAGAATCAGATTGACATCTTCAATTCTAAAATCCAGAGCCTCCTCCGTAAGTTGACAAACACTTTTCGATTTTCTTTGGCATTCTGTCATTTTAAATATTTTCATGAGTTTTAGTTTCCTCACATACAAAAATAAGTCAATACGAGTGGTCACATAATCCATATCAGTGGCTGGACAGAAGGATAAGCCTAGTTGTAAAAGTGCAGTTTCCTCCTCCGAAAGTATCCTGGATGATAAATTGACAACAGAGTTATTCCCCTTGTTTACTTTACTCTGGATGTTTGCAGTGGATGCTGTCCTGCCTCCTCTTCTGTTCTTTATTCTTTGTCTTTTTTGGTTCCTCTGCCTTTTCCTTTTCTTGGACCGCTGCCTGTTCCTCTGCCTCTGCCCTTTGCTTGATTCTTCTCTTCCAATTCCTTCTTTTGCTTGAGGATCTGAAATTCGTGCAAGAAAGTGAGGGGGCGCGTTCCTAAAGGGACACTTTGCTCACCAGCTTCTGTATCTGAGCTCAGATCCGAGCTGGAACCTGTGGATACAATTTCCTGTACTCTCTGGTTCTGTGTGGTACGCAAATTCCGCTGTGCCCAATCAAATTTTTTGGCATAAGTTAAGATTCTGCCTTCAGCATAGTCCTTTTTATCCCTTTGCTTCTTGGCTTTGATGGTGTCTTCATAGGCTTTTAACTTGCCATCTAGTGTTTTCCAGAAGTCAATAACCACTTTGTTATCTTTCTGTTTCTCCAGTTCTTTTTTTAATTCAATGAGTTCTTCACGAGTGGTATCTAAATCAATTTGGGCATATTTCACCAACATTTCAATCATGCCCTTACACGTTTTTGCCATATAGATTGCCCATTCTTTCAAAAGATCAGGGTTAGGATTTTCATATGTCGGTATGATGGCAATTCTCAATCCTCGCGGAACTCTATTGACTTCAATATAATTTATAAGGGAAGTAACCTCCCACCATTTGTTTAATTCTCTTTTGAAAGTTTCTCACACAATATCAGTTTTTGTTTCAGGGATGATTCCACCAGTAGTCCCCCTCCTGCCGGGACAGAAGACACAGTTTCAGAGTCGAGTCCTTCATCAAACAGGGAGAGCGCTTCTGCCTTCCTTGCAGATTCCCATGCATTCATTCTTATTAAAAATTCTTGATGCAACTTGTCCTTCGATACCCTTAGCTACTCAAAGCCAGAGTAATGTGTCTGCTCCAATTCTTCTGCAATCCCCGGCAGCTCCCATGATATTGCTTGGATGCGCCGAGTTCTATCCAGAGCCCCCGCCCTCCGACACAGAATCCGGGCAAATCTCAGCACACCCTCACTCACACTGGCTTACCCGACAGAGAATCAGTCATGAAACGTGGAGCGGCGGAACGGCAATTGTATGAAATCCAGAGAAATATGCCGAAGATAGCCAGTCCCTTCCTTTCGACACCGGTGCCAGCAGCGGCAACGACAAGCCGCTAAATATATACCAAATCGTTCGTTTTCGAATAATTTCAAAAGAAGAACAGCGGCACTCCAAAGGACAACACAATTAGTTTATTGTGTCCACAACGACGCGTTTCGGCGTAGCCTTTTCAAGTTGTTAACCTGTGCTCCACTTCCCATAGAAATACAGGTCACAGTTTAATAAACAGTGAAAACATACTGCCAAGATCGCCTGTAACGCGAGCAAATTCACAATTCATTTTACCCACTTACAAAATCAAAACATGGCATATAATCGTTAGAAATTCATACCAACGAAAACTTCATAATTGTAACCGATTATAAACCTATGATCATTTTTTGGGCACGTGATGTATAAATATTTTAGACGCATACTTTCAAAATTTGTAGATCACATTGTCAATCTTCATACTATGCAAAAACACCATATACATTACTGTGTGGGATTGATTCAGATATCATACCAACATTACATACATCCATATACGTTTTTATATTTGCACGTAATCCCAACTTGCCTTATTTCAATTGATTGGAAAAAATATGGCAAATAGCATTGCAATAGAACACAATCTATAATTGTGTTCTATTGCAATGCTATTTGCCATATTTTTGCATAGTATGAAGATTGACAATGTGATCTACAAATTTTGAAAGTATGCGTCTAAAATATTTATACATCACGTGCCCAAAAAATGATCATAGGTTTATAATCGGTTACAATTATGAAGTTTTCGTTGGTATGAATTTCTAACGATTATATGCCATGTTTTGATTTTGTAAGTGGGTAAAATGAATTGTGAATTTGCTCGCGTGCTACAGGCGATCTTGGCAGTATGTTTTCACTGTTTATTAAACTGTGACCTGTATTTCTATGGGAAGTGGAGCACAGGTTAACAACTTGAAAAGGCTACGCCGAAACGCGTCGTTGTGGACACAATAAACTAATTGTGTTGTCCTTTGGTGTGCCACTGTTCTTCTTTTGAAATTATTCAAAAACGAACGATTTGGTATATATTTAGCGGCTTGTCGTTGCCGCTGCTGGCACCGGTGTCGAAAGGAAGGGACTGGCTATCTTCGGCATATTTCTCTGGATTTCATACAATTGCCGTTCCCGCCGCTCCACGTTTTATGACTGATTCTCTGTCGGGTAAGCCAGTGTGAGTGAGGGTGTGCTGAGATTTGCCCGGATTCTGTGTCGGAGGGCGGGGGCTCTGGATAGAACTCGGCGCATCCAAGCAATATCACGGGAGCTGCCGGGGATTGCAGAAGAATTGGAGCAGACACATTACTCTGGCTTTGAGTAGCTAAGGGTATCGAAGGACAAGTTGCATCAAGAATTTTTAATAAGAATGAATGCATGGGAATCTGCAAGGAAGGCAGAAGCGCTCTCCCTGTTTGATGAAGGACTCGACTCTGAAACTGTGTCTTCTGTCCCGGCAGGAGGGGACTACCGGTGGAATCATCCCTGAAACAAAAACTGATATTGTGTGAGAAACTTTCAAAAGAGAATTAAACAAATGGTGGGAGGTTACTTCCCTTATAAATTATATTGAAGTCAATAGAGTTCCGCGAGGATTGAGAATTGCCATCATACCGACATATGAAAATCCTAACCCTGATCTTTTGAAAGAATGGGCAATCTATATGGCAAAAACGTGTAAGGGCATGATTGAAATGTTGGTGAAATATGCCCAAATTGATTTAGATACCACTCGTGAAGAACTCATTGAATTAAAAAAGAACTGGAGAAACAGAAAGATAACAAAGTGGTTATTGACTTCTGGAAAACACTAGATGGCAAGTTAAAAGCCTATGAAGACACCATCAAAGCCAAGAAGCAACGGAAATTTTTAAGGGATAAAAAGGACTATGCTGAAGGCAGAATCTTAACTTATGCCAAAAATTTGATTGGGCACAGTGGAATTTGCGTACCACACAGAACCAGAGAGTACAGGAAATTGTATCCACAGGTTCCAGCTCGGATCTGAGCTCAGATACAGAAGCTGGTGAGCAAAGTGTCCCTTTAGGAACGCGCCCCCTCACTTTCTTGCACGAATTTCAGATCCTCAAGCAAAAGAAGGAATTGGAAGAGAAGAATCAAGCAAAGGGCAGAGGCAGAGGAACAGGCAGCGGTCCAAGAAAAGGAAAAGGCAGAGGAACCAAAAAGACAAAGAATAAAGAACAGAAGAGGAGGCAGGGCAGCATCCACTGCAAACATCCAGAGTAAAGTAAACAAGGGGAATAACTCTGTTGTCAATTTATCATCCAGGATACTTTCGGAGGAGGAAACTGCACTTTTACAACTAGGCTTATCCTTCTGTCCAGCCACTGATATGGATTATGTGACCACTCGTATTGACTTATTTTTGTATGTGAGGAAACTAAAACTCATGAAAATATTTAAAATGACAGAATGCCAAAGAAAATCGAAAAGTGTTTGTCAACTTACGGAGGAGGCTCTGGATTTTAGAATTGAAGATGTGAATCTGATTCTAGATTTGCATCAATTGGAGGAGAATATCGAGGAAATACAGGATAAAGATAAGGGCAGAATTCTTGCTGAACTGGGCTTTAGACCTGACGTAGTGTGTCAAAGTGGCTTTAAACCTCCATCAACTTTTAATCCCAATGTTCCGTATGATAATATCGAGGCATTCAATTCCATCATGATTCAAGAGATTTACAAATTACAAAACAAACATGCTAATTCCATTAGAGATAACCTAACACGACCACAGCGACTAGCGTTGAAAGACCTTATGAACGATCAAAATATTATTGTAAAACCCTCAGATAAAGGGGGGAATGTGGTGGTTATGGATTTTGTACAATACAATGATGAAGCCATGAGACAGTTGAGGGATCTCAACTGTTATGAGGAGATTGGATGGGATGATTATAAGCTGTCGATTACTACTTACCACAATTTTTTGATGCAATGGTGGACAGAAGGTCTATTAGACAGAGATGAGTATTCATTTCTGAAAAATGATAATCCACGGGTTCCATGTTTTTATCTTTTGCCCAAAATCCATAAACATCCTACTAGACCACCAGGGAGACCCATAGTCTCCTCGAATGGAGGTCTTTTGAAAATACTTCTATGTTTTTGGATTTCTTTCTTTCACCTTATGTCACAAGATTAAGATCATACTGCAGAGACAGTAGTGACTTTTTACGTCGCATCTATGATGTCACGTGGGAAGAGTCATTTCTTATGATATCACTGGATGTATGTTCACTGTATACATCGATAGACCAAAGACAGGGGGTGGATGCTTGTCTATATTTCCTCAAAAATAGACACATTTCATTGTGGGAACATACCTCCATGTTGGAGAATATGATGCTCCAATGCCTTAATCAAAACATTTTTATCTATGAAAAAATCCTTTTCCGTCAGAAATCAGGTGTTGCGATGGGAACTTGTTTCGCCCCCAGCCTAGCGAATTTATTCCTGGGCTGGTGGGAGGAACAGGTGGTTTTCACTGACAACAATGAACAGTACACTGAGCACATCCCTATCTGGATCAGGTATATAGATGACCTGTTCCTGATATGGGATGGCTCAGTTGAGCTAGCACAGGAGTTTATTTCTAGTTTGGGAAAGAATGAGCTAAATCTAACTTTTACACACAATATAAGTACATCTTATTGTGAGTTTTTGGATGTAGCCATCAGTATAAAGGAAGGACAGATAGTTACCAGTTTGTTTCGTAAAAAAACAGCAGGTAACACGCTGCTGCATGCGAATAGCCATCATCCAGCTCCCTTACGAAACAGCATTCCCTATAGGGAACTTCTCAGGGCTCGCAGAACATGCAGCACTGAAGGAGCTTTCCACAAAGAACAGGGAATAATGGAACAACGTTTCAGACAAAGGGGATATAAAGTGAAAACTATATCCTCTGCAGCACAGAAAGTACATAAAATCACGCATAATGAGGCCCTGTTCTCTGGCAAAAAAGTTCAGAAGATAGAGGGGAATATTCCTAGAATGATTACTACATACAATGTCAAATCTAAGATGCTACGTTATTCTATGAAACGCCATTGGGGATTACTAGAGACGGATCCCATCATTGGTAAGAGCATTGGTAAAACACCACTGATAACTTACAGGAAGTCCAAATCTTTAAGAGATCATCTGGTACACAGTTTTCAAAGTAAGCCAAGCAGTGGAACTTGGCTGGGTACCATGAAAGGCTTCCACAAGTGTAACTCCTGTAAGGCGTGTAAATACAGTAAAAGTAGGGACAACTTCAAAACTGATAAAGGCAGGATTAAACAAATTTCTAAATTTATAACATGCACCAGCGAGTTTGTAATCTACATATTGGAGTGTCCGTGTGGGCTTAGATATATCGGCAGCACGAAACTGCAACTAAAGACCAGAATCTTACAGCATATGAGGGCAGTTACACACGGGGATCTGAATTACCCAGTGGCTCGGCATTACTTAGAGAAACATGATAGTAATTCTAATTTGATCACATTCTATGGAATTGACAGGATTTTATCACACCCCAGAGGTGGGAATAGGGAGAAAATGTTGCGTGTGACAGAATCAAGATACATAATTGAGCTCAACACGAAAATTCCTAATGGGCTCAATAGTGGGGAGGAGCTAGCAACACACATTGGACAAAGAATGTATTGAATTTAAAATGCCTTCATTGAGTATCCCAGTATGAGAGGTTCTATAATGTTTTTAATCACTTTCACATATTTTAAACAAATTTGAAACAAGATTGACCTTTGCTATGGTAGTCATGCTTAGTATAAACAGCCAGACATCGAGGTTTGAATTTATGTGTTCGTCCTCTGGAATCCACGGTGTAGGGATCTACAGGTGGATAGCTGTGATGTAAAACTAACTTACCATTAGGAATAAGGGTCGATGGCTCACTTCCTAGTTTGTAGGCCAGTGTCCTGTTTCTTTATTTAGTTATTATAAATTTCTCTCACATCACTCATTTTATTATTTAGTGCACCACGTTGTACTGTGTTCTATTACTTCCGTATTATTATTACTGCCTATTGATCGTTGTGTAGATTACCTATGGTTACTCTTTTTAAATTCATAAATAATTGTTTATAGGCACATAACCTATGAATGCAGAAAGCACTTTTGGGAATACCAAATTGATTTTATACATAGTACCTCGTTTTTGAATTCAGCAATGGCTGATTGAATATGCAATACACATCAATGCCTGGTTATGGGTACACAACTTTTGATCTTAGAAAGTGTACCAAAGGATAATAGGATGACACTGGTGCATTGGCACTTTATCCGAATCTAGCACGGATCACTTTAACCTAGAAACCTATATACATATCAATGGATTAGGTGAAATTGATTTTGGGTACATTACCTTGAATTATAGATTGTGTTCTATTGCAATGCTATTTGCCATATTTTTTCCAATCAATTGAAATAAGGCAAGTTGGGATTACGTGCAAATATAAAAACGTATATGGATGTATGTAATGTTGGTATGATATCTGAATCAATCCCACACAGTAATGTATATGGTGTTTTTGCATAGTATGAAGATTGACAATGTGATCTACAAATTTTGAAAGTATGCGTCTAAAATATTTATACATCACGTGCCCAAAAAATGATCATAGGTTTATAATCGGTTACAATTATGAAGTTTTCGTTGGTATGAATTTCTAACGATTATATGCCATGTTTTGATTTTGTAAGTGGGTAAAATGAATTGTGAATTTGCTCGCGTTACAGGCGATCTTGGCAGTATGTTTTCACTGTTTATTAAACTGTGACCTGTATTTCTATGGGAAGTGGAGCACAGGTTAACAACTTGAAAAAGGCTACGCCGAAACGCGTCGTTGTGGACACAATAAACTAATTGTGTTGTCCTTTGGAGTGCCGCTGTTCTTCTTTTGAAATTATTCGAAAACGAACGATTTGGTATATATTTAGCGGCTTGTCGTTGCCGCTGCTGGCACCGGTGTCGAAAGGAAGGGACTGGCTATCTTCGGCATATTTCTCTGGATATATATATATATATATATATATATATATATATATATATATATATATATCCTCCTACAATGTGGAGTATGCTTTGCAACTTATTAGTATATTGCATCGCTAATGGCATTACCCGTTACAATGAAATCTGTCCCTGGTTTGCGAACGGCAATAGTAAACCCGACCCAATCCTTTTTCAAATCTGAACGCTAGAACCCAAAAATTTGAAACAATCACTTCTTAAGGCCTGCAAGCAGTGTGGGCCTAGAAATGTCTCTAAATAGGACCCCCACAAAGGCTGTGTTTACTTACTGAACACAAACCAAAACGTTGCAGGTTGTGAGATACCTTGGGCATGTTGAGAGACCTGAAACCATGTCCCCACAATGTACACTATGACAGGACAGAAACCCTTTACTGGATTTTGCCACACCCCTTACCTTTGAGGCTGAAGCAGAGCTCCTTCCAGTACTTCAGCTTTAAGATGTTCTTAAAGGTGATCTTCAGCAGGTACTGGCGGATTGGTCCTCTAGATATTGTGTGCATCTGTTGCAGTACTGTATGCCATTTCTAAACTGACATTTTATACAACAAACAGGGCATAAGAATCAAAGCAGCCACCACTATTTCCAGCACCGCCATATGACGACACTTCTGATTAAAATGACCATATACAAGACACCTCTGTAATACACTGTGGCCTTCTCAAACCAGTCCTGGTGGTGAGGCATGACTCTCTACTGCCTCACTATACCTAGACACCTGCGCTGTGTTATTCTACGCTAGAAGCCCTTAAATTTACTCCATGTGATTCCCTGACCCAGCCTCCTTGCAGTGACAAACATTTTCATTTTGAAATGGTGACAGCAAATAGGCTTAATAAATGCCTATGTGTCTCCTAATTATGTTAGGAGACGGTACATGCAGTTTCCATGGAGAACCTGTGTTTTTTTATAATAACCATTACAGTAAATGATTTCCCACGCTTTTTATCTGAAATGTTGTTGCAGTTGCAACTTGCCAGAAGCATGAAGAAGAGATGGACATAACTGTGAGTAATTTTCAAAAGATTTCTGTCTTGTATTGTGATCAGTTCCTGTACATGTGGATTGGCAGCATCACTATGGTGTTATTATGCTGTGTTGCCTGATAGAACAATTGAATACATGTAGAGGCATCCTCGATGTTGAAAGTGAGTTGAGGCTAGGCCTCTGCTTTGGATGTACTGCACTAGTGACCTGGCACTAATAACCAAAGAGTCAGGATTTTTAAAGTGCGGCTAATCACCCATGAGGGTATCCAGGCGCTGGGATCCTGCTGCTATCAGTCGAAGAGCCATATCTTGAGAGCTTTCCTGAATTCCATTAGTGATGGTGCTGTTGGGAGGTGGAGGAGAAGGTAGTTTCAGGACTTGGCGGCGAGGTAGAAGAAGAAGTGACCTCCGCTGCGGCTTTGGCGGATGCGGTGGGTGTCTGCGAGGGCGGGGGAGAGCAGGTGTCTGGAGGGTTGGTGGGAGTTCAATTGGTGGTTGATGGTTGATGTATGTTGGTCCTTTGTCGTGAAGGGTTTTTCAGACATGTGTCAGCAGCTTGAATTCGCATCTTTTCTGGACAGGGAGCCAGTGGAGATTCCTGAGGTAGGGGGTGACATGGGCCCTTCTGGATGAGTCTTGCAGCTGACTAATGGATGGTCTGGAGTCTCTTCAGGAGTTGGGTTGAGATCCCTGCATAGAATGCGCTGGCGTAGTAGAGTCGGCTGCTGACTAGGGTTTGGGTGACTGTTTCCCACGTGTCGATGGGGAGCCATCCAAATATCTTTCAGGGCATGCAAAGGATGTGGAAGCAGGCGGATGTGACTGAGTTGATCTGAAGTTTCATAATGAGTTTCTTGTCTAGGGGGGGCGTGGCTTGGCCAGCAATGGAGTCGGACGTGTAGCTGCGGAGCTCCATCAATAGCTCCCTTCCCTGGCTGCAATAATCCGTCTATATATGAGTTGAAGGGGCTGCTGCCGGCTGAGACTTTTCCTGTGAAGACCCTGACGCCCTAGTGAGCGAATAAGTGGTCGGCGGCAGTAAAAAGCCAAAACGGGATCCTCTGCCTACTCTATTGCCGTGAGCGGCTCCGGGACATCGGGCACGTAGAGGTACGTGAGGCCGGGGATTGGCCCCGCCCCCCTGGGACCCGATGTGCGCTGCAGATCTGACTCGCCTCCCGAATCAACTGCTACCGAGAAGTTCCCGGAGTCCACCTGAACGATACCGAGAGAGGATGCAATAAAAGTCCCGCCCGGCACCGGACTTACCCCGCCGCCTCTTAAGCTGTCGCGAGTGGAGTGCTGCTGCCGGCTACGTCTTGGCAGGCGAGGCCGGGGTGTGGCTCCGCCTACTGGGCCTGCTCAAGTGCGGTGAAGCTGGGCCGGAGTGGAGGCCGCGACCGGCTGCGAGGACTCTGCGCTCGCAGGTGAGGCGCTGCTGTGGGACCTCGTGGTGGAGGAGCTGCCACTTGGGGATCGCCCTGCTCTCCTCCACGGTTGCCGAGTGGGATACGATAGAGACATCGGGCCCCGCGGCGCGCCTGTGATCAGTGGCTGTCTTGCCCCAGAGACTGGACGGATGCATTGAAGCCTCCCCACCGCAGCAATTCATTGAGGCAGAGGAGTACCGCTATCATATCTCCGGCGCCGGAATTACCCCACCGCCTCCTAAGCTGTCGTGAGTGGAGCGCTGCTGCCGGCTACATCTTTGCACGCGAGGCCGGGGTCTGGCTCCGCCTACTGGGCCTGCTCAAGTGCAGTGAAGCTGGGCCGGCGTGGAGGCCGCGACCGGCTGTGAGGACTCTGCGCTCGCAGGTGAGGCGCTGCTGTGGGACCTCGCGGTGCAGGAGCTGCCACACGGGGATCGCCCTGCCCTCCTCCACGGTTGCCGAGTGGGGTACGATAGAGACATCGGGCCCCGCAGCGCACCTGGGATCAGTGGCTGTCCCGCCCCAGAGACTGGACGGATGCATTGAAGCCTCCCCATTGTGGCGATACATCGAGGCAGAGGAGTATCGCTATCACATATCCGTGCAGAGACAGCGCGCTCTCTACCCATATAGACGCCTGCAGCCTGTGCTGCCTGAACGGCGTGATTGCGGCCTCTTGGAGAGGACTGAGTCGCCAATCACACTGGACTACGCAAGAAGTGCGGAGTCAATCCAGGAGTTCTAAAAGGTCCCACATGGGGGATGACCCATTACTGAACGCCCTGCTTTGAAGAACCTGCCACACTGGGCGCCTTGCCCTCAGGGACCATTCTGAGCTGAACTGATCAGGCTGCTGCTGTAACTACAGATAAATGCATGGTGACATACCACAACTCGCCACGTCTGCTAAGTCCTGCTTTTTGGGATCATGCTACTGAATCCGGGAGCGGCAGGACCCGCCTAACTGCCTCCATATCACAGTCTAGCGGCATAGCCACAAGCAGCGCAGTCGGGGCACGCCTGCCCCTTTGGGCCGACCCCGGACCTTGTTTGTGGTGAATGGTAGATGGGGATTTTGGGCGCCGCTTCAGAGGCAACTGAGGAGTGATACGTCCAGCACATCGCTCGTTCTCTGCTGCCCCATGTCACGAGGGGGCCGAACGAAGACTGGCACCGGTAGTGCGACAGGCCTTCACCCACAGACCCGGGCGCAAGCAGACAAGATGGCGGAGGCGGAAACAGTGGACCCCATGTCGCATAAGCTGGATGCGGTGCTGGCGGCAGTCGAGAAACTCGGAGAGACGATGAATCAAATTCGCACTTCTCTAGAAGGTAAAATCGACAAAGTGGCACTTGATCTGACGCTGCTGCATGCGGACCATCGGAAACTCGCAGACCGTACTGCTGCCACTGAAGGGGAAATTGCGGCGGTTTCACCGCGAGTGTCCACGGCCAAGAAGAACATTCGTAATTTGCTCAACCGAGTAGAATTCCTGGAATATAGAGCGGAGGATGCCGAAGGGAGGGCCCGCCGCAACAATGTACGCGTCGTGGGCCTTCCGGAGGGAGTGGAAGAACGCAGTAACCTACGCGGATGATTGGATCCGTTCGCTGCTGCCGGGTGAGGCCCTGTCCCCATACTTTGTTGTTGAAAGAGCGCACAGGGTGCCTGCCAAACCCCCACCTCCGGGCTCGAACCCCAGGCCGTTTTTAATCCGTCTCTTAAACTACAGGGACAGGGACGCTGTTCTTCAAGAGACTAGAAAATTGCAGGACATACAAGTGGACAATCACAAAGTAATGATCTTTCCGGATTACACTTTCCAAGTCCAGAAACAGCGCCACTCTTATTTAGCGGTGAAGAGACGCCTGCGACAATGTGATCTTAAATACTCGTTGTTGTTCCCTGCGAAGCTGAGGGTCGTCGCAAATGGAAAGACTCATTTTTTCGCCACACCGGAAGGTGCAGAGAAATGGCTGGACTCTTACAACTCATCACAAACTGGTCGCAGAGAGCAACCGCCAGAGACTACTCTACAGCGCCGCAGAAGGAGACGGAGAAAATCGCAATCCTCCCCCCATCAGGCATCTGGCTTGACCCCAGAATTGATACTGAGCGGACAGCTCGAGGCAGTGCAGGCAGTGGTAAACATCAGCGGATCCCCGGAGGGGGAATCTGACTCAGACTCCGATCATCGGGGACCACATAGCGAAGAGGAACTTTCGGACACTTTTCCTGTCTCCCAAGGCTCCTGTGTACTGCCACATGTCACTCCGCAGACCTCCGATAACATTGCTTGATTATGTACACATTTATTGCTCGCCTTTCTTTCCCTCCATACTCTGAGCGACGCACGGACCTTTTGGACACGCAAGTATAAAAGACTAAGGGGCATATTAGCAAGGGCTTTATCGCCACTTTAGCGGCAGTTTTTGCCGCTAAAGCGGCGATTTTTTTATCGCCCTATCAGCAAGCTGTCGCTAACAGGCGTTAGCGACAGCTTTCTGGCGATAGCGGCCCGTTTTCCCATCGCCTTGCATGCCAGCGATAATTATCGCTAATAACATGCAAGGTAGGCGTTCCCAACTAAAAGCGACCGAAAACAGTCGCTAACACAACTTCCCCTATTAGCAACGCAGGCGAAGTGGTAAAAAAATTCGCGCTAAGCGCGAATATCGCTAGAATCTAACACCTGCTAAAAACATGACTTACCTGTTTGTTGTATGGGAGGTGAATTGTCAGGCTAAGTCCCCCATGGCGTTAATGCGTGAATATCGCTGGATTTCCAGCAATATTCGCGCATTCCGCCGCTATCGCTGGATATTTTATTGCATTGGAGATAAACGTTGCTAATAGCATGTTATCTCCGCGATAAAATCCAGCGATACGCAGCGATAAAAAAAGACGCGCTAAGCGCGGTTTGCGATAATTATCGCAAGTTGTTGCTAATATCCCCCTCAGTGTGCTGTCTTTGCATTGTAATAAGTCAGCATTATGGGGTGGGTCCTGGAATTGTCGGCACACTCTTTCTGTCAGCTTTGCAATATATGGGAATTTTATGTATAATAAGCAGGCAGCGGTCCCGACCACTATACGTCTGGCTGGGGATAGGCTCAGCTACACATGACGGTCCCCTCCTTTATTTTCCTTGGCTCTTAGGTTGCTGTATACAATAGCCTCCCCCAGACGTTAGCTGTGTGATATTGCATTTCAAGTTTGGGCAATTGCCTGTTGCAAATTTCCTCTCATGGTATTCTTGATAGTAAGTTGTTCTTTTGTTTTTTCCGCCATCATTTTTAAACCAGGGTATGATTGCTGTATAGTAGGGCTGCGCAGCGGGGCATACACTAGAATGATCTATATACACTTACTGCCACCCTCTCCCGGCATTCGGCTGAACGGGCCTAGATGCACCCCTGACACTCACTGGTTATGGCGCCCATCAAAATAGGCACATGGAACGTTCGTGGCATCCACAGCCTGGACCGCCGCTTTCTCATATACTCCTACCTGAAACGCCATCGCATACAAATAGCGCTCCTTCAGGAGACACATTTAGCTCAAACTGAAGTTACACGACTCCACAGACGTTGGAGGGGGCAACTGTATGCGACAGGCTATTCTGCATATGCGCGGGGAGTCCTGGTGTGGGTGAGACCGGGTACTCCATTTAAGGTGGTGGATGCATTGGTGGACAAGGAGGGCAGATATGTTATAGTTAAAGGGGTTCTTGATGGGAAGCTGGTAGTATTGGCATCACTCTATGCACCCAACACTGAGCAGGCAGCCTTCTTAGATCTTTTATCGAAGAGATTGTCCACATGGCATGATCTCCCTATGATCCTGGGTGGAGATTATAACTGTGTACTGGACGTCTCCCTTGACCGGTCCTTCCCTCCCTCCCTTGCCTGGCACCGTCACACACACAGCCGCGAAAGCGTTGGGGCTCTGGGCACTACAGTGGCGCTTCTCCGATGTATGGCGACACAGAAACCCACTAGACAGGGTGTATTCCTACTACTCCGGGGCCCATAGATTACATGTATGCTTGGACCACTTCATGGTCTCAAACGACCTCCTACCATGCTTTTCAGACTCCACCTACATGGGGCGTACACACTCTGATCATAATCCGCATATCATGGAGTTACAGTGGGAGGACGAGTCACCACCAATCCCGATCTGGCGCCTTCAGCCAGATGTCCTCCTGGATGCGCCCTTTCGGGACTTATTAGCTACCACTGTGGCACAATATTTTGCAGACAATGCAGGTACAGCCACGTCACCATTAGTGGAATGGGATGCCCTTAAAGTAGTTGTTAGAGGACATTGTTTGGGGACGCAGGCAGGTATGCGTGCACAGCTGGAAAAGGAACTCACTACTTTAGAGCGTAGGCTAACTGTCACGGAGCAGGCAGACATAGATGACACGCAGGGGCAGCTGGGTTGCCTCAAGGAGGAACATGCGCGACTGCTAGAGCGATTTAGATGTCTTAACTACGCTGCACATTTGGCAAGGACACATAATATGGGCGATAAAGCGGGCAAATTGCTCTCATGGCTCATCTGACAGAATGAGCCGTCGGCACTCATAGCATCGGTGAGGAGGTCGACTGGGGAAACTGCGTATACACAGCGGGACATACACGGTGCATTTGTGTTGCACTATCGGGATCTGTACAAGTCGCGCGTACAAGTCACACCCCTTGAGATACGGACATACCTGGACGGTCTAGATCTGCCGCGGCCCACGCGCCCACAAAGCAAAGAACTAAACGCCCCTCTCCACTCAGAGAAACTTCGAGACAGTACTTTTTCCCTGTCCAATGGGAAGTCGCCAGGGCCGGACGGCCTACCGACTGAGTTTTATAAGGCATATACACACATTTTGGTACCACAACTGCTAAAAGAATACGAAACAGCGCTGGATGACTCTACCCTCACTGCTACGCAGAATGAGGCTCTGTTGGTTTCCCTCCTTAAACCTGATAAGAATCCCGACCTCTTAGGCTCCTATCGTCCATTAGCGCTCCTTAACACAGATTATAAAATTTTTGCATCACTATTAGCTAGGCGTCTCTTGCCTCTTGTGAAAACGTTGGTACACCCCAATCAGAATGGTTTTGTTCCTGCGCGCTGCACTTCCCTTAATATATGTAGATTTCTTAGAGTGCAACAGTACGCCACACATGCCTGGCCTCGCTCGGGCTGCCTGGTACTGGATTTGGAGAAGGCCTTTGATTCATTGGAATGGCCTTATCTGGCGGCTGTACTGGGTAAATACGAACTAGGGGAACACTACTTAAATATGGTTCGTTTATTCTACCAGCGGCCCACAGTTCGGGTCCGTACTGGCAGGTTAATTTCAGACTGCATCAGAGTGAGACGGGGAACACGTCAGGGATGCCCACTATCTCCGTTACTGTTCTCCCTAGCTATGGAGCCTTTAGCAATGCTGCACCGGAGAGATGGCGAGGAATGGGGGATACGGTTGGGAGAAGGGGCTGCACGCCGTTTCCCTGTATGCGGATGATTTGTTATTGTATATTCGTGACATCACTGCAATCCCGACGTCCATTGCGGATATACTTAAAACCTTTGAGGAGAAGTCAGGACTCCGGGTCAATTGGGCCAAATCGGGGATCTATTCATTCAGCGCTAACACACCAGAGGTGGAAGTATCTCTAACTGGCACACCCCTCACATGGTGTCCCACCACATTCAGATATCTCAGTGTTTTTATATATCGATCACCTGCAGATTTGATGGAAGGTAATTTAACGAGAACGATATCAGCCATACGCGCTCAAATGCAATTCTGGAAGACGCTTCCGTTAAACGTAATGAGCCGCATCATCTTGCTGAAAATGATTGTACTCCCCAAACTGCTATATTATTTTTCAAATCTCCCACTCTATGTCTTACCTAAGACATTTCGAGACCTGGAGCGACTGTTCCGGGACTTGATATGGAATAGAGGGAGACCGCGTGTCGCTTTGTGGAAGATGTATGCTCCCACTAGTCGGGGAGGGCTGTCGGTCCCTAATATGGAACTGTACTATTTAGCCGCCCAGCTTCAATGGGCGATGAAGTGGTTATCTGGGAAGAGCCTGGAAGACACAGCGACCATGCATCAGCCCTGGACCCACTCCCAAATTTGCCAAAACTCCACGGCCACCACAGTTGCATTTGGGATTAGCCCATAAATGTTATAAAAGAAGCCTATATCTTACCCGCAAGACACTTCCATACGCCCCGATTTTACCGCTAATGGGGACACCAAGGGGTAAACTGGGTACCTCGGAGGCAGCTCTTGTGACCTGGCATGCGGCAGAACTCGACACATTGGGAGACTTATATTGAGATGGCGCATTATTAACATTCGAGACGCTGGTTAAAGACAATGAATTGCCAGCACGTAAATTTCTTTTACACACCTCCCTCCTGAAGGCTTTGTCAACTGCCTGGGGAGATTTGGCAATTGAGCCACCGACACATCTGTTAGTACAATATCTACACGTAATGGGAGCGGGGTCACATGTGGTACATTGGCTGGTGGAGGCACTTCTCATACACACGCTGAGACCGATGCAACGGCTTAGAGCAAGATGGGAGGCGGATAGGGGCAGGCCTTGGACAGATAAGGAATGGGATGCCATATTAATGGGCGCTAGGAACATACCAAGGAACTCGAGGTTCAAGCTTATTCAAACATATATTATACAGAGGGCATACCTTTCGCCGGACATGATAAATAGATACTTCCACATCACCACCTCTACATGCCCACGCTGTCAGCATCCTGATGCAGACCTGCTTCATATGCTGTGGGCCTGCGCATCCCTTCTGCATTATTGGCAAGAAGTAGTCACGATCCTAGCTTCATGCACAAACACGGCTCTACCGTTGTCATGGGAAGTCTGCCTTCTAGGACTTTATACTAGATCCAAAAAAACTAAAGTCACCTCGAAGTTCCGAGATTTGGGTTTTATTACTGCAAAACGTCTCTCAACCAAAAAATTGAAAAATGCAGTCCCACCAGAGATACTTAGCTGGAAGCACTCATTTATAATATGGGCACAGGCGGAAAGTACAGCACTACATAGAGAGGAGACAGCAGGACTTCGTAAATTTCCCATTGCGCAGAGCTGGGATACATTGCTCACTGCCTTACAGACCGGCAACTCCATCACAGTTGATACCGCCCCAACAGTTAATCAGGGATAAACCCTTCAACCCCCCTGTCTCCCAGTTAGGTGGAGTTGACATGTCTCAAAGTATGCAGAGTGAATATATGTCGCTCCCCCCTTGTCCGCCATGAATGGACGCCTACACCACACCTGCCCTCAGGCACAAAGGTTCTCTTTGTTGGCAAGCTATCAAGCCCTGGCATGCGCACTATTTCAACTACCCATCAGATACATGGCTGTGTGGAAATGTACCGATAATGCACCTTCGTACTCAATCATGCATAATTGATATTGTTTGTGTTTAATGAATGGCGGAAGTTCTTTTTATGTTTTAAGTTTCAGTTAGTATTGTATATTTTAGAAAATGAGACTTATTGGTAATCACTGATGACCATTATCTGCGCTCTATCATCATTCAAATCCTTTCTCCTCTTATGCAGTAAATTGACGAATAGGCCTGAATGGTAAAGATTTACATGTATGTGGCACACATGCGCCTGATTCTGTCATAACTGCTCAGATAAGATGTGATAAGGGTAAAAAGCGGATAGCAATGACACCAATTTACAAATAATGATATAGCTAAACAGTGGGCAATGGCACGCAGAGGTGCTAAAACATAAGCACATGAACGTTATAAATGTTTGTAAGGGTGAATGGCACATCAGTGTTGATTATATATTGCCGTGATAGACAAAGCTATTCTGTACATGAGATTTGTATTTCTGTTCTGAACATCTAAATATTTTTGTACGAATTCGTGATGATAGCCATGTTAAAAAGGAAAAATACCAATAAAGAGATTTAAACACAGTGAGTTTCTTGTCTAGGATGAGGCTGAGATTGCGGGTGTGACCTGTTGGTGAGGGAGTGGGTCCGAGTTCAGAGGGCCACCAAGCGTCGTTCCACGGGGAGGTGTTGTTTTCCAAAGATCAGCACTTCTGTTTTGTCCATGTTGAGCTACAGGCAGTTGGACTTCATCCAGTCAGCGACATTTGTCATGCAGTTGTGGAAAGTAGTCCTGATGGTGGAGAGGTCTTCTGAGAGTGAGACGATGAGCTGGGTATCGACTGCATAGGAGATTATATTGATGCTGTGGTTTCTGATGATGTTGGCCAGGGGCATCATGTAGGTGTTGAACAGGGTGCAGCTGAGGAATGTACCTTGCACTAAGCTGCGGGGGATGTTCTTGGGTCTTGACGTGAAGGGAGGAAGGTGGACTTTCTGGGTCCATCCCGTGAGGAAGGATGCAATCTGTCCGAGGGCGTTTCCCTGAATCCAAATGTGGTGGAGCCTCCTGGCGTGGTATGATACAGCGTCGGATTCTGCTGAGAGATCAAGGAGGATCAGGGCTGCTGTGTCACTCCGGATGAGGAGGGTCCTGATGTCGTCAGTGGCGCCGATCAGGGCAGTCTCAGTGTTGTGGTTTGAGTGGAAGCCGGTCTGGGATGAGTCCAGCAGGTTGCTGTTCTCAAGGTGTTAGATGAGTTGACGGTTGATGGCCTTCTCGAGGTCTTTGGTGGGGAAGGAGAGCAAAGAGATGGGTTGGTAGTTCTTGAGTTCGCTGGGGTCGGCGGAGGGTTTCTTCAGGAGGGGTCTGACCTCTCTCTGCATGTGTCCATTGCTCTGGGAATATGGCCGTAATGATGGAAGCGTTGAGGTTGGAAGTGAGTGTGGCACCGATTTCCTATCATATAATTCATGGACACTACAGTTTTTGCGCCAAGTGGGTTCAAGAAGACAAGCAACTGCTTTGGAAGGTAATTGAATGTGCATCTGCACAAGGCTAATGTGTGTCACTGCAGCCAAACTGAACTGTCTTCCGTGGCTTTAAGGTTTAAGTGCTCTTCAGATTATGTTATCATTATAACAGTTCACATCTTCAAGGTGTTTATTTGTGTAACTCTCTGGGATTGAGGACCATATGTACAGAATTTAGGGCTTGCAATTTCCTACTATACAAAAACAAATAAGATTTAAATAGCAATTCCTAGTGGGTCGGCAATCGGCCAACCTCATGAATATTAATGAGGTTGGTCGCAGTTTGCAACCCATTAGAAATTGCAGCCATCACAGGGATTGTGCCCTGCTGGGGTCAGCATCCACCGTGTCTGTGATTGCTTTTTTAATAAAGCTATCTTTCTTTTCTAATGCCAGCATGTTTCCCTTAAAGAAAAACTGGTTGTATTTCAAAAAATAAAAGGAAATGTTTATTTTTCAGTTTTTAAGAGTAGGCAGTGGTCAGTGGTCCGTGGGACCACTGCCTCCTCTTAAAAAAATATTTGTTTTAATATTCACAAAGGGAAAAGGGTCCATAGGGGACCCCTTCCCATTTGCGGTCGGTTACCAGCACCTTTGAGGTGTTGGAAAAAAATGTTTTACAACTGTAATTTGGTCGCGAAACATTCACACATAGCACTGCAATTCTGCATTTGGAAGAGACGCCTTAAACACGCCCTTTCCAAATACCGAATCGCTAAACACAAATTGCAACTTGGTAACATGTTACGGAATCGCAATTTGTGCTTTGTACATGTGAAAAAGCATTTTTGCGGGAGGAAACGGGGCAATTCTGCAAAAATGCTTGGTGCATTTGGCCCCAAGTGCCTACCTTTCAGCAGAAGCATTGCAGCACGTGGCTATCAAAGCGTGAGCAATGTGTACACTCCATTGCATGTAACCCTGTATTACCTGATACGCATGGCCACATTTTCTTTGTCGGTACAGAGGTTAGCAGAATCCTAAAGGGTGCATGGTGGAAAGTGCTGCATAATCAAGAATTGTGTGAGCTCTGGTTTCAGAAATATCAGAACTGGCACACATGTATGCTTCTTGCAGTTGGTGCATCCTGAATATGGTGTCTCTGTCGAGCAGAACCCTGCAATATGTGATCTGCCCGTCACTGCTTAAATTTTTTTTTGCCGGTTTATATAGCATGAACTCAACCCAAAGGTAATGAAGCGCTTTACATGAGCACTAGTTACATGGTGTCACTTGGTCAGAAACTGAAGACAGATAGCTACTTGAGTAGGTTCTTAAAGTGTGCAATCATCCCACTTTGAACTCATTTGTGGGGCAAGGCTGTTTGCGGAAACTGAAGACAGACATTGGAATGAGCTAAGTCACAGTATTGTTTGTCAGAACTCAAAAGCACCCATTCTCTTTCAGAGAGCTGTTCTATCCTGCTCTGTAAAGTTAATAATTAAGGTCTAGCACTATATCATACTTTAACTTCTAGTTCATACATTGTTTTTACTCCATATCCACCCCTCAAGACTATTATGTAGAGGTC